>OY365809.1:35530598-35948098 GCA_959347315.1 Bimastos eiseni | reverse complement strand
ATTGACGGGTGTTGTGGTCGTCGTATGGTCAGTTCTGTCGATGGAACATCTTGAGGCGTCACCAGAAGAGAAGCGAATCAGTAGATCGAACAGAGTCCTCGACCTTGACAGCTCGAATGAAAGGCTAAGCAGAGAATTAAGGTCAGCAGACGAGGACTTATTAAGCATTGATCATCTGAGGATAAGAAAGAGAATAGCAGCCACTGCAACCGAACGAGAGGAAATCCTACGCATCCACAACAGCTTCCGACGGAAAGAAGGAGCTTCAGACATGAAGAACTTGGTGAGAAGATCAGCACACTGGAAATTATTTGGATATCAGAATGCTTCAATTAGATTCAGGTCTCATTATGCTTAATTAGAACGATTATGTTCTAGGAATCTATCAGCAGTTGTGAAACATTGCTATTCTGGAATGATCAGCTATCAACCAAACTAATTTCAATAATTATGTTGAATGCACAATGAGGTCAAAGTAGGCTAATAGACGATTATGAAGTCTATGCAGTTAAAAGAAGCAGTGGACTAGAAATGTGCTGGCCTTTAAGTTAGATTAATTGAGAAACACTTCACTTGTTATTACATTGATATTGTGGTATTTCATTTAGCTGCAATGTTTTCTTCTTCTTATGACCACGCATTGGACAACAGTGTATCGTTTGCAACATAGCAGCCACTACAATTGACAATGTGGTTATTGATTAAAATTGTCGTGATAATTTGGAAATTCATTTTATGTCTGCTGTAGAGATGGAATATCCTGCTGGCTAGCATGGCTGAGACTTGGGCGATTCGTTGTAACTTCGTCCATGGTCAGCCAGGCGAAGGTATAATGGGTATATCGTTATTCGGTGATACATACGTTGGTCAGAATCTGTATGCTAGCACATCCGTTTCGCTCAATTTGACATCCGCAATCCAAAGATGGTTCGATGAGAAGTCAAACTACAACTACCAAACCAACTCGTGTCAGCGGGAGAAGGTGTGCGGTCATTACCTACAGGTTAGTCAACTAAATACAAGTACATGTAGGACTCACTGTTATGCAATATGAGTGCATTTTACAAATTGTCGTTAAATTCATACATTATTTTGAGTTTTCTACTCTGAACCATTTCAGATCGTTTGGTCTGAGAGCTTCGAGATCGGCTGCGGATATGCGGTTTGTCCAGTCTTGAGATCGACAAACTTCCAAAATGCTGTTTACCTAGTGTGCAACTATGGTCCAGGGTATGTATCATCATCTCAGATATAACACTGATTTAGTCGTTGTTGATAAGGTAGCACCAAGAACACTGATCAAAAGGGAGTTCTATGTGCACAGTTTAGAACTAGCAAAGAAAGGAGGATACTCTCGCTGCATGCAGATAGGTCAGCAAGGACGGACATGAGTAGAAACAATACTGCGATACAATACGAGACAGACAGAAATGCAGCCATCGCGTTGAAACCTCATCGTCAACACACATCTGACCGAGGAAAATAGGTTATAAGTTGAAGGCAGACTGGCTATTTGATCAAATAGGAGAATCCTATCATCGGAACAGTAATCTTAATCTATTCATTAGGGGTTAAGCCTCGACCTCGGCAGCTGAGGTCACATCACAGTCAGTGGCGTACATGTAGCTGCCTCTGTGACGCCCTGGAGCGAGCCTTGCTCAAGCGTCTTCCAACTGAGCAAGGTCCATTCTCAATGCCTCATGAAGAAGTACGCCTAACAGAACAGGGGCCGCCCATAAATGATGCCACGCGCCTTCGGGAGGGAGGGTGGACAAAATGTGAAGTCACATCATCAAATCAAACATAAAATGCGCAACTTTGTTAACAATTATATTCAATTAAACAAGTTTCAAATGACTGACAGTAATTGTTACCACAGCAACACCAGACTAATTATGATTATTGCATTCCTAATTTTTTTTATTGTTTGCTAAACATTCGGTATCAATTTTGGGGTTTTGAAAGTGAGGCAGCCATTCTATAACACTCAAGAAGGAATCAATTATCCAGCCCAAACGCACAGGCTACATAGAGTCGTTGAAACGACGAAGATATGGAGAGTGCGTGGATCGGATATTATTTATTCTACGAAGGAGCATTTTTGCTTCACCGTGGGAGAATGGATACGCCTACAGTTTGAATTGTTTTGAGTTATTGTTATTAAACATTTTAAAATTATTGTAATGATTCTGCCAGATGTTTTCATCTTGAGGAATGCATAAGATTGTAATAATTATAATTATACTTCCTCCATTTTTCTTAGGTCTACTTTTTTGATTATTATAAGAAAATTTGCAACACATTCTAGATATCTATTTTTTCAGAGGAGGCTCAGAGCCTTGTGACTTCATATTTAAGGGGTCATGGCATTTATGACGAAGGGGGAGAGGGTCACAAATTGTCTAATATTGCGTGACGTCACTTATGGACGACCCCATGGAATTTACGGAATAATTGGTATTTGTGAGGGTAAACTGGACCTCTACAAAACTATCTGCAGAATGGAGAAGTTCTCGAAAGTCAGTGCAAAATGAGTTCAACTCTTCTGCACTAGCTTTTTCAACGAACAGAAGAAGTACAGAAGTATGTTCAAAAAAGTTCTACTTAACGAACACAAAAGTGCTGAAAATGTGTCTATTTCAACGAACGTAATGGCATATACTGCGTTTATAAGCTTATGCAGCCGAGTAATTGATCTGAATATTGGTAACGTCTTATGTAGACTAAATTTGTGCAAGTAGGACGCATTTACGCTATGGTCGAGTGGAATCATGTTAACAGTTTTTTAGCTCTCAATTAATGGCTTAATTGTATTAAGGTGAAAGCGTGTGTGTATTCTGATATTGAAGGTCGTTTGTTTATACGTTGGCCCACTAGGGCTGCTATTAACTGATGCGTGATAAAATACCGCAAATTTATCACGCGCTCGTCAGACGTGTGCGGGATACGACGATATTCGTCAGACGCAGATACGAGCTATGACGCTAAGACTTGTGAATTTGTGAATCAGCCCTTGACGCCCTGGAGCAATTGCTCCACTTCGCTCCATTGCACCACTCCACTGATCACGGCCATTGTTTAATTATTCCGTTTACAACAGGTGAATATTTTAGTCGATGAAGGAATAGCGAAGTTTGTCGTAATCGTAATCTCCAGACATTAAAGTTTCCTCTTGAAAGTCAAGTGTCATGTACTTAGGAGCGGCATCGACTATGAGCCACCAGGGGTTGGCACTCGACTTACTTCCTGTACACCACAAATGAAAAACAGCGAATCTTGTTACTCGAAATAACTCCAGGCTATAAACCGGGCGAAATGACAATTCGAAGTCCAATCGATTGACAACTTCGGAAGTCATCGACAGTTCCAAATTGTTTGCATGCTCGTATCTTTGATTATACACTAATGTACATGTATGTATATATGCGTGTCTATAATTTTATGCATGTATATAATTACGTGATCTCGTTTATTGTAAGTAGTTTAGATTAACACGTCGATCGCTGTAACAAGGGAGCAACTGTTTACATAGATACTAATATAAATGTACACGTTTTGTATATCAACGAGGGACGTCTCATTGCTACACATATTGTTAGTAAGAACACAATTACCGGTGATGCTTTTATCTTATTTCTTGTACTTCAAGGAGAGACGATGTCAATAAGAGGCCATATCAGCAAGGAGCCGGCTGCTCAAACTGTTCCAGTGGACAATATTACTGCTACAATGGACTCTGTGACAGTAAGTCGTATTTTATCAAACTTACTCTTCTACCTAAAATCTTACCTTCATGTTTCACCTCAATCTTTTCAATCATTTTTCAGATATGTTTATGGCGCTCTTAAAGCTGCTCAAAAACGCTCTGTCAAGTGGGCCTATCTTATGTATGTGTGCGAAATGTTCCCTTAGAAAGATGACAATGTTTGTGGGTCAATCGTTTATCCAATGGTTTAGATCCTACTGTTTACACGAAGTTGAAGTTCCCGTTTGGCTGCGTCGAATTTCCCTTGCTGTCTGAACCCATCAAATAAATTAAGTGTAATGAATTAATTTTGACATGTTTATAACACTTATTTATTCGTCTCGTTCATAAACATTATACTGTATTGCATTTCTACCTACAGAAACCTGCAGCACTTCAGACCCAAACTGCGGTAAGTACAAGTATGGAATTTCGTTGCGCTTACCTAATTAGCAGTACTATGGAACGCCTACTCAATACAAATCTACATATACAGGGCTTAAGCTCAGCCATTGTCCTTATTTACCCTCATTGATGGGGACTCAGTCGGTGAGCGTAAGCATGTGTTACTGACTGCGTCATTCGCCGTAATATTTTCTTAATGCAACACGTAGGCCTATTATGCTATTAGCAACAGGAAACATCTAATTGCAATTATCTACTCCAAGATCATCAAATCCTCCCTGACAGGATTCACAGGAATGAAGCAATTTGAATGCTGTCCGAGGACAGATACCAATATCTACTGTCTAACCTTTCCAATCACGCGATCGGAAGTAAAGCACTCAAAAATTGGTTTGATGCTTAAAATCTACTTACAGCGGTCGGTCCGTAACGCTGAGTGTGCGCTGAGTGTGCACTGAGTGTGCGGGTTCGACCCTCGTACGAGGAGTCACTGTGTTGGGACCTTGAAAAAGTCCTTAGTGCACAATTGTTCTGCATTACAACTGCAGTTGCGTCGTCGAGGCATGTGCACATCTGAACTAAAATGTTGGAAGAAGGACGATATCAAATTTCAGTTGTATTTTAAATTTCAGTTGTACCAATATTATCCCTTACCCCTCCAAATATTATAGTCCTGAAAAACTTTCATCATCACAGCACTTGTTGACCATGCATCCAAACGCTCACACGCACACTCATTCATTAACTCACCCACTCATTCATTAACTCACTCATTCATTCACTAACTAACTTAACCACTCACCCACACACCTCCCACTCAAATAAAATAGTTAATGATTACAATGTTTTTCGTTTATAGTTTGTGCTGCCGCTTGCCAGCACTGTGGAAATGTGACAAGCACTTGCAGGTGCAGATGCATGGATGGATGGTCCGGAAATGACTGTTCACGTATGCTCACTTTTCATCACGTCGATCATTCCCTCTACTAAAAGTTGACAAACTTCATTAATCAATTGATCGCCGGCAGATTCTTCCATTTCAACAAACTGTTCTCTTTATCTCATCGTGAGTGTTCTCATTAAACTTAACAATTGTCATCAGCAATTTTGCGGCGTTTGTTGTGAAGGAGCCGTATGAAACCCCCAGAACATCACGGTCATAATCGCCTTAGTTCTTGAGTGAATTCCAACTGACATTGAACTTATTCAAGTAAAAAAGATAATAATAAACTTAGTAGCTGCATCCGACTGTACTGTTTTGGTTCCAATAATAACGCATAGAGTTAATCATATTTAATAATTTTTGTATTGTCATCAATATTTAAAAGACTGATGATTCAAACAAACATTGTAACCTACAGCCCATACGAATCTGACCAAATCAATTCCATACAAAATACTTCATATTTGTGAGTACCATGATCCATGTACATTTTGTTGTTGGCAACTGTACATATGTATTTATTCTATTTTATGTAAAATAGAGAAATGTCAGAATTACAACGATTATTGCGGCGTACACCGTCGCTGGCGAGCAGAATTGTGTTCCTCGGATACGATTGTCTACAATGTCTGTCCTGCTACGTGCGGCAAATGTGGTCAGTTAACGTACTAAATTAAAAATTCGTATAGACCTAAATGGTTTTGGGTTCAAGCATCTTTGCTTAAACCGCATAAGATCTGTTGAAAACATATAATTGCAACATTAGACTGCCTCATTGCCTTCCTGCATTTAACTCGATGAAAAGCTAGATAAAACAACAGTCATTGACAGTGTCATGTAGTTTGTTAGGCATAATTATCGGATATTGATGTGGAGCCAGAATTTCTATTTTTGATGAATAATTTTGTAATATTAGGCTCCAGAATTGTATCATTGGAGCAACAGTTGTCGCTTGGGCTACATGCAAGTGATATTTCCACAGGCTTCGTGCGCTTTTCTGAGACCAGATATTTGCAGAAGGGTAGAATTATTACTGGATTCTGATATCAGATGTTTCTCGAAATTGTTGTTAACAGTATTAGCGCGTTGTAAAAGGTTGTATTTTGTAGGTAGTTTTTGTAGAGATCGTGAGATTTGCAATGATATAAGAGTAGAATATTAAGTACGTGGTCTTGCTGTACAAATTCACCTTTGTTTCGTAGTGGCTGGACCTCCACCGCCGTGTGCTGCAAAAACCCAAGTCTAACATTCCTGTCCGTTACTTAGCGACGGAGGTGAGAATCATATTCCTAAGCTTCTGTGGCGAAATCTGGGGGTCTCTACTACAAGGATGTCACGCGCGAATTTCGGCCTCTCCGGTCCGGCAGAGGACTTAACCACGACAATTCTGCAATATTTCTGTATTTCTTGACAGACGCCAAATCTCGCCCTGGCCGGTCGTCCTCTCAACGAACGAGTGGCCACCTCCTCACAATCCCACTGCCGTACTCTTTCTCAGGTAGCCTACTGTTGACCGGCAGACCCCGTGTCGCTATGTCGGACTTATTCGAACTGTTCCCTCGGCTGGCGGAGATCAGACTGTTCTCTTCGGTTCGATCAGGCCGTGCTTCGACTGCTCCTTCTGACGGTCTTCCTCGGACTCTCTTTCGACTAAAACCGGGCCTCCTTTTATAGCGCTGAAACCGCCCTCGACCGTGGGAAAGAGAACACCTGGTGAAGATTTCAGGATGCAAATTCCCACCAAAACCGGCCACACAAAGGCATCACCGACAGGCGAAGAGCAGGCTGACGACAGAAAGCGAGGGAGGAAAGAACAAACAAGAGCAGTGCCAACAGATAAAGCGTGAGAAAGAGAGAGCATTGAGAAGAGAGCTGACGACAGAAAAGCGAGGGGAAGGAGCGAAGCTTGAGTGGGAGGGTGCACGATCGGGGAAACCGAGGAGCGCTGACCGTGGGAACAAGACCGACTAGAAAGGGAGGAGGTCCCCTAGTGCGACAATTTCTCAACACTTCTATAAGTCTTACATCAGATTACTACATTAGGCTTCTCGTTTCTAAGGCCCAAAAAGCATAAAGTTTGAATCTTTGTAAAATTAGCACAGTAGCCATTGCAGGGTTAATCTTCCTACATGGAATATCCGCCCTACCACTAGCGGACATGAATTATAACCTATCCTCGTTTCACGTAAGGTTCCACCTTAAAGATCTTGTATACTAGCTAGATGTTGTTAACCTGAAAGTAAGTCTAAAGCTTCAGACCTGCAACCATAAAGATAAAATATTTTAACTATGAATTGCTTAAAATAGTAACGAATTTGTCGTTTTCTATTGCAGTTGCCGACATACGACATAACATACGACATCGTATAACCATAAAATAACATACGACATAACATGTGACATAACATACGACATCGTATAACCATAACATAACATACGACATTTGAATACTTTTCAGCCTTTGATTTTGAAATGGGAAGCTGTAGTAAAGTCATGCTATCCTAGCTAGCACTGTTCCAACATAATTAAGTATACTTATAACAAACTGGCGAATGAACGTCTTATGATGTCCAAGAGTTATCATCTCTTGTTATTGTTTGCTACTGTGCTTCTAAGAAGCTGTGTGATAAACTGGACAGCTTTCGCTACAACCGACATCATCGCAAGCAAACTGTTGCTAATTGTGGTACAAAGCGCATTAAAAGGTGATCAATAATACTTTTACCGTTGTGGCTTTGGCCCAACATTGGTTCATATATGTGACGTGACAATATCCAAAGTATGAAGAAAATAATTATGTTGCAACATAGACATATGTGGCTATACTCACTGTCATGTGCTATCTGCTCACTTGCTTAGATAGATCGGAATAGCTTAATACACACTGTGCTAGTTGTGATAAACAAAGTTACGCGTAGGATCTGCGTTGTCCATTACGCAGGCGTAAGCTTAAACGTCGTGGTTATTGCGATATTGAATACACATATTATTCTCTATACTATACTATTCTGTTAAGGTCTTACATTGGTCCATCGTTGTTGCTATTTATTAACGTGATAATATCTACATTATAAACCACAATGGATATGTAAACAGATGCAGAGACCCATTTGATGTCTACGATCGACTTATTCAACAATACTGGATATAACGTTATAAGCCACGTCATCAGCGACAACAAATTCTGTAACGTAATGCAATGTAGCACTTATTAGTAGTAGAGAATTGGATAAGCTGGGACGAAATATTTATTAACTGTGATTGATGTGTTTTCCAAGTACGGTTGGATCGTGCCATTAAATGACAAGAGAGGAAAATCTACGGCTAGTGGCTTTGAGAAAATACTCGAGAGTAGCGGTAGAAGACCGGGTAAAGTATGAGCTGATAAAGGTAAAGAATTTTACAATAGAAATGTCCGAGAATTAGCTGAGTTGTCTTCTACCGAGAATGAAGAAAAATCGTGCGTCGTCGAGCGTTGGAACAGAACGATGAGAGAGAAATTATTTTAATATTTTACAGCTAATTCAACAAGGAGATACATAGATGTGTTGGATGAAATTGCTAATAGTTATAATGAACTAGGCATTCTTCCATTAAAATGGCACCCTCCAACGCTAGTATGAAGGTGAACGAAGAGGTTGTATGGATGAATTTAAACGGATTAGAAATTCTGGAACCCATGTTGCCTAAGTTCACGATCGGTGATGAAGTTGGAATTACAAAGAAAAAGAATATCGTTGAAAAGGGCTATACACCGAGATGGACGGAGGAAGTTTTTACAATTTCTCAGATTCAGTACACAGATCCTCCAACTTATAAGATTACTGATTATAATGGCGAGGAAATACTGGGCTCATTCTACCAACAGGAGCTTCAAGAGACTACTCAAGAATTATTTAGAATTGAAAAGATAATCAGGAAACGAGGAAACAAGTCGCTGGTGAAATGACTTGGTTATCTTGGGTCATTTAATTTATGGGTTGATAATGAAGATCTGGTGACCATGTGGTGAATTACCATCGAAACTGGTGACTCATCGGAACTTTTGAAAATTCCCAATATCGAAACTATTGAAAATTCCCGGCGTTTTGAGCTATAGGTTGGTGTTTGACCTAGGTCTTAGGTTTGTGCATAAATTATGACTCATCCATAATGTCGTGGTGACCTATATGTTCGATGTTTGACCTATAGGGTAGGGTGTTGTCGTTTTGGTAAGTTTGTGTCCTAGGTAGGTTTCTAATATGCATGGTAACCTATTATGTTGGCGTTTTGACCTATGTTTAGGTTGATTGTCTCAGCTTATCCAGTTCTCTACTACTCTTATGAAGCGCCACTTAAATCAGAGGCGCTCACGACTCAGCACAAAGCTAAACAGAACAAAGGAAGTTCAAGCGCTTCCGGAAGGCAGAAGGGGAGAGTGAGCAGCTCCTTCCGAAGAGGAAGGGGAGGCTGTTCCAGTTGGTGGGACCCACATCGGTGAAGCTCCTGGATTGGGCCGTGGCAGAGCCCATGCAGAGAACAACTAGAGAGAGTAACAAAAAGAAACCCGGTGTGGAATAGAGGATATCCAGTGCAGAGAGCCAGAAGGTAGGCAGGGTCAGACCAAAAGAGACAGTTACGCATCAACGCAAGGGTCTTGCTATGAATGCGCTGAGGTGATGTGAGTTAATCAGTTACACCGTGCTAATACCTTGGTGCCATAGATCTTGGAAATCGATTTCTGTTTGTTGCCTCATTGTGGGTGTGCTCGGCACAGACAGCTACAGAGCTCGCGATTAAAATAAATCCAAATGCACATGAATTGTTGAACAGGAGCATTGTCAGTAGGACCTATATATATTGCCTAAATTGTACAAGACGGTTTCAATAATTATGCCTTTCCAAAGCTCTGATGCGACTCTGATAATTAAATTGATGCATATACACGGTTTAGTAAATGTTGGCTACGCCTGCACGTATACTTTCGTACCATGTCAAACTTATTCGCTTTGTCGTTGGCCTATTGTTCATAAATTTGTCGTGGCAGACATGAATTGTCTGTTAATGCCTGCACTCTACTTTCATCGAGACCATGAAGACAATCGTCATGTCCCTCACTCTACATATCTTCATAATTATTTTCCTATGGGTAGTTCTTTTCAAATTCTTGCCGCTAAAAGGTGTCATGTTATTCTTTTATGAATGACCTACTCTGAAGTTTATATCTAAAATCTTGAAAGGTATATTTGTTGTGACGATCAGCAGTTTCAGTAAGAAATGGTTGGGACATCAACAGGGGTTAGGCCTTCTTCGTTTTACTTGCAAAAAGGAGCTAATGAGTCATACATTACAATACGTAGTTGTGCTCTATTAATGTTCATGTACAGATGTGACTAAATACAGATCGGGGTTTGATGGGCGACCAGAAGTATGGTGATGCAGGTTAAGGGGAAGAAATTAAGTTGAAATGAGGCTGTGAATGTGTCCAATACTCGGTAGTTGTAAGTTCCTGGTCTTAATCCTTTTTAAAAGACTACTTACTTTATTATTTCGTACTAATCTCAAGGTTTCTTTTCTTCAAATTATTTGTCCCAATTGGCTTGCAAATGCTGCCATGTCCATGGACTGATTTTGGCACTCCTTCGTTTGATAGCTTATGTGATATATAAGTAATCTGCACGTCCTTCTGTTGAGATTAGTGACGCTAAAGTAGTTGATGAACAATGTTAATGTGGCGACCTTCATCTAACTAGGCCTACTCTGCTGCGCTTCCTGCCAATCCTATGACACTAATGACACCTTAATGACATCTGATAAGAACGGTCTTAATTAAGGTTGCTATAAAACACTAGGATCAGACCGAATGTGACTGGGACCCATGGAGACCTTAAAATTTGGTAGGAGGAGTTTCCATTGTGCTTTACAGAAAAGACACAAAGCTGTGAACTGATACGTAAGGTCCTATTTCTGGAAGCGATTTTTTCATGTTTCTAAAGAAACATTTGATTCTCAATTGTCGCATTCAAAAGTCACACCAGTTTTGCATATCTTTTATTTTAAATTACTTTTGCGCAAAGTGTCCAAGCTTCATTGTGATAACATCCGCGCCAGTGTAGTCAAGCCAGATTAGACAGAGACGCAGATAAAACAACCCTACACTTTGTCTTACTCGGGTATAGGTTGCTTGCAAATGAAGTGCAACGCCTGACCGCAATCTCTCTTCAAGACAAAGGTTTGGACCCCAGAAGATATCGACACGCACTGCTCATTTGGAGCTGCATTGATGGGCATCAATGGCACGATCCCCGATCTAAATGATGCTGAAGTTCCGTCGCTCCATTTCCAATCCGGGGATTCGGCGTTTGAATTCCTAAGACCTATCCATATCTCGCTGCAATAAAAAGTTCCCAAATTATTAGGACATGGTTAACATCTGAGTATATATCTATGTCCAGTCAGGTTCTCAATGTTAATGTTAAACCCAGTCAGTTCAACTGAATGCCATGCCATGTGTTCATGTTTGTACGTGTGTGTGTGTGTGTGTGTGTGTGTGTGTGTGTGTGTGTGTGTGTGTGTGTGTGTGTGTGTGTGTGTGTGTATTGTCACACACAGTTTGCATGGGCTGCAATCGTTGTAGGCGTTGTGAGTCGTTTAATCATGAGGCAGAAACTTAAGGACTGTTTGTTATTAATGAATGGATTGGTTTCGTTCTGTGAGTCCATTTACTCCTGCCACTAACTCGTCTAGTCGAGGTAGTAATTGTATCAAGGTCACCATCCACTTAACCCAACACAGACGCCGTAGAACGGTTAAGGGCGCTCTGACTAATACTTGTTTACTACTATTATTTAGTCAAACTAAACGGGTAAAAGCGATGTCAAGGAAGATAGAAGAAAGATCTGAACTAGATAATATAGACTACAACGTAGATCTATATTTGTTGGACTGAATTTACACGTAAAAGCGATCGCATTGAACCGTTGAGTTATTGTGTTCAAAGGTGAAAAATGTCTTCAGTTGGGTTTCAATAACCCCTGACAGATAACTATCCAGACTGGCTACAAATTCCAATCTCTTTCAATGCTTTGGACTAAGTTTTGCGAGTGGCTAGTAATGTAGCGTGGACTAAGTTTTGCGAGTGTTTCGTATTAGGAGCTGCATTGGTAGGTTACTAATGGGTGATTTGTCTTCAGGAAGCCGATTATGTGATTCATCTTAGATGTCCACATCAGTCACTTTCTGAGAGATTGATATTAGACAATCATTTTCATATCATCATTTCTTGGAGCGACGCTTCACCAGCCGTAACGAGGGGGCCGTGGGCGAAAATGTGGAAAGGGCGCAAATATCAGGATGGAGTAACTTATTATTCCATAACACGCACTATTTTCAAAATGTCGGCGCGCCAGATTGATGCTAGGCACACGGCGCAATTATAGCTCGGTACGGCCCTGCGCTTCACAAGTCGAATGAGTATATTTGGGGCAAGAGCAACCTTAGGCCCCTACTGCAGATTTCAGAATGCTGAGAATATAATCTACTACCCAAATCGTTGTGTGCGATGATTCAATAGTATATGCATCTGTAATTGGATGTAAAACTGGAAAGTTCTAGCAATAAGAAAACTTTTCTTCTGAGCAATAAGATTGAGCGCTTGATATTGGACACTGATGGAAGTCGTCCAATGAACATAAACATATCATTTCCATCATTTGATCGCACGGGATGGAGAGCTCTTATTGACCAATGTTCCAAGAGGAGCGGGAGGAACTAAGTCTAAGTAAGTATCATTCCCGACAACAGTGGAGTTGGCCAATTGGAGAGGCTTGGGGAGATTTCACGCAATCGGTGTAGGCCTAGGGGCGGCGTTCCTTGCTTCAGCCCTAGCAAAGAATGAAGACTAAAGTATCTGCATTCTAAACACCATCCAGTATAGAGTCGTTAGAGTGTATGCCAAATACAGTCATTTTGACATTTAATCAATGTGCATCGAATAATTGAGATTCAGTGTATTACCGTTCTGATGGTAGGAAGTTTCCAATCAACTTTAATTCATTAATGGAATCGATTTTTGCAAGAATTCCTGATCTGGTCTTGCAATCTTCAGCAGCTTCGTCGAAAGTGACAGCGTTCGGACTGACGTAGTAACACGATGTAAACGGATGAACGGAATACGTGTCCTTCGGACATACTGGAGCAACATAAATCGAAAGTAAAAATACAATGTTACCAGATGTCCGTTGATGACTGACTCTACATCCATCATCAAGAGAACAATGATGTAAATATATAGTCAACTTTATAAATGCATGTCTGCCATTTCAAGATTGTCTGAGTTTGCAATTATTGAACACATATAACAGACTGCTACAAACTTTGATTAACTTATAGTAATAGGTTGTCCACCTGCATTTCATGCGAGGCAATTTTGCAGTAGCTGTTAAAAATGGATAGAGCCTACAGATAATTGTCTTCACTTACAATGAATCACAATCAGTAACACAAATCCACGAATTTCATAAGCAATAATTGATAGCGTTTTGCAGCTAGACCTTTCAAAATAAAGTCACGATGGACGCATCAAAAGCATGCCAACGACCTGTACTAGCTTTCACCTAGTCAAACTCAGTTGTCTTTTCTCTATCAGCTAAGGGCAATCTTAATTTGGCATCTTCGATTTTTTACGTTTTATGTTTATTTTATGTAAAACTTAGTGTTTAATAATAATAAGAAGAACCTTTGGATTCAACTAATGCTCTGAAGTTGAATCCTGTCATCAGACACAGAACAGTTGCTATCAGCCGTAGGAACATCGTGTTCGCAATGGAATCTTTAAACGCAAAAAGCAAAACCACCTAAATAGCTGAATGATTCAGCGTGATAAATATATGTCGACTTGGTTTTGAAATAGGCCCACCTTGTTTGAGAGTGCGACTTTACTAAGTTCAAGTATAGATGGCCTACTTATTCATAAAATGTACAGTAGAGTCATAAAATTGAAAGAACAGGATCGAACAGTAAAATGTCTGAAAATGTTGCTCAATAAATCTCATAGGAAGAACCAGTTTATGCTTGCGAAAGTAATAGAAAATATTACCGGGCAATTGTGTGATAAATGGTAAATACAAATTTAGGGCTATATAACGTCGCCCCAGTAGGACACATGAGAGACGTCTCAGAGATTTATAACGCACTCAAATCCCAATGAAGCAATATGACCACCATGCTCTTGCGAAATGAGAGACAAAGAGAGGTTGACCGTTGAGAAGCTCATATCATTGCAGGTATTTAGGCAGCTTGCGTCAGGAGGCAGAGTTATAATTATGGTCTCGAGACACTGTCTCAGTCTGGAGAAGTCTCGAGACAGTTTTTTAGTGTCTCGATCTCGGTCTCGGTCTTGGGAGCCTATTGTCTCGGTCTCGGTCTCGTGGTAGTGTCTCAAATTTTTAGAAACAGTCTAGAAGTGAAAGTTTTTTTTGGCTCGAACAAGCGGTCTTGATAAGTCTCGCGTTAACTGTCTTATAGTCTTGCGCTATGAACTCAAACCGGAAGCTATAAAGACGGTAATTCTGATTAACGTGCGAACCACATGATACTGAAATCATTTCAATTTTCTTAAAGTGAAAAATGTCTGAGAGAGAACCTGAAATTGTGAAGTTTGCGTTTACGCAATTTAAAGTTATTGACAAACAATAGATAATAGCGTGCCGTTTGTCGTTGAGGTAAAACCACCATAACCGATACGATCGCAACAACTTCAAGTTTCTCACGGTGAGTAAGGATATGCCCAAATTTATAATTTCCTTTGGTATTTGGTATACCAATGAATTTGCTTGTTTAAAATCGTCTAGAAGATTTCAGACATGTCTAAAAAGGCTTTCTTCACACTCTTCAGAAGATAGGCTGACAAAGAGATATCGAAAAAGATAAAACGCGGCAATAGAAAAACTGTTCTCAGGAATTGATACTAGGCCTAGGCCTACATTATAAGTTTCATATTGAAATTAGGCTCTAGATGAACCTTATTCCCGAAAACTGATACATGACTATTTTACAGCCTTTTATATAAGATCATTGGTATTAACTGCCTCGTACTGTCTTGGACCTAGTGTCTCGGTCTCGGTCTTGGTGCCTCACTGTCTCGGTCTCAGTCTCGTCTTGGTCTCGAAGTTCCAAGTCTTACATACAACACTGTCGGGAGGATTGGACTGCAAGAGAAAAAACTTAAGCATTTGGCTGTGGATGTTCGGTTCGGTAGAATAAACAAGTCGCCATGCATTGCAGATCGAAGTTATCTGCGACCGGGAAAGAAAGATAGAGAGACCCAAAGATCCCAGACTTAGGGTAGATGTTGCACAACCTGTCAGGTATTTTCGCAACCCATCAAGATCTTAAACGAAATGCGATGTTTGCATGGTAAACCAGTGAAGTTTCACCAACATCAATTATTGTTTATGGTCACAATGTTGTTACGCTGTGCCCATTTCCAACAGAAAGACCAGTTAAGTAATGCAACTCGAGATGGGTAGAAATGCCATCTAATGCAATGCTTGGACTAGTCGCAACAATAAACCAAGCTAAATAAATATTATTGTTAGTATTCAGTCATCAGGAGATCTATTAAAACTGCTCTGTACATGGTATCCATCAATAAGGTCGCGCACAAAAGATCGCAGACTAATAAGATCGCAGACTATTAAACCTTCAGATTATCTGACCTTCAGTCTAAAGACACAAAACAAAACAAAGAACCAATTGTTCCCTACTCCACTAAGTTTCCTTCTAGGGAAAAGAGCATGTAGGCGTTGTTATTGTTTTTATAAAGAAAGCAATAACAGTCGGCTGCTATTCAAGTTCATATCATTTTCAAACGTTGCCTGAATAAAAGAAATTGTTTGCGACCGTCGATGCCATTCGCATAATTAACATGCTAAATTATTGTGCATGAAAACATCATTTTGAGGCACGACCTTGTTAGTCCGCGATCTTATTAGTCTTCGATCTTTTTTATCATCATAGATAGTACGAGCAGGACATTTCAATTGAAAATCCTGAATTGCGTATCTCAGTTATCAAATAAGCTCACTCTTTGTCGAATCCTAAATTGTTACGTATTAATGCCCGATTTAAAATACATTCTTAACCTCCGTAAATAAGTAAAAACCGCCGTCAACCACAGTCACATAATGAAATGATGCATGTTGAGCATACCGGTATAAGATGTTCAGAGAAGTGCACAATGCTTTCGTCTGTATTCACGTGATTACTCTGAATCTGAACAGAATTTATAGCAAATCGAGTGGCAGCAGACATGACAATTGTTGTTAAAAAATTTATAGTTGCATTAAATATTTCAACAACAGTATATTTTTCACCTTAATGACATCTGTCAAAACAAGTCAAGTGACAATAAAAATATATATGCTTGTACCAAATATCAATTCACTAAAAGTCACACTGATCGGAAAGAAGCGTCAGCTGCTAGGCTTCTTACGGTCACTCAGAAACTGTGTGCAGATAAACCACAACAGATTTCTGCATAAATTGGTTAATGCCATTCGGATCGTTCTTATCCCAGGTTATTTTCAATTTGAATGTACATCAATCCTCAAGACAGAATATTTCGGTTCCAGCACCACTAGGCCTACTTCTTAGAACCCATATTTTCACACAATTGTAAGTACACGTATACCTGTCAATTCTTCCAAGACGTTCTATATATCTATACATTAATCAGAAGCACGTTTAGAAAATCGTCTACTTTTGTGGAAAACGTCTCAGCTTACAATTCTGAAGTCGTCACTAATGGCATAGTAGACGAGGTAAATCGTATTGTCCATTGTATAAAATAATTGGTCTAAACCCATGTCTCTGTCATGGCTGAGAATAACAGCGTCATTGTCGGGGAAAACGTTCCTTGCGTATCGTCTGTGTTGCATGACCTTCTTTTCTGAATATATTTACAACTTGTCTCAAAAGATTTTGATCCACCAAAACTTGATATGAAAGCAAGCTTAGTGGAAGAGGTTTTGCTGAGTGTCTTATATTCGCCTCTCTTGTTCTCTGTGCCCGAACTCAACCATTATGTCGGATGCTCTTTTCTCGGGCGCTATTTTGTCGGGGTGCCAGGGCATAGACCATAAATTCAATGCTCTAGAGGAAAGATATCCAGACAGGACGCCCCACATTATGAGCAGAATCGCCTAAAGATGCCCCTATCAAGCGGGCGGATGAACGCAAAGCACGCTCCAACTTTCTAATCTGTCTCCAAGAAATGCCGGTGTAGGAGGCCAAATTAACTACCCGGATAATTTCACTCCCGGAGCGTGCTTTGCTTGTACATAGGAAATATTAACTCCGGAGTTAATTGTTCCTTGGATAAATACACTCCACCCCGCGAATAAACACTCCCGGGGAGTTAATTTTACCTAGGACAAACTGACTCCCGGGGAATTAATTCTTCTTATGGTAAATTGATTCCCTTACCTAATGCAATAGTGAAGTTAATTCTTCCTGACATTATTTACTTGCTCATACAGGCACATGATGTAATTGTTATTATTATTGCTTTTGTTATTATTATTATTGTTATTATATATTTTTATGCTCTGCCTTTTATTATTATTACGATTATAGGAATAATTATAATAATAATAATAATAATTATTATTATTATTATTATTATAAAACTAATAATGATGATGATGATAATAATAATAATAATAATAATAATAATAATAATAATAATAATAATAATAATAATAATAATAATAATTCATTCCTTGGACACGTGGTCGATGTCTGGCATGGGATGTGACAGTGTCCGACACCTACGCCAAGTCACATCTTGTCGACACATCTATCAGAGCTGGCGAAGCAGCCGAACGCGCAGCTAAGACGAAGAGGGCCAAGTATTCCACCATAACCAACACCCACGACTTCGTAGCCCTCTCCTTGGAATCCGGCGGCGCTTGGAGCAATGAAGGACTGCAGTTCATCTCAGAGTTGGGTAGTCGAACGAGTGCTGCAACCCACGATCCAATGGAGACGTCATTTCTGTTCCAACGTATCTCAGTTGTTCTTCAGCGTGGGAACGCAGTCTGCCTCTTCGGGACATTGCCAACACTCCATTAGCTCATCATGGGCGATAACAGCATAATGTGAAACATATATAATAATAATAATAATAATAATAATAATAATAATAATAATAATAATAATACTTCGGACGAAAATTAATAATAGTAATAATAATAATAATAATAATAATAATAATAATAATAATAATAATAATAATAATAATAATGATAATAGAGAAGTGCGTTAAAGATTTTCTTCCCCGTCGGGCTGAACGAAAGAGCCCCTGAACGTCACTGCATTAAAACTTTGTGTACAAAGATAGATAGAACGTCTAGATAGACGTTGAAAAAGATGAGTTGTTTCGTCGCGTGGGTATCCCGTTGCCTGTGACGTACGGCGGCCCAGCTCTTGTAGAAACTCAATGCTGGTACGGTTTATGGGGTCCAGTGATTCGATGGCCACTGGCACAAAATCATGCGTGGTGGGGAGGAATTAATAGTTGAAGCACTCTCGTTCTGCGGCATGCTCTGCTGCTCCACCGGCTGTTGATGCTATCAGGTGTACACAAGAGAATGCGCATGTGTGAATGGCTGTTGCGTCCCATGCTAGGTATCTGCCTCTCGCCCATGGGATTAATGTGGCGCCATCTGGTCTCTTGCCATCGGTGCGGATTAGTCCCGATGATTCTCTTGAGCTCAGAATGTCCGCTTTCAAGAGAGCTCTCCAGATTATTTCAAGTTTACGAACGTTGAGCATTACCTCCTGGTACACGTCGCTCCACTCTTCCACGACTAGGATGGCGCCCACGAGCGAGACGGTCGACGCAGCTGACGCCAAATACGCTGAAGTTGCTAGCATCGACATCCGCCTGGTCCCGAGTCCTCCATCTCTAATCGGAGTAAAGCTTGTAACCACCGAATGTCATTAAGTTCCGTGTTGAAGATCTTCTCCAGTCCTGTTTTAGTCTGAAGGTCTATTGTTTCCAGTAACTGGTGGTTCCAGCACGGAGGAGTCCGCAGCATGTAAGTCATCTTTGCCGCCCCGAAACAGGATCTCAGCAATATGAGTGTTGCTTGTGGCTGGAGGTCCATAAGGTCTTTCAATATTCGATCAAATTAGTTGCTGTGTTCTTGCAGGGCCTCATCAAGGGCCTTCCCTCTGAACAGTGGAGAACCCAATAGGGTCAGTTCCTCTGGTTCTCGTCTGCTGAAGTCCTCAAAATCCTCTTCATTCAACTCTGCCTCCGAGTAGTATTCACATTTAAGTCTGTTCATGGAAATTCCGAGCGTGGTCTCAAGCTCTTATATCTTTGTCAAATCTAATTCACGTTTCCACCTAGAGAAATATCATTGAGGTACCAACCTTGAACGAAGACCGCAATTCCCGTAACGTCGGCTGCAGGAGCAGGCAAAACAGCAGAGGCCCTAGCGGATCTCTCTGCTGAAGTCCCATCCTAGACCTCACTACAAAACGACCGAATTGTAGGTTGGCCTCAATTGAATATGCCTGGTGGGTGAACGCATAGAGTTCTGGGATGGTGTCATGGACGGCTCGAAGCATTACATCTCTCCGCAGTGTGTTGAAAGCATTTTCGAAGTCCAATTTTACGAAGATCTGGTTTCGTTGCAGGTTCGTCACAAAATTTCTTGCAGCGTGAACTGCTGCCTCTCCTCCTCCAGAGGTTGCAATGCCTACCTGGAGCGGGGTGAAGAACTCTCTCAACCTTTTCAGGGCATAACTATTGGCACATTTTGCTGCCAGCCTGCGCCATACATAACCGATGACAATCGGTCTGAGGCTTCCTGATTTCTTGGAAAGAGCGATAAGAGAGCCTCCAAATATCAGTTCACGCAACTCGAGTGGAGAATCACCACGTAGCAGTACATTCATGAAGTCCGTCGTAGACTGGAGTAATGTTCCAGCCGATTCCCTGGTGTTTATTAGGTCGAGTAGATGTTGTAGTTGGAGCCCATCCGGACTCCCGCTGAACCCGCCGGGAACGATCTAATCACATCTTCCACTTCTCTCACAGTGACCTGGAAAGAACAAGTTTGTGACGGCTCAGGCAAGTCTGACATTTGGTCCGTCCATCCATTTGCTGGGTGTCTTTCCTGCATAGCGGTTAGGGATCGTTCTCATATTATATAACGCATAAAATCCCAATTTTTGACCCACCCCTACCCCTTATAACGTTATATAACAGCAGCTGTGATCCTCCACCCCTATATTATATAACAGATATGCTACCCACCCCTATTGTGTTGTGTACTCTCTCGTGCCAATGATGATGAGATCGGATGTATGGAGCTCCTCTGCATCTTAATAATCGCACTTTTAATGGCGCTAAATTCACTTGTATTAATTACGGTAACTAATTAGGTAGTCGACGATTGTCACCATGTATCTACATGTAAGTCTGCTATAATACAGCATGATAGTACATGGTAGTGACGCTTTTGCGCTGGAATCTTCGCTCTGCCAAGAGCTCTCCAGATGACATCGTTCAACATGCTATGTCGTTGATGTTTTCCGCTGCCTCTTCTACAAATTAGTCCATGGAGCCCTTTTGCGTCGACGCTCTCTTGACATTGGTGACACAAATGTGGCTCGCAGAGCGTCTTTCCTAGCCTCAACCCGGCTGCTATTCGTACATCCTCGTTTGAGAGGCGCAGGCCTAGGGCAGTCACAGGGGGCGCTAGCATCCAGTCTCCAGAATGAGGTGCTCGTGCGGCCAGCAGGCGAGCACGGTCACATGGATTGTTATTGGACTTCAGCAGACCTTTCCATGCCTTGTCTGTGAATCGGAGGTCCCATTCTTTCTGGCGATGACTCGCTGCTCCTGTTGGTGGTTCTGCATCTGTCAGGGTCTTCCAAGCGTTGAGTGCTGAACTCGCAAGTTCATATGGTTCCTCAGCAGACTCTGTTGGTAGGATGCATGCCTGGAGTTCGCTTGTACTAGCAGCAGAAGCCAGAGAGGCAGAAAGTGCCAGCGTAGATGCACAATGAACTCCCAGACCACCATCTCTCACCGGCAAAGAAGCCTGGAGCCAAAGGTCATTGTCAAGGTCCACATTTAAAATGGTTGACAGTCCTTCTCTCAGCAGTTGATCAAACCGAGCCAAGCCCGGGCAATCAGCGCAGACGGCTGCGCGCAGACTGTACAAGAGCTTCGGTACACTTAGACTGTTTCTCAGCAGAACCAGAGCGTCATGTGTATAAAGCAAGGACAATCTTCCGATTGCACTCTCGAGGTCATTAGCCTTTGAATTAACGACCATGTTCACAGCTGGACCTGGAATCAGAGGTGCACCCAACAAGGTCATGTCCTCGAGGGCTATGCTCGTGAACTCTTGAAACGCAGGGTCATTGTTCGGCATCTGGGTGTTGTGACACGCGATTTCGCATTTGCTGCGGTTCAATAGCAATCCCAGATTCTTTGATTTCTGCTCGATTAGTTGAACGTCGTCGGCCACTGTTTCCTTGTTACCTCCCAATGTCAGGTCATTCAGATATCCGATACGCAGATCCGAACGAAGCTTCATCAGAATCGGTTGCAGCACAAGACAGAATTCTAGAGGTCCCAAAGGATCGCCTTGCTGCGTTCCTTCTTCGGATCGAATTATGTTTGAACCATAGCGCAACAGTCGACGGTTTGAATAGGCAGCGTGAGCAAAGTGGTAGAGTTCTGGGATCTCTCTAGCAACTGCCTCTAGAAGACAATCTCTGCGCAGAGTGTTAAAGGCATTGGCGAAGTCGAGCTTCACTAGGACGCTGTCTTCAGGCATTGTGGTTATCCAACGACGTGTCGCATGGACAGCTGCCTCAGCGCCTCCTGGAATGCCTCCCCCAAGCTGAATGGGGGCGAGCAGTTGAGACAGCCTTGTTACCGCATGCGAATTAGCGCACTTTGCCGCTAGACTACGCCATGTGTAGCCCACGGCGATCGGTCTTATGCCTCCGTCCTTCTTGCTCAGGGCTAAAAGGTTTGCCCCATAGATGACCTCATTCACCTCTTCAGATAGACCTCCCTTTAGGAGCAGATTGACAAGGTCAGATAGATGTTGCACGATGTTGTCATCTACTCCATAGGCTATCAGATCCTTTAAGTGTTGTGGAGTTATGCCATCTTGACCACCAGCCGAACCCGCAGGGAAAGAGGAGATTGCCCTAGCGACATCTTCTTTAGAAACTTGAAGCGGGATGAAGCGATCCGAACTGTCTGGATCACACGGTGTTCTCCTGTCCACTGGCACAGGCGGTTACTTTTTCTTAAGCGCGGCCAGAGTTTCCGGTGTGTCCAGCGCCAGTTTATCCTCGCTGCAGATTAGACGGATGGCTGCTTTGAAATTGCCTTCCTCCAGCTTGCTTGCAACTATTGAGGCCAAATACCTGGCGTAGTCGCATTTAGCGGACTTGAGCTTACGACTTGACGTCGATGGCAATTCATCGTTAGTCGACTGGCCTGGCCCCTGCAGTCCCCATTCCGTAATGCGGGACAAAATCATCTTGGTCATGTTGTGCTATCGTCCACCTCTTCTTGGCTTCACTAGTACAGTTCCACCGAAGGCCAGCAAATCGAACCATTTTGCAACGCAATTTGGTTCTCTTACTATTGCTTGGATTATATCGGCCAGGAGAACAGCACAAGATGGCCTTGCTGCTTTTGGGATGCTCTTAATGAGAAGACCGGGTGAAGCAGGATGTTAGAGGTGAGAAGCGATCTGCCCAACATCCGTTGACAGAACCCGTGAGAAAGGGATCTGCACGCTAGTGGTGGAAGACGACTGTCTTGTGGTATTACGCCTCAAAGGGCCGTCCGCCGGTGGCTGGTCAGAACCTGGACAAGGGGCGGTTCGAGGGCCGTGCCGGTGCATCTTGCCATCTGAGGCATGGGTTTTGAAGGACAACCAACACACCCCGCAAACCCCCTGACCCTTACATGGTTTTTGACTCATCTGAGTTTCAATTCGGTTTGTTTTCAAATGCACCGCCATTGAAACAGTTGACGTCGCTGGCCTTAAAGCATGACAAGGGGCCATCAATTCAAATGCACGACTACATATAAGTTGAAACGAAAGTTTGACAAACCAATCCTGTTGTGGTCTTAGCGAATAAGATGCGGTGAATATAATCAATCGGGTCACGAGTTGTTAATCCATTAGACGATGCTAAAAACCAACTCTGACGATTACTCGTTTACGCGGTATTTTTGCGAAATAGTCGGACATTAAAAATTTTCCGCCCACCATGTCCGCTGCCTGTATTGTTATTATTATTATTATTAGTGGAATCTTGATATTTCCAAAGTCAAACAGCTGGCGCACTTGGACCAACACACAATTCATTTTCCTAACATGTATTTGAGGCAAAACTTGAAACACGGACAGTTAAGGACAGAGGTACTGCGCCGGTGCGATCATCGCGATGAGGTCGGTTGTGTTAAGACCTAGCGATGAACTTAGTTGGTCAAAAATGCAGAAAGTAATCGTTTTAATGCACATCTTGGATGTCTGTAGTCTTTGCCGTTTCCTTCTTCGTAGACCGTGATTTTATCTCTCTCTGTGTATTTGCCAGTTCTTTGAATAGTCTGAGTGAACAATGGGATGCAAATAAATAAATGAAAAAATGTATTGTTAGTTTGATTCTGGTTTGAAGCGCCTTCGGTTGACATTTTTGTGCATTATACCCGCAGCCTTGGATTTATGCTTTGTTTTCTTGTGGCTATTACAAATGCAAAACGCATTGCCTTAGCTTTGGTTATGACATCGTCTAGTTCTGAATCAGAATTGACTATGGTTAGTGCTTTAAAAACCACATGACGACACGTGTCACGCATGATATATCTGAATGGCCATTGGCTAAAGTCTTTATTATGGTAATCGGAAAAAATCTTTCAAAATAGACGACTATAAGATCGCATGCGGCGATAGCAAAAATGTTATTGATGTTGGAATAACGATCGTTTTATTTTGGAAATAATTTAAATCATATCGTTTAATTTATCATCTTTGCAATATCGAAGGAACCCGATGAGGGTTTGTTGTGATGAATCTCCAGAAAATTGATATGTTCATTTTTTCTTATTCCATTGGGGCGCATGATTAGTTTTAAATAGACTCGAATATATTTTGTTAATGATTTAAGTTGGCTATACGAGTAGGTCCTAAACTGATGAGCTGTTTTCGATTCCCGCTTACTCCGTGAGGTTGACCAGTCTTTCTCTCGCTAGCTGTGTTTCGTTGCAAGTTCATCTGTTGACACACCCATTAAGCGTCTTTAGAAATGTCCCCGTTTTCGGTTAAATATCTTATTAAAATTTCATCGCAGTCTTAAATCTTAGATGATTTGTAAGAATTATCTTCTGCTACTACTGTTATTAGCTCTTAGTTGGATGTCATTTCAACAAGATATATAAGATAACCTTTTGAAATTCAAGGTCTTGCCAATTAATATTTCCTTTAGCCGTCAATTTATGATCAAGATATTTAGATAGCTTCACTGTGGATGGTTTGAGGTATGAATTTATTAATAAGATTAGTATTTCTACCTATGATAGTCAGAGGTGCAACAAGGTTTTGAAAAGTGGGGGGCATGATACGAAGTGGTCCTATAGGTCATGACGGTAAGCGAGAGAAATGCCTTCTAATTCTACATAATCTGCAGCAAAGCCGAGAAAAAACTTCTGGTACGCACTAATGAAAAATTAACCTTCCCTGTATTAGCAATTAACGGTAAGATTCTGCAATTAGGCAATAATAATTTGCAAACTTTTCCCAACCGACGTTCTCATAGACTTGTATTTTAACTCTGGATATTCTCAGAATCGAATCGCCTCTGTCTAAAATCTCAATGAAAGAGGCGTTACCTAATTCTGTACAATTAAAACTGCAAAAATTAAAAGTAACGTTGAATCGCCAGTTTAATCAGTTAATTCTTGCCGTAAATAGTTTTATAGACAAATTACGCAGTCTGTGATTGAACTATTGCAGGCATAATATAGCATACATGTTTTCTAATGAAAAAAACGTTAAATTCGATTCTCATAGCGTCTCTGACAAATCGCGCACTTCGGTTCGCTACAGAAGTGGCCATTCCATTGAAAATTCCAGATCTCTGTTATATGCACACAATACGCTATTCCGTTGTCACAATTTGGTTGACTCCTATACCAGTTTGTGTAATTTAAAGGTATCTGGAGATCATCTGAAGGCTTCCAAACAATATGATGAGAACAATTATCCACGACTCTTAGTGCACCGATCCAGGCATTTGGTGACCATCCCATGTGCGGGGATTTGCAAACCGAAGGGTTTTCTGCAAAACAATGACACACAATATTATTATTATATATACTAATACATATTGTTGCATGCCAGGCTTATATTGCATTAGGAAGAGAGTGAGGACAAAGACCATGGCCTGAAACAGGCATGTTCGCACCTGCTTTTGGAAGGAGAAAAGAGGTGACGCCTGAAACAGGTAGATTCGCAGAGCTACTGTTTGACAGGCAATAGTTGAAGGATTTGTGATATGTATCCTCCTGCATTGGCCTTTTACTGTCCTTTTTCTGTCCTTTTTCTGTTTTTTTCTGTCCTTCTTCCCACAATCTGGTGCGCTGAGGGTCTATTTAACGTTTGTCATCGGTGAAGTATGAAGATAAAGCAGTGACAAGATTGCTCTGGTCATCAATTGTGACTTGAAATTCGAGTCCAGGTATTTCGAGTTGAGTCCGCACAACAATTGGCTTAGAATACTACATTACTGAAGCTATTGTCCGCAAATTATATCACCTGCTGTAGTCCTGCACTGCACCGTATGTAATGGACTGTAGAGTTGCTCACTGTTTAACCTCATCATCATCATTTATCCGGGGTACAACGCCCTTAGATGTACAATGCCCACTTCGTCGTGACTTTCCCCCGTGTTGTTTGTCCTGTACAATATGTGTCAGTTCTTGAATCCACTTATTTCCCCATTCACCTATATCGTCTAGCCATTCTTTGTGAGGATGTCCTCTTTTATTCTTTCCTTCCATTCTTCCGAGCAACAATGTTTTGATCTTTCTATCATCGCGCATTCTGCATATATGGCCAAACAAACCTAACTTTCTTTTAATTACTTTTTGCATTCGATTTTCTTTTGGTTGTGTTCTTCTGTACAGCTCTACATTGCTGACCTTTTGTTCCCAGCCTATTCTTAATATTTTCCTGTAACATTTTCTCTCAACTGTCAAAATTCTCCTTTCTATGTATTTTGTTACTACCCGTGTTTCGCAACCATATAGCATGCTACTAAACACGCATGTTTGCAGAACGCTTAATTTTGTTTCTAACTTTATGGCTTTGTTTTTCCAGATTTTGTCCATAGCCTTTAATGATGGTGACGCTTTTGAAATTCTAGTTAGTACCTCTTTTTTACAGTCCAAGTCGTATGTCATATTGCTCCCTAGGTATGTGACTCTTTCTACATTTTTCCAGTTGGATTCCATCTACAACAATCCTTTTTGTAGCAATCTTCTCCCCAAATATCATTATTTTTGTTTTGTCGTAGTTTATTTCTAGTCCATATCTCTTGCCTTCTTTGTTTAATTCTTGTATTGTCTGTTCCAGTCTCTGTTCATTTTCATCTATTAAATCGATGTCGTCGGCAAAGCAAAGGTCACTGAAATTTGTGCCGCTAATTATAACTCCCCTCTCTTCTTCTTCTCTAATTTTGTCCAAGACTCTTTCCAATATAGTAATAAATGTGTTAGGCGCTATCGGATCTCCTTGTCTTGTGCCTCTATTTGTGCTGAACCAGGTACCGATCTCGTCGCCCACCCGTACCGCTGCTCTCGCGTTGCCGTTGATTTCCTTTAGTAATCGGGCCAGTTTGCTATCCACGCCATACAATTCTAATGCTACTCATGCTATGTTCTGATCGATGCTGTCAAAGGCCTTAAAGTCTACGAAACAGTTGTATACTTTCTTATTTTTCCTTCTTGCCTTTTCTCCTATCAGTCTTAGCGTAAGTATCTGTTGTACGGTGCCTCTGTCCTTTCTAAAACCTGCCTGCGCGTCTGTTAGTGGTTCCTCTGTCTGTTTTCTCAATCTTTCCGTTAATATCATCATCAGCGTCTTACTGAGGTGGCTTATCGGTGCTATCGTTCTATAATTGCTACATTTCAATGCACTTCCTTTCTTGTGAATGGTTACAATGATTGATTTCTTCCATTCCTCTGGTGTGTGACCATCCTTCCATATTGAGTTAAAAATTTTGTGCAACTCCTTTATAATGATGTTTCCTCCATTTTTTATCATCTCACCCGTTATACCGTCATTGTGTGGGCTTTTGCTGTTTTTCAGTCTCTGTACAGCTTTTATTACCTCTTCTGAGATGTTGCTTTCAATGTCCTCAACCGGTGGGGTAATTTCTTTCAGCTCTGCAATGACCTGTTTGCTGATAGCTTGGTTCACCTCTGCTTCGTAAAGACCAATACAATACTCTGTCCATCTCTGTATGATGTCCATCTTGTTAATGAGTGTCTTGCCCTTTTCATCCCTAAGTGCTGTTAGTTTGGGTTGCCATCTGTTGTTGATGTTCCTTATCATTTTATATGCCTCCCTTGTTTTATATTCTCCGTGATCTCTTTCTATACTCTTACATTGATTCTCCAACCATTTCAGCTTTGTCCTCTCTTGCTGCTTTCCTTATTTCGTTACATTTTCTTCTGTATAATCTTTCTTTCTCTTCTGACATATCTCTACTTCTTTTCAAAACTCTCTTCTCTTGTACCAGTCTTAAGGTTTCTGGTGAGATCCACTTTCTGCCTATTTTCTCTTGTAGCGGCACTGCTTCTTCCATTGCTTCCAACATCGCAGCTGTCAATTGTTCCGCTCTTGTGTTGATATCCTGTTCTCCTCCCATGTATTTGATCTTTCCTTCTAGTATCTCTTGAAAAATTTTGCTTGTGTCTATCTCGTCCAATTTTGATACGTCTCGGTGCTTTCTCGGGCTGATCATGTGTTTCTTTTTTTAGCTTAATCTTAATGCTCGCTATTGCCAGACTGTGATCTGAATCGATATCTGCTCCCTGGTATGATCGACATTGTTGCACCGATGTTGACCATCGCGTGTTGATTAGTACTAGGTCTATCATATTCCTGGTTTTTCTGTCATTGGATCCTCATGTCCATTTTCGACAATCTTTTTGTTGAAATCTTGTATTGCAAATCATCAGTTCATTGTCTACTGCAAATTCTAGAAGTCTTTCTCCTCTTATATTTCTCTCGCCGTATCCAAATCTGGCCATAATTTTCTCCCATCCTTCATTGTCTGTGCCTACCTTTGCATTCCAGTCTCCCATAACTATGAGTATATCTCGTCTAGGAACGTCTTCTATATTTTCTGACAGGACGCTGTAGAAACTTTCTATAACCTCGTCTGAGCTCTCTGTTGTGGGTGCATAAACCTGGATGACCTTCATGTTAAATGGCTTTGCACCAAATCTGGCTACTATTATTCTATCGCTCACTGGTTTGTAGCCCAATAAAGCGTCTCGTGCATTTTCTTTCAGTAGAAAGCCGACACCTGCTTCATGTCAACTCTCGCCTTCTGACCAGATGACTTTACCTCCATTTAGTTCTCCCGTGATCAATTCTCATCTCCGATATTCCCAGGATGTCGCATCTGTAACCTCTCATCTCCTCTTGGAGCAACTGTAGTTTTCCTGTCTCCCACAGTGTTCGAACGTTCCAGGTTCCCACTGTTAACACCTCCTTGGTGGCTTTGATTTTTCTGTCGGTAGCTGACTTATCGATCCAACCCCAATCGCTCAGTTGGTTTCGCGGACCTTGTTTATCCGGGCGACGCCCGGGCCGACAGGCTTGTGGATCAGTATGTTGTGGCATCAGATTTCAATCGGGTTTGTTCTTTATTGTCAGCGTATCGACACTCATCTGACAGACCCTCCTTTTGCTTTCGGGCTTGGGACCGACTCGAGAGGGTTTTACTATTTGTGAAATCCGTTATCTATAAGCCGACCCAACCAACTGCCGGGGGTCGGTCAGAGGCTGGAAGCTTATAAATGGTTCAGCAGAAGAAGTTGCTGTACTGCAACAATGACCCAGCATAAGTCGTTGTTTTCCTTAGGTGTTGTGAATGCTTCTGGTCATCCGATTGCGGAGATTACTCATTTTGCTTTACAGTGAAATCTCCATTAAACTGGTTAACATGAACATTATTTGTGACTTGTGACATAATGATCAATGATTTGAGCGGCGCTTTAACAATGCTCATTTACAATTACAATTACAATTGCATACTAACTAACAATTTCTGTTCCGAAGAAGGAAACTATGGCTTCATTTTCAGCCTTGGTATAAATGGTAGCTAAGTGGACATCGGGGGAAATATTCTTGCACGTTTTAGTAGCATCGGTCCAATCTCATGGCTTCTGTAATAAGCTTGTAGCAGCTGTTGCCTTTTGGCACAAGAATAAATCCTTCAGGACAAATGACATCTGGATAGCAGGCATACATAAATGAAACAAATAATATTTTCAAGTCTCTTACTTACCACACGCTATAGTCTGTAACGATCATTTCGACAGGCAAACAGATTTTCATTAAACGGATTTAGCATCAGCTGCTGTAAACGCAGTAAGTTTGTTAAAGTTCTGGGACAAAATTTTGAAGTAAATTGTAAAAGTAAAGGTAAATAGTTTATAGTACATGAAACAGTTAAAGTGCTTGTCTACAAGTCAGTTTAATATTAGTCAAGCTTTCCTCTAAGCAAAAGTAGAAATTAAATTACAGAACCTATAACCGATCGTATATACTAAACACTATATTTTGAAATTTTACATATAGCACATATCGTATATCCACTCGTCAGAGTTGTTTCTTCACTTCAATGTCTATTATAATTATTGTAAGATGAGGTATGATGAAAGTGAACATTAATTTCTCCGTTATCAATTTCATATGTGTTTGAAGTCTATAGGTCTGCGAGTAGCGCGTTTTTGCTACCCGACCCGTACCCGTAACCTAGGACCGTTACGCGTACCCTAACTCGGCCCGTACTCAAAGTTGCTACCCGACCCGACCCGTGCCCGCGGGTATACCAGTACCCGTGACGTCATTAGCATGCATAATCTTGCTGCCTTCCAGGATAACCGGATAGCATTATGCTGTTGTCGTAGTAGTAGTAACAGCAACAACAACATCATCCACGACAACAGCCGTTGGGTAGGAGGAAGAGGAACAGAAATTAGGAGCATTAGAAGGAAGAGGTGAAGGAGGAGAAAATGTGGAGCAGGAGAAGCAGGACGATTACAAGGAGAGGGAGGTGGAAGAGGAATGAGAAAATCAGCGATTAACACACATACAAAGAGGAGTGGATACATTACATGCAGGTATATAGTTCTTGTATTTCGAATGTGCCAGCTTGTCTAAAATAGTAATTATGTCTTTGATGATTCAAGATTCACCTTTATATTCAACGGTGACATTGTAGGCATAAAACCTGACGCTTACACGGGTAAAACCGGGTATACCGGTACCCGTGACTATTCTTCCCGTACCTGACCCGACCCGTAAAATACGTACCCGTACCCTACCCGTACCCGCGGGTACGGGTCATTTGTTAGTTTAACTAATTGTTACAATTTCTCAATAATTGTGAGCAATTAGATATCTTTTTAGAGATTGTACAGTTTTGGTTAGATATTCCCATTTTATTTGAAATGAAGTCAAACGCGATTTCGAGAATATAAAATATATTTTGACAGTTAACAGCAAAATATTGCAAGAAGAACATAAGAAGCTCGAATTCATCCGATTCCTGAAGAGTAATCTAACCGTAGTTAGCTAAGTGAAAGCAACCCACAGCTGGTTTCAAATGACACGGAACAGAGAATCAAGTAGAAATACTAGAAGCCATAGAAAAGACTTAATCTGTTTTTAAGAATCCTTGGCATTCGTCTTTACTAGACAACAAAAGGCACCTAATACCTAATGCCAAGAACCCGTCAAATGCCACCTGTCGCAGTCATACATCAGCTAGGAAGTAGTAGCCTCTTCTGTAGTTGTAGTTTCGGCCAGTCCCAAACCTAGATAAAGGAGTAGGGCGATGCTAAGGACCTTTGTTTTGCTCAATGACGTGTGGTAACAAAGATCATTAGCGATGCCTTCCTCCTTTATCCAGGCATCGGATTGACACTGTCAGAGTGCAAGCGGTTCTATCTTGCCGTTGAAGCTTACATAGGCTCCTGGCACATCCCACTTTGTTCATTGAGCCACGACCATAAATAAATCTAGTACCATGGTTGAATGTATGTCTCAATCGGGTTCTAGGCCAAAATGGGGTGGACAAAATTAATGGCAAGGACAAAATGGTAAGAAGAAGGGCACAGAACTAATTTTTGGATTACAATTTCGAGTGCTCAGCGACTGTGATGTTATTTCTTGCATTACACAGATTTTCATTAACAGTTATTAGAACGTTACCTTTTCTGCAAATGTATCTGAAGGAGTTCGTACAATTGCTGACCACAGCATGAGAAAGTTCGGTATCCGCATCGCCAATTTGCAATTTAGCGCATTGTTGAAATTTTTCTGTAGGAATATCTGACCCAAACGATGCCATAGTCAGAATGTTTTCTGTGGATAGGACAGATGATCCATCTCTCCATATCCAACTAGAGAATGCCGAGATAGACACGTTTGCAAAGCGAAGGCCAATCCAGAATTGGGAGCAGGTTTCGTAGTACAGACAGGTATTTCGAGAGAAATAGAATGACAACCTTATATTGCCTATAATTGTACATGAAACACAGACAACGTTGAGACTTCAGGCTTTCCAAAAGTCCATTTACAATTTCTGAATGGCTAATCGCATGTTTGAGAGTATTTGCTTGTGAATGTCGTTCAAGCTGTCAATAACTTAACGCAGAATCAGTGTTCATAATATAAAACTAATATGTGCAAAAAATCCATTCTTTACAACAACCCTTAGTCACCCTCCTCCTATCATCCAGGCTTGGAACTGGCATCACCATAGCATAGCTGCAGCGGAATAAAAACGTATTTTCACAAGATAACATGTTAAAAGTGTGTCACACCAGCTAAAACGATCTTACCTCACCCGACGCGAATTGACACATCCGGAGCCTGAAGTGGAAGGGGGATTCTGTTACCGCCGGTGGGACCCACATAGGCGAATCTCCTGGATTTGGTCGTGGCAGAGCGCACGCGGGGAACCACCAGCAGTCCGCCAACATAACCATAACCGACATAGACGACGCGAACATACGTGTAGGTTGATTTTAAAGTGACGCAAAGTAACTAATATTTTACATCACTTTATAAAATTACTAAGTAACCGCTTTGTCATACTGTCGGTAAAAGTAACTAGTTACCAAAAAAAAGTAACAGCAAAAACAGTAGCTAACTAGTTATAGCAGGTATATATATGTATGAATGTATATGGTCTAAAATATTACCTACTAACATAATAACCTTCATGACAATTCCCTAGGCCATTTCCTCAAGGAGTGTCATTATATTCGTAAACTTAGTGGATGGTCAGTACCACAATTTCATAAGCAAACTGGATCTTCAGTATTACAATAATGTGTTTAATAACTCTACTACCTTCGAAGACAAATACATTTGATATTAACGTTTTTAGTGTGTGCTGCTACATACCAGCATTGAAGCTAGATCTCATTGTGTCATTTCTTTCTCTACTTACTAATAAATTTGTCTTGAAGTTTTTATCCACCATATTCTGTCCTATTATTGGCAAATTATCTTACTAATGCTGAACTCGTTGAAGATTGGTTTTGGTGTACCACTGGTTGATGCCGTGTATAATGCATATCATACACCTGCGCTACAGAAGCTGCAACTTACAAATAATTAGAATATCAATTATCCACCTATCAAGTTCTTTGAGTGCCTTACGTGTAGCAATCTTACTTATAGAAGCAAGCGCACTTTAAGACTCGCTTCTGTAATCAGAAACATTTATCGCATCTATTTTAACTGCGAGGACTCTGTTTAACGCTGCTCAACTGACAAAGGATGTGTTTAAAAGAATTGAGCTTGAAGTCATTTTGAAAAGACATTTTTATTGCATTTTTTATAGATTGAAATGCTGGCGTACCGGTCCAAACCAATCCACTTTGCAACTGATATCAGCTCACTAACTGAGTTGAGTGTGGCGAGAACTGATGATCGCGCTCTGCACCTATCCTTGGCCGATATGGCCAAGGATAGTTGCAGAGCACGTTGTCTTTTCCCAGATAGAAACAAAATGTGAAAGGAGGAACAGTGAACCACCCTTTTGGACAGTCAGTATCTACATGCATCCAACACACATCCAAAACGAGTCAGGTTCAAATCTCAACAACACTGTCATCATATTTTGTTCTCCTTATAAAATCATATCTATTGCATTTCTTGCCGTAGCCCCTAAATGTCATCTGGTTGGCCATTTTGATGCTGCAATGCGCCACCATCATGCTCTGATGAGGTAAAAAAAAATGTCGTCGCATGCCGCGTTGCAAAATCGACATTAACATCACGCACAGTAAATGGTTGAAATCATTGCTTTACACGGCAATGCGTGTAAAGGAGTCATGATTCCAACTGCTCGGACTCATGACGTCATTTTTGAATAGAATCTAATATTAAAACTGTGAAGCACTCAGAAGCAGGTCCCTAATTTTAACCTTTAACAACAGTTCAGACAAGAATATGACGCAAATGGTCGAGAGGACCCACCAATCACAACAGATGACCCACCAATCACAACAGAGGACCCACCAATCACAACAGAGGACCCACCAATCACAACAGAGGACCCACCAATCACAACAGCTCAATACAAGAGTTACGTCGATGCAAGTATGCTGATGACTTTTCAGTCCGCTTCAACGCCAGCTTATCACAAACAAGTCAACAACTCGAAAACTCACCGTTGTTACTTTATTAACATTTCCTTCGAAGACGCGAGCCACTTTTGCCTAGGCAATTGCATTAACTAAATTAAACCATTAAGACTGTTAAGAAATAAATCAAGAATACATGTAAAGAAAACGTGTTCTGTGCTATGTTCTAAGCAATAAATTTATATTAAGCTTTACTAGAGTACTGTAATCTGCTACCTGTGGGCATCAACAATTGTCCTAAAGCCTTGAAGTACATTTCCTTTATTAGAGAAAAGGTCGATGACATTTGCCTTGCAGTAGCAACTTTGTTTGCAGCTAAACATTTGGATAAATAAAAGTAACATTTCCATCAGAGTATGTTGTACTATATTTTCGTCTTAATGGACCCTAACAATTTTAATGACAACCGGTCTTCGAGCACACCTTAATTGTTTCTATAGAAATGCATCAAATTTCTTTTATCAAGTTTCAAGGTGACATTGCAATTTTAAGTCCATAACTGACGACCGCTGTCGGTTCCTCCTTATTCGCTAGGCCAACAGCGCTAAATTTGATGGGTCTGCCCGCATAGACAAGTGCATCTCACAAGTCATACAAGATGACGACGCTGGTTCAATACGGAGAACAGCGCAGCGCAGTCAACCATTGGCCACCGCCATCTTAATTAGTACTGGCACCTCTCTGCCGTTAAAAACCGTGTGAGGACCGATGGTACTCGCTACCCGGTTAAGCTACACGGAAGTAGTTTCAGATAAGTTCAAAGGCGAAGCGGAGGAGGCGCTTCACACGGAGGTAGTTCAATTCAAATATTTGAGCGACGAACGTGAATGGAAAATTGCGGTCTAGCAGAATCACCCCAAGAATTATTTCAGTGGCAAAACGACGTAATTGCCAAGTTCAAAATTAAATTCCAATCGAAACTGGGTAGTAGAGCTATTAATAGAATAATCGAAAACATTTACCCATAGAAGTGAATGCTATCAAATGCATGATTTCCAAAAGAGTGAATTGAACCAATACTTGTATTGTGCTGCTCTGTGAAATAAAATAAGAATCTTAATTATTTTTGCACGTCTTCTTAGCATTTTGCATTATTTATCTAAGCCCTGCATTGCAATATAATAGACAAAATATACGCAGGGCCTACTTAAATAAACGATGTTAAGAATATGTGGAAAGTGATTCAAAACGGTTAAGTTGTGACTCCGTAAGCCATAATTATGTTCAAGGTTATAAACAAAATCTAAGAATTTGCTGAATTTTTAACGGTCGTAGGTCTAATCCCCAGTGCTGTTAAAATGCACAAGCATTAAATGTTCAATAAAAGGTATACAATACATTTATAAAATAGGCCTAATTCTCCCCAACATTTTATATCATAGCTTTCACAAGCTGATCAGAATGTATTTCTTCTGTATCAGAGTCTTTTTCATCTCTGCATCTCTTAATTTAATTTCATTTAGTTTTATATATTTCAATTAAATAGCAAATTAAAGAAGTTGACATAGGCTACAAAAGCCTACAATACAAATGTAATCAGTGATCTATGTCCAATTATTTTTTTTCTCTGCCTGCCAGAGTGAACTTTTCGAATTGAAATGTTTTACCGCAAACGGTCCCGCTGAATATTTTCGTACTACTAAGACTTATTGATCAGACTATTTGTCGAGATCTTTTTTAGGATTGTTTACCAAGAATATCTCTGTCCATTTATTCAGATTTTAAAAGTAATGCTAAAAGGTTGACGCACGCGATACTTACACTCATACTTTTCGTTTAAGTCGCTTAGCGAAACCTGCTCAGCAATACGAAAAGTTCCAGGTGTTACTTTTAATCAGCAATAATCTCTTTTTAAGCGGCATCGACGCTTATTCATGAGAGTTTCCTGTTTTATGCATCGGCTAATTCTGCTAACATTGTCTGAATTCTGCCTCTAATTAACGCTGGTTTAGTGTAAGACCTTCGTATTAAAACCATTCCCAATGCGCACACTCGAAGAATCCGTAGAGTCATAGCGTGCGAAAGTATTCATCGATGGACGTCCTAATCAAAATTCAAAACAACAGATACGTGCACTTTTAAAGTCTAACAAAAAATTACATAATTCTATTGTACTCGCCAATTGTTTATAGGAAGCGCATTAATTAATGATTTTAGCTGAAACAATAATAGTTTCAACGTAATTGTTTTCAGGTCTCGCTGATGACATTTTCATGTTTGCTTCAGAAGATATTTATGCCTATAATAATTGTTATATATTCATTTTATTATTATTATTATGCCAGCTGACAAGTCGCAGTTGCTTACAATCGATCTTAGTACCACGCAATTGTGACTGATTATATGTATGCCAGTAATAAACCCCCGCATTACAAAACTTCAATGACTTGACTTGAAATTCTATAACAAGAAGCACTGAATTAACCATTTTTTATCATTTATATAGGCCTATACACAGGCATAACACACATAGGCCTAAATAAGTCACACAAATAACCATAAATAACTTTTTATATATTGCTTAAGATATATATATATACACGGTGATTCATTAAAAAACGTACCCCTAGATATTTAATTGTAACTCCGTCAAATATCGGTTTATGTCAAAAAAATTGTAAGTGAACATAGAGGAATCAGTTCTGAATAGGAAGAAAGTTACAGTTTATGTTCAAATTGACCCCCTCGGGCAGTAACACACGCGCGAAGACGCCTACGCCACTGCCTGACTGACTCATCAATGATGCGCTGATCCATTTCATCCCATACCTCCACAATTCGGTGACGCAACTCGTCGACATCATGTATTCGATTTCTGTAGACTTTTTCCTGCATGACGCTCCATATCTTATAGTCCACTGGATTCAAATCAGGGCTATTAGGTGGCCAGTAATTAGGCGGGATGAAATCAGGTGTTTCAGTTTCGAGTAACGCAACGGTCTCCCGAGCTCTGTGCGCAGGAGCGCTATCCTGCTGGAAGATGAAATACTCCGTTATCTCACCAATGTCAGGCAAGAGACCCTGCATTAGTCGAACATCTCTGTAATATTGTCCATTAATCTTAACACCTGGTTCGATGAAATGGATGTTCGTACGACCGAGTGCAGATACCCCGACAGATACCATAAGGGACTTGCTGAAAGTTGGTCGAGTCCGCAAAAGACGATTTGCTGGAACGTCTCTCTTCCTTGTACCGGCTGAGACATAAATACGATCATTCTGACTGTTACTGGGTGCTGCCACAGTAAACAATTTCTCATCAGTAAACCAAATGAAATTCACTAAGCTTGCAGGATACAACCTCAGTAGCTGACGGGAACGTGTCAATCTTGCTTGCTTGTTGGCTGCTGTGAGTTCTTGAGCGTGTCGTTTCTTTAAACATCGCAAATGTAAATCATTCTTGACAATTCTCCAAACTGATGTCTGACTGATTCCTATTTCTCGAGCAATTTGTCTCTGTGTGCGATGCGTTTGCGGCATATCTTCCTGGCTGAGCACCAGCGATTCAACCTTTTCAGCATTGTCGGTTGTTGCTGCCGTACGCGGGCGGCCGCTGCCTGGTCGACGATGGAAAGACCCAGTTTTGTCGATCTTTGAAAGTAACGCATTTAATCCACCAAGAGTCCACTCTTTATCAGGAAATTTCTTTAGAAAACGTTTTGCACTGTACTTTTTATTCTTTCGTAAGAATGTAACAAATTGTTTATCCTCTTCGGTAAACACCATTTTTTCGCGATATTTTCGTGACGTCATTAGTTTCGTCAATCGCGTTACGTCATTTTAGCTTGGTGTGTCAAATGATTTATGTAGCACTTGAATAGAATATCAAGCATCATTATTCTGAAATTTCATTAAAATTAATGGTCATTTACCTGAGTTATGCTAACCTATGTAAGGTACGTTTTTTAATGAATCACCGTGTATATTATATCAATAATTATATATATAACTTAAGATAGATATAGGCCTATATAATATATTATGCACATATTATATGTAGGCCTATTTATTATAGGGTCTTAAAAGATCAAACATTTAGAGAAATAGGCCTACATACAGATGGTAATGTAGTTTAGCAAGAATAAATATGAACGACTTAAGTACTTATTTCCTGAAAGGTGAACGACAAAATAGGTCGAATAATTTAAAGTCATAGGTTACAAACTGTGAGAACGAGAACACAAAACGGTTGACTAACTTATATAAATAGCTATAGGAACCTACATGTACATGTTAGTGATTTAGGATATAGTAGACCTAATGGACATACTAGGTGACCCTAAAGTTTTCGAAATGTGCATACATTTGTAGAATTTTTAAGTTAAAGAACTGTTTCACGTGATTGGTGTTCAGCTTTCTGGAAGTATCACACGATAATTGAAGAATATAGAGACTATAACCCATACATGCAACTCAGCGCAGCCCAATTGCTAATCACAACAGATTCACTCACTCTGGTCGACACCCAAGTAGTATAGGAAAGCACCGCCTAGCCATTCAAAACGCTAAAGTTTTTCTGAAGTAAATTCAATTACAAATGCTTTGAATAAATATCACTCGCGATTTAAACAGCCGCCTCTTAAAACCTAACGATGAATTCCGACGATGTAGATCAATGAGATGCTGAATGTCGATTCTTAGCGTCAAAGCCCACAATGTCTACTTCCTACGTGAAAAAGAGTTATATGACATCCACAGATATGTAGACGACACTTGTAACTCCAGCAGCGGAATGAGTACACCAGAGACTTTCGATGCTAATTCTACTTCTCTCAACCTCTATGGCAGTGACTAAGATAGGACAGCCCGACAGCAAATCTACCGCTCACTTACAAATGCATTTGGAACTGCAATTAACCGGCGCTTAGGGCCTTATTTAATGCGCAAAATGTACGAGTTTTAAAGCAATTTATGCTTCATGTATATCTAAATCTAGCATTAAATTATCACGGTGATCAATGACTTTATTATGTTGCAAGAGGTTAGAACCGAAGATGTCTGTTTCCGAGAGCGCCTCTGGCGAAGAGAATCGTTTGTCAATGCTGAGTCTAAAGATTCAAAAAATGTCAAAGTCTACTACATGAAATCAAGGCAGATCGACATATATAGGAGTTGCATACAAAGCATAACAGCTTATCACCTCCATCTTCATGTAGTATAAAAGAACGCAGTTTTCATCGCAAAATCTATTGTCAATATTGTATTCTATGATATTGGAAAAAGTGTCTGCGTGTTCCGACATAGAAAAGCACTGAATATATCTAATAGAACGACTGTCAAACTTCTTATCAAGGGCATCATTTTTGTCTTTAGTTGTTTTAAGCTCTGAGATGAAAGATTGCATACTTTTAAACACAATCTCAAGCGATTTAAAAGCAGCTCTAGCTATTTTATTAGCTATTTTATAAAAAAAATAATGCATAATTCCACATTTACTGCCATCAAATCCTAAATTTAGTTTTCTCGATAAGTTCGGTTTCAATACGACCATTTCTAGAGAAAGACAATGAGAAATTTGACATTAGATCTGTAGAACCATAGATGCAAATTTATTTATTTAGGAAGTAGTGCAACCTACATAGCCTACGCAGTTACAGATGACATGAAGATAAGCCGCGTTAATGATATTCGCATAAAGCTGTGCAAAATATCCTAACTAAAATTCAGGAATTACAAGAAAGCTATTCAAATTGTGACAAAGTTATTGATTTAATAATTGAGTCAAGAATAATGAAAAGAAGAAATGTTTAGCACCTATTAAATAAGAGTGAATACAAGATAACTTTGTTTAAAACGCTTGCAGGTAAGAAATTGGGTTCACACAAGCGATGACTGTTGATCACCTGCAGAATCATCGAGTCGACGGGTAGAAACTAGAAAATGAATAGAGACCAACTGAGAGTGACCTAATACTCCATGAACTCAAACAGGTAAACCTCAGAATGACCAAAAACTCCACCGTTTTTGCTGCGGAGCTAGTTGCCACAGAACGGATTCTAGACTGACTAATATATTGCAAGACCAGTTGTTATCTCTATTGACTACTTAAGTAGTGTGAAAGTCAGTCACTCTCAAAGATCGCTCTGAAAGCCAAACCCGGTGCTTAAGATTCTGAGATTTGTAAACACTCTGCGTCTCTAAACTGCACGGACACCACGCCATGTTGATTTAACTGGAAAATGGAAGGCGAATCTTAATGCGAGGGAACACTATGCATGTAAGTCTTAATCCTTTAATCAGGCAGGTATATAACGGGGATAAATAATGCATATAAATATATTATCAAATAGGCGTAAGGTATGTCATATAAACTTTTCTATCAGTACAAAGAATACTATAACCAAACTTCAACATTGCACTACAAACACTTAAAAAACAGTAATCAATGAGTTAAAAGTATCGGATAAAAACTAGGATGTTGTACCGTGTAACCATTATGTTGTTTTTAAAATGGTAGCGGGAGATTTCTCCTCCGGATCTCTCGCCTGCAAACGATTCACATCCGAACGATTCACTTCAAGAGGCTTTCACCTCTAAGGGCTTTCACCTCAGTCGAAGTTAACGGCCGATGATAACGCCTTAAAGGACCAGCTTCAAAGGTTTCCAATACGTCTTAGTACACACTGGTCGCTAAAGCATTAAGCGTTTAATTAAGACACATTGCTGACTGTAATTGACAGCGGATGATAAAGACTGACTGTGTTTAGTATTTAAGCGTCATGGACACAAACTTCTTTACGTTATGAATATTGCCTCGCTTTGTCTACTGGCCTAAAGTGATGAAAAAGAATTCTTGCTCAAATTAGACTAATTTGTGCTTGAATAGAAATTGGATTGATCAAGATGCGTCGTAGAAATATAACAAACCACATCGAGACCGGTGAAAGCGCGTAGAGGTCAATAAATCAATCAAAAAAATACTTGATAGAGCGCCCTTTCAAGATATCTACTCAGAGGCGCTTAGGTGAAAGTCTCTAGCGATAAAAGCGCATAGGGGTGAAAGTCCCTAGCATGAACCTTTAGGAGGTGAACGGTCCAGAAGAGAACACCCCAGCAACATTTTTAAATAGTTCAGCACACAATTAAAAGCTGTGGCCTTTGAAACATTATAGTAAACACTAAAGACAAAAATGTCATGATGAAACTTTCTTTCAAAGATTTGCATTTTTACTTTATGATTCATTGTTAAAAAACCGAAAAGGCAGCAGTAGAACATGCCACAAACTTCGATTCAATCGATCAGACTCAACCACTGTGAAATTATTACAGGAACATAGACAAACCAATGTATTAAATGCGGTTTCTTCCAACTATTAAAGTATTAGTAGAGTGATATTGCAAATCGTTTGCCCACTTAATTTTATATAAATGCTAGAGCGCCACGGATAGGCTGACACCAGAAAGATCCGAGTTGAGGTTCGATTACATATAGATATAGTCTTTGCGTATAGAAAACGCAGCGTGAAGAATCTGGACTACGTTCTAGGAAAATAGCAGAACTAGGAACGAAGAATAAATTTCATGAAGCTCTTCTATATCATAGCAATAATTATTTTTCTCTCAACCTCTATGGCGGTAACTAAGATAGGACATCCTGGCAGCAATTCTATGACAGTGAGAGCTAAGAAACTAATAACGGAAAATGTCTCGTTATAATTATTCTATGGTCAGAGACAAACATAGGGTTTATATATTACTTAATAAAATGCATGTATGTAGTCGGTGTTTGAGTATACATCTTATCTCCAGAAAATGACTACCGTGGTTTTAATGTAACTCACAAAAGCGTTACCATAACCAATCCAAATGATGTTGAGAGCTCTCAAACTCCAATAAGCAGGACTGAACTGTCGTTAAGAAACATCACTATTAATGGAAGTTAGAGGAACGCATCAAGTTGAAAGTTTATCAAAGAAATTCAGCATCCCATTGGGTATCCGAATTGATTTTAGAATATTCTAATTTGGAACTTATTCAAAAAAAATAACTGTCAGCAGATTTCAAATGAGACAGATTAAGGGTCTACGGTTTCGATTTGCCAACACTCATCTATCTATTGTTGGTATTTAAATGTATTTCCACCAGAGGTGTAACGAGGTTTTGAAAAGTGGGGGTATAATTTTAAAAATATGTGCGCAAAGCGGAAATTTTTTTTATCCCCATTTTTTAATTTTGTCCCCTTTAGAAATTTGAAAAATGGGGCACAAATTATCTAAACAAACTCATCTTAAAAAGACATTGGAGAAACATAAAAAAGAACCGATTGGGGGGCACATGGGGGCACTGAGCACTAAAACTGGGAGGACTTTGCCCCCAGTTTTGAAACTGGGGGGCAGCTGCCCCTCTGCCCCCGCTTGTTACACCCCTGATTTCCACAGATATAGCAACATAGCTTTTGCGAGATCCTTAACAGGCTATACAAATTTTCAGTTCCCTACTAAAATACTTACTCTTAGTATGACCTAAAAATTGTTTAAAATTGATGTCAGGATCATTTCAACTTATTATAATTATATAAAACATTAAATCATCGACACGAAGACCATCGTCAAAACAACGAAATATGTAATTTATACTTGACCCGTATTTTTCGAAACTTATCCGACAACGTCCAGCAAAAGACGTACATGTAGGCTATGTTTGTTTAAACGGAACATATTCTGCGATATGACAGTCGATCGTCCTTATTTCACACGGCAAATGTCTCTTAGTTTATATTCACGAAACTACGAAACTGAAAATTATAGTATTCAACCATAGACGACCTGCTGGAAACAATTGATGTTATCATCAGCTAAAATGCATTATTGTTAAGTCTTCGCAATATAAAGCCTTTGTAAAATATAAATAGCGCCTACCACGTGAAATTCATTGCACCAGCTACCAAGGTTCCGCGATGAAATTATGGAAGCAATTTCCAAATACGAGAATGCGAATCCTTTAAGCTATTAAAAACTTTGCATGTATAGCCCATGTATAGGCGTTGACCGAAATTTGTTGAACCAATATAGATGACGTCGCGTTTCAGTGCACTCAAAATCTATTGCAACCAACGCCAGTGCTGCAGAAATCAATACGTTGTCAAACAAAATTATTCATTGATGCATTCATAGTTCACATCGAAATTAAGTTACCCTTAAAGTCTCTATTTTATTCATTTCTTCAGCAAAGTCTGACTCAGTTTCTCCGATTCTAAATTTTGACAAGAGTTCGAAATGTGAATAATAGTAATTATTATCAATGAAAAACTTCAAAGACACCGGTGTCTAATTATTAAGGCATCAATTCCAAGACTTAGGCCTAATCAAATCGGCATTATGTGAAGCTTAATTGAAGCATGTGACGATATCAAGAACATTCCTAAGAAATAAATTAGATAATATAACGAGGATGTAGGCCTGTTCTGTAGATTTACATCGTGCACATAACAATAATGTCTTGATAATCGATGCAGGAAACCAAGCAATGCACTAAAGATGGGAAAATATATTAATATGTGAGGTTTCTTGTCAGTGTAAAGTCGAAATCTGAAGTCCTTCATGAAACTTACAAACGTGAGATCTAATACTCAGACTTTCGAACAAATAAATATAATCGATTAATGTACACGTGTAAATATTTAGCCAATATGATATGAATTTCCAATAAATAACGACGATTTTCGAATATATACATTTTCGGGTGTTACAATTTCAGATAGATTTTGTGCCCGATCTTGCTTCTCCAGCAAGTAGCCAAGGCATGCTTTGACAGGATCTCCTGATCTCCTGGCATCCTGACCTTCTGACCTCCCGACCTCCTGACCTCCCGACCTGTGACCTGGTGACTTTCAAGCCACACAATCACGCAGTCGTTGCTTCTTGGCACCGTCGAGCATCCTCGCTGGCAGCATCACTAGTATCCATGGCGACAACATAATTTCTGCAAACGGAGCCCATCATCTGGCGTGCGTCGCTTGCGATCTTCTCGTGGTGCGGAAGGTTAGAGCGGCAAGCGAAGCAGTAGACCGGAAGGGACGCAGTCGGTCGGATTGCTTGCGTCGATGGATGGTCATATATGTCGTCATCGTCATTGTGGACGGTTGATGATGATGAATGGAGACAGGGCAGCAGGCAGCTGCACGGGGTGTCTGACACGTGACCACTGTCCGGTGCGTCGATCGCCCACGATCCCGTCGGACATCGCATCAGCGATAGTGCGTCCGGGTCAAGGTCAAGGGTCTGAGGTCGATGGATTTTGTAGTGAGGGACGGAATCTGTGCTACTCTCCACCAGGATTTCCAGTGTCTTTGAATCGCGAGGTCGACCTGTTCTCGGTCTCGGTTCATCCTCCACTTCGACGGACGACCGTCTCTGCACCGAATGAGGAGCGTCTCCATCCTCCACATCTTCTTCGTCGTCCTCCTCCTCCAATTCGTAGTCTGAGCTGATGTCTGACTCATCCTCCTTCGTCCATCGTGAGTCGTTGCTGTCGCTGCTGAAACTACTTCTGTGAGTCGTCGATGAACTGAGATAGCCCTGAACGGAGGATGAGAAGGGACTTCCCTCATCGTGTGCATCGTCATCTTCAACGTCGTGGTCTCTGTAGAAGATCCTTCTGTCCTGCAGACGGGACCTTCCACGCGATCCAGCTGTTCTACGGCGATTCTTGTACTGGTCTCGGCTGTCATTGAGCCAAGCGATGACCCACTCCCCTACCAGGTGCTTTCCACCTCGATTCAACCAGATGCGTAGGTCTACCGTTGGACCTTCGATGGCATTTGCAATCTCTTCATCCATTACGCCACGCATCAGGAGATAACGGACGATACGCCTCGCTGCATTATGCTCGTATATCGGAAATGCAAATATTCCGCTGATGAATATATCGTACAGCTCCCATTCCAGTTCTTCCGAAGTCTCCATCGCGAATGATTTAATGAAAGCTCGTGTAACGTAGCGTGAGGTAATGTCAAGTAGAATGACTAATTATTACCAACAATAATCATACGACGTTTTAGTCCTTATCGTCTCTTCTTATTCAAAGTCTGCAAATCATCTTCCACGAAAGATCGATGTTCGAGTCGTCTGAGTGAGTGGTGGAAATGATGCAGCAACAGGTTGTGCTGCTGAGGATATGAAAGAAAGCCCGAGAATTCGAAGCATCCAACGAAGATGATCTTCCTGCAAAACGTTTTGCAGTTTCTATTTTAGAACAAGAAAAGGAAATTTAAGAATTTATTATCTGCAGTCAGGAAATGGCAATTGACTTAGACAGATCTCATCTAGCAGAGAACCTGCCTTTAATATAAAATTATAACACAGCACTACAATGATTGTTGCGACCCCAATACTAATGCACGAGGAACATTATCGAATCCGCTTGATGAAACAAAAGAAAAGAAAAGTTTATTTGAAATAGTGTGAATATAGATATTATATATTATATATTTTTTATATTATTTGAAATAGTATGATTATCTATATATATATATATATAGATAATCATACATAATTATATATATATATAGATAATCATACTATTATATATTTTAGTGGCTCTAAGTAGTTACCCTTAAAAGGAATGTTTCTGTCATCCATTACACAACTTGAGGTTCTCTGGAGGTTCTTACCATAGGTTCTCTGATAAATTAGGAAACTTTTCTGTCTCTGTTCATGCCTAAAACTAAATCTGTGCTAGTTAACGAACTTTTTCAATTCCTTATCCTGCAACTAATACGTCAAAATATGATCACAAAACACTTCTGTTTACATAATTATTTGCATTAGGCAAGGGATCTGTTTCAATTGTGCTTATCGGTTTATTATCGTAAAAGGAGTTGCTGCGTGGCATAGCTTTTGAAACTCTCTCTCTTCCTGTATCTGTACGTTCTGCTTAATATCTCTCTTTGTGTCAGCTCGTTCCGCTTAGTAGCATTTGTAACTTCGTTCTCAAATTAAAACTCACCTTTCTTAAATTACTTATCCACCACAGACTTTCCATTGAACTGAACTTCAACGTATATAAAAATTTAAAAAATGTTCTTCGTGTTTACTTTTCCTGGCAGCAATCGCAAGAAAACCGTAATGCAATGGTATGAGCCTCTGTTCTCGATAGCGTTCGATTCTGTATAATGCATATATTTCTATATGATGTATTTATAATTTTATGCATATATAAAAATGATGTTGGTCGAAATAATTACCTCTAGTCAAAATCCAACACGAAATCAATTGTCAGCTGTGCAGTTTATCAGAAGCAAACGCCTGCGTTCGCAATTGTTCAGAAGACGTGATTCACCCGTCGAGGATTTCGTTATTCCATCCGTGGTTCCAGTCGCCTAAGACTCGCTGCTCTGGTCTCCTAGCCTTTCACCAGCGCTCAGCTATCTAAACGGACAGTCCACCGAAAGCTTCTTCGCCACCGATAGCCAGTCAGCCATATGGTCTGCATTCAATGGACCCATTCAGGGCGGACACAGTAAACACCAGCAGCAGCAGCCAACTGCTGCACGTCTCTCTAGCTGTGATTTCATCCGTTCCATCCCATAGCCAGCGCATGTCTATAATATGCGCATTTCCACGTTTTATCTGGTAACAGTGAGGGTCTGGGCAGACGGTGGCGAAATCTTCTATGTTCTTAGAAGCACTGTCTGCCTCCACTAGACACTATCTTTTAAACGTACATCCACCTAAAAATATACCTATGCATCCAGACATATCGGCCTACATAATTATCGCTTCTTAGGAGCCTTTCCAGAGCGTTTCTTGCAATCCGAAATAGTTCGCTTGGTTAGTACCGCAGTCGAATGATACTCGTTCGTGGAGTTAGAGAAGTTTTTCTCCATCAAATAGTTTTACCGTCGAAATAGTTTTACCGTCGAAATAGTTTTACCTTCGGGTGGATCACTATGGAGACAATTGAACTCTTATAATATTATGACATTTAAATATAGAACATAATTCCTCTCGTTTTATCGAGCACCATATAAATTTTGGTCTATCAATGGTTTATTGTCCGACTGCTCACACACTAGACACATTGTGGCGACGGTGGCAGTCATAAACTATAAGACGAAAGTGCCTGGCTGTGGAACCTGATTTATTACATGAATGAATTCCGTTTGTGACGATTTTGGCTTCTCTGAAGAGCGCAGAACATAATGCGTCAATGGCTTGCAATCCTCTCCTACTTTTCCTTCTCCTTCTCCTTTTCCATCTCCTTCTTCTTTTTCGTCGCCGTTATCTTCATTATCATCATCACCGTCGTCGTTGTCGTCGTCATCATCACCATCACCACCATCATCATCACCATCACTACCATCACTACCACCACCACCACCACCACCACACCACCACCACCACCACCACCACCACCACCACCACCACCACCACCACCACACCACCACCACCACCACCACCACCACCACCACCACCACCACCATCATCATCATCATCATCATCATCATCATCATCATCATCATCATCATCATCATCATCATCATCATCATCATCATCATCATCATCATCATCATCATCTACTTCTTCTTCTTTTTCAATTCTTCTTTCCTTCTTATGCTTCTTCTTCGTCTTGTTTACAAGCGGCCTCTGTTATCTTGGTTCTTAGGCCAAGTGCCATTGGCTCTATCAACCGCTCCACTGCTTCAGCTGCCTCTGCTGCAGGACAGAGCCATCCACTGCACATCGCCCACGAAGTACTACTCGCACTTATACTTTCCTACTAGCAATGCCTGCTCAGACCAGGTGCTTGTGTGGCAGAGACGCAGAGAAAGACTGTTGCACTCAATTGGGCTGCTCTGTGGCGGTTGTGGCAGGAGGCAAGGGTATGTACAAGAAATTCCTGGGCTTTCAGGGACATTGTTTGCTAGACAGCGTCTGCTTTTGAGAGTTCTAGCCACAAATTGCATTGAGAAGAGCGCATCTGTCCATATATTTTAATAGATCAATTAGCCCGTCAACAGGGATAGAAAACTTACAGCATTGGGAAAGACTGGTCCTGATATATGTTCATGGCACCATAAGACCGTCTAGGCCACTTAAGGATAGTCCCTATGTACAATAAACCAACATCATGTAAGCAACACTGTTTACATTTAACCGTTATGTAAACAGTTGTCTCCATCGTTCTTGAAACACTGATCCCAAAGATTGTAATCAAAATGTAATCGTCACTTAAAAGCTACGCGCTGGGCACCAGTTTATTGATGAGCGTTGCGCATGCAATGAGTACCTGTCGAATGGAAACTCTTCCAATGAGAAGCGATTCCATAGTTTGGCGGAGAGTGTGCTGAGATGTGAGGTCAGAGAGGTCATTCGTATGACTGAATGATCTTTCCAAATGTTTGGAACATATCTCTCCTGTTCAGAACTTAGTCATCAACTCTTTCACCCGTTCGTTATCAAAATTAAATCAAAAAGTGTTTCATAGTAACCAACAACAAAATAGAGTACATCTCACAATATGCACAAGCAAATTTATATTGACTACAATGGGAATCCCAGAAGAGATGCGAATCCCGCTAAATAGAGACCCCCCTTGTAGCAACTATATCACACTAATAAATGGCAATTTATCTTTATTGCAAATTAATCCTAAAACGCAACAAACACCAAATGAAAGAAAATGAACAAAGCTTAACTAAATGCAGTCATTTGCACCATTATAACAAACATATAGTCTAATGTAAAGTAGTGATTAGTAATTAATTAGTATTTACTGTATTTAATGATTTAGTGCATTATAGGTAGACTCACGCAAACTTATCTAGGTGTCTTTGATACATAGACGAATCCTTGTTGAATTGCGAACGCTGAACATTCTAAAATGTCGACAGGACGGATGAAATCAAAAATATCTTCTCATTCGATTGCTATTCCTGAGTGAAAAACAATTGTCTGACGTCATCTGGTGATGTGACAAGCGTTTATGTGGTCAAGGAAAGCCCCCGATCGGCGTTGCTATGCGAGTCCCATTCACATACCTTAAGCCGAGGAACGGACATTTGCTCCCCCGAACGTTTGCCCCAGACATTTACCCCTATATATGTGCATTTATGTACGTTGCATGTATATACGCATGCTTGTGTGTATGTATGTTCATGTATGTATATATGCATGTATAATGGGTACGCAAAGCTAAAAGACCCGTTCCTGACGATCGCAGGCAACGAGGAAGGGAGTAAGGAGTTATGTATGTATGCATGTATGTATATATGTACGTATGTATGTATATATGTAAGTATGTACGTATGTATGTATATATGTATGTATGTAAGTATGTATGTATATATGTACGTATGTATGTATATATGTACGTATGTATGTATATATGTACGTATGTATGTATATATGTATGTATGAATGTATGTATGTATATATGTACGTATGTATGTATATATGTATGTATGTATGTATGTATATATGTATGCATGTATGTATATATGTATGCATGTATGTTTATATGTATGTATGTATGTATGTATGTATGTATATATGTATGTATGTATGTATATATGTACGTATGTATGTATGTGTGTATGTATGTATGTATGTAGATATGTATGCATGTATGTATATATGTGCGTATGTATGTATATATGTATGTACGTATGTATGTATATATGTATGTATGTATGTATGTATATAAATGTATGTATGTATGTATATATGTATGTATGTATGTATATATGTACGTATGTATGTATGCATGTATGTATATATGTATGTATGTATATATGTACTTATGTATGTTTATATGTATGTATGTATGTATGTATGTATGTATGTATATATGTATATATGTATGTATATATGTACTTATGTATGTTTATATGTATGTATGTATGTATGTATGTATATATGTATGTATGTATGTATCTATGTACTTATGTATGTATGTATGTATGTAGATATGTATGCATGTATGTATGTATGTAGATATGTATGTATGTAGTTATGTATGTATGTAGATATGTATGTATGTATGTAGATATGTATGTATGTATGTATGTATGTAGATATGTATGTATGTATATATGCATGTATGCATGTATGTATATATGTACGTATGTATGTATATATGTATGTATGTATGCATGTATGTATGTATGTATGTATGTATGTATGTATGTATGTATGTATGCATGTATGTATGTATGCATATATGTACGTTTGTGTGCATTGTATGTGTGTATGTATGTGTGTATGTACGTACGTACATACGTACGTACGTACGACGTACGTATGTACGAATATATGTATGTATGTATATATGTGTGTATGCATTTATGTATTTACGCATAGATAGTTTGAGCGAGCTAATGGTCTAACCGGGGGGCAATTGTCCTATAATTGGGAGGAAGAATTGTCCGTGGTGGCAATTGTCCGCGGGTCAATTGTCCGGGCAATTGTCCGTTCCCCGAGTCATTTAAATGTGCTTTTATCGATATAAGATGTCTGCCCAAAAATAGTCCGCCAGTAGAGCAAAGTTCAATTGAGGACAACAAAGCGCATAATTATCACCAGACGTTGCCTAAAAGGAGCTCAACCCAAAAGACATTGTACGGAGAGTAGAAGAGAGATCAATTGTCAGGCTTGGATTTCGGTTACAAGCAGACTATTGATTCTATTTTAGAGAGCAGCGTCGTTTTCCGACGTGTATGCTATGCATAGGTAGTCGGCCGCAGCAACGACCTCTGGTGGCTGATCGTGCTAATTCGCACGTACCAGTCGCCGCAGATGCCTCGGGCCACCGTTAGCTACGATTTCGATAAGACATCGTCTAAACCATGGTCCAAATAATCCCTCTTTTGCGCCAATGCCTCCCAATTCACGGCGGTTTCTTCGAGGGGCGAAGAATAAGGCAACGCACTCAAACGCCGAATGCAGAAGCATTGCTGCCACCGCCACCGACGCCAGAGTTGCATCGACGAACACGAACACTAAAGGCCAGATAATAGGACGCATGGACTTCTACGCTACATCAAATGAACGCAAATCTCGCACTAATACACGGAACCAGTCACTTTACGTAGATTACACTTTGCACTGACTTATCAAGGTCCTTTGCTATAAATACCTGCACCTTCATTCTCACATGTAAATTGGTGTGTCTTGACACCAACTTATTGTGAATAAAGGAAATGCAATACAAAACAAAATGAAACAATACTCTATCACATAGAATGCTATGACCGCACGGAGGTGTTTATTATCTGCCTATGGCTGTGTATTATCATATCCGCATATCATAGACAGTGTTGGGCACGAGACCAAAACCTCGAGACCAAGACCGAGACCAAGACCGAGAGGTCCAAGACCAAGACCGGATGGTCCGAGACCAAGACCAAGACCGGGGGTCCGAGACCAAGACCAGGACCAATACTTTTTTTATAAACAATTCAATTTATTAAGACGTTAAAACGGAATAGCACGCTTAAAACATTTATTTTATTGCGGAAGAATACTAATCTTAATATGAAAACAGAAAACAGTTTTACCGGTGAGTCTGAACTTTGCGGGTTGAACCCTTGGCTTCGGCCTGAGAATATCACACTATAAATAACTTATAGTATACATATAGAGGCCTATGATAGATAAATACTTTAAGACATCTGAACAAGTAGATTAACGTTCCTTTTGAAATATGTAGGCCTACTTGTACTTGTAGGTTAACAATGACTGTACGTGGCCGACCACTTAATTATTAGATTGTTCCTAAATCTTTAAATTTGTGAAAAAAGCAAATTTTGAAATGGCTGATTCCGTACAAATGCATTTTTTGCCCATAGTAACATGTAGGCTATATATAGATGGTCCGCACGTCATCAATCGATAAGAAGCGCGTAGGACCTAAACATCCGGTGTCTCTAATAGTCGAAAATATTCGACAAATATCAAAGAAATTGCTCTGATACGGCAAATGACCAAGAACGCTAACCTAAGACGGAGACCAATCCCAAGACCGTTTCTTTAAGACCAAGACTAAGACCGACGCAGTCGAGACCAAGACCAAGATCGATGGTCCGAGAACAAGACCAAGACCAAGACCAATGCATTCGAGGCCAAGACCAAGACCGCCAGTTTTCCGGTCTCAAGACCGTTTCGAGACCAAGACCGTGGACTCGAGACCACATCCCAGATCATAGAAGTCGAAGTATTAGTTTTTTTGGTCGAATGTTTTACATTCAGTTTCGCATCCAAGGACTGCTCTTCAGAAGTTGAAGATTCATTGAAGAGCGAGAGAGAGATAAGAGGGCGATCGGCACTCGTTGCTTCTCAGATAGGACGGTTATTTTGGCTGTTTTTCGCCAAAACCAGAGGTGAGAATGAAAAGAGAAGGCGTCACTAGTAACAGGCTAACACAATGGTATGTGTAATTGTGTATGTGTCCCTGCCCGTGTGTGTGTGTCCGTGTCCCTGTCTCTGTCTGTGCCCCTATCTGTGCATCCGGGTGTTCCTGTCTGTGTCTGTCTTCGTGTTTGTGTGTCCGTGTCCCTGTCTCATTCAGGGTCCATGTCTGTATGTCGGCGTCTGTGTCTGTGTCTCTCGCTCTCTGCTGCCATTTGTTTGTGTCGTCTTCGACTGTTCGAGGGTTTTCGAGTGAATTCAATCGACTTGAAAGCGAAAGGCCGAAGTGTTTCCGGTCCCTTGCATCGTCCCTTCCTACCTACCTACCTACCTCCCCTCCCCTCCCCTTATCCCTCTTTCCCTTCCTCCCTCTCTCCCTCTCTCCCTCTGGCCTTCCTTTCTTTCATCTCTCACGCTCTATTTGTCTATGTCCCTTCTATCTTACTTACTTGCCTGATCCTGCATCCCTATCTGCCACTCATTTGTTTCCCTTTTTTATTTCTTATCCTTCCACAGCTTTTCCATGTCTTCCCAGTCAGTCAGGTCAATCAGTCAGTCCTATGTTCTTGTGCGCATGCGTATGTATCCATTGTTCCATGCATTCAATCACCCATCCAACGATTCATCCGGCAGTGATCCTCTTCCAGGCTATGCTCCATCTTATCTTAATGAGCGATGTATCTTCGTATCATCCATTCTTCTCTGTAGCGCAATGTGATCTGATATTAGCCCGAATTGCCAACGTTCAATAAAGAACCATCGCTGCGGTTGGTCCATCGTCCTTGAATAAGATTTCTGGAAACTTCTTAGCCTTCCTTTGCCTCTCTTTCCATAATCGCACGAAGACCGTTCTATTTGATCTTAGGTCTAAGTTGTGTCGTCTCGTCTGATGCCCCTACTTGGAGCATTGGTCGATCAATCAATTTCTGCTTTATTTTGACGATTATTTACATCTAAATGCACAATATACTCAGTAACTTCGAACACGTAGGAGTTTTCAAGTGCTATTTTTTTACAGGCATTATCCGTCGACTTTGTCTAAGATTGTGTACGTTTAAGAGGCATTTTGTTTTCAAGTTACCTGCATGTAACCGCATGCGATTGAGTCTCATGATAATTATATTCAATGTGTATGCAAAGACGGCGCCTGACATTATTTTGTAACCAGAGCATAGCCAGGACAGTCATGTAAGTTATCAGCGCAGAAGGTGATTTATGGCGAGCAGGGTAAAACTTCTGTCAGCCGTCTGACAGGGCAACTACGTACGAGGGTAAAGGCTTTTTTATGCTCCTATGTCACTATATAGACCATTGCTGTAAATTATATTATTGTCGTCTCTCTCGCAGACTTCAATTTAATTTGATGCTTGTTTTTTTTAATTTTCAGCTCTACAAGTTTTAAGCGTTGCCGCCTAGTGTTTTTCAATAATAAATCTGCCACTGGCTCCGATATACAGACTTCTCTGTACCTTGATCGTTTGATCAAGGTACAACTGTTGTCAGCATTCAAACGGTTCGACAGAACAAGTGCAGATCGAAATGATCAGCGCAATCACTGCATCAAAGGGTAACAGTTCACAACTCATTGCAAAATGTCGGAAGAGTTGCCTATGTTCGTCTATACCATTCATTAGCTCACCCATCCTTTCATCTATCCGTTCATTCATTCACTCATTCATTCATTCGTCCACTCACTCATTCACTCACCCATCCATTATTAGACTTCCTATTCATTCATTCATTCGTTCATTCGTTCATTTATAGATCCATTCACTCGTACAATTCATATATCTATCCATTAATTCACTCATTCATTCATTCGTCCACTCACCCATCCATTAACCTATTCATTCATTCATCCATCCACTCACCCATTCATTTGTATATCCATTCAGCCATTCATTTATATGTCCATTCAGTCATTCACCCGTACAATTCATACATCTATTCCTTCATTCACTCATCCATTCATTCATCCCCTCACCCATTCATTCGTCCATCTATTAGCATTGTCTGAAACCGAAATGGATATATAAATAATCTCGTATTACGCCTTCCATGTCCTATAGTTATGTTACACAAGTGAAATTCTGTGTTATTTTGAATCTCCACATCGTTGAAACCCTGTTGGACCTAGCGCTCGGTTGCTCCGTCCCGTCCTAGGATTTCAACTCTCCATTTATAGACTAACATTCGTGATACGTCGTTCGTTGCTTTAGATAAGCAAATAGATTTGTATGAATATCATTGGTTGTTATCCATTATTATCAGCTATGAAGACCCTAGAGGAATGAGATCAGCAGCAGATCTATTATATCGAATGTGTTCAGTCAGCCATCACCTTTGGTTTACCTGTATAAGTCCAGTGATTCACGTTGCTATTGTTAGTGGCCTATCAGCTGGGACGCCACTAGGCCGACTGACAGGTGGACTTATATAGGCCCAAGTATATGCGTGCAGGCCTATGAAGCTCCCGGATGTAGGTCACCGGTATTTTTTATTTTCTCTGAATCATTAGTAATGTAGAGAAAACATCACGTGTCTCTATTGGAAGGGGCTTCTGCAGAGAACGTTGAGGAACACTGGATATTGGCTAAGGACAAACAGCGACTGCAGGAGGAGTCTGGCCTCTGTGTCTTATTGCGTCGTCTTCCCTGGTCTTTACTACAGAAGAGCAGCGACATTCAATTCGTTGTGGTCGTCATCAATGGTCTCGTGTCAACACGACTCACCTGCTCTGCTCGTGGTGAGGTGAGTACACGGGTCGTCGTCCGTCGGCCTACGGTTTAAACTCAACATGTATAAATGGAGAGTATGCTTAAATGCATCATTATTAGCCCTGTGTTTGGTGCGTTTTATGAGCTACTGGTAAAAAATTGTGATCACGATATTGTTGTCTTACTAATCATTGGACGCTGTCTCCAATATCACCCTTGTGAGGTTTCAAAATGTGCTACACAAATAACTAAGCAGCTAGATACATTCAAACACAATTACACATATCAAAGTGCATGCTATTTATGTCCTTTCTAACTACAGGAATAAGCCTACATGAAAACATTTATTATAAGTTTACAAGCAGTTCGACATTTATGTACGATTGGAAAAGATGCATACTAGAATAATGATGCAAATTAGAGATAGATATTTGCATAAGACAACAGTCTGAGCTGAATTTACGCTGCTCAGGTCGCCATTATTATTCAACTGTGTGGAATACTGAATTAATTTAAACCAAACGGAACGTATGTGCTGTACTTTGAATAAGAATTACGTTAAGTTGTGCAACATTAAGTTGCATTCTTGGTCGCCTTTGAAGGACCGTTTTTATGCTCAACCCATTTGAGGCGTGGTCCTTCGGCACATTTCATCTGTAGGTCATTTCAACACAAGCTCCCATAAGCTCCCATGCTAGGACATAAGCTGTCATGCTTGTACTTAGACTAACGGCCTAATTAAACTGACTAAATATTAACTCCAAAAATGATAATAAATAATATGATTTTAACATTATAAATATGATCAGAGTCAATAATAATAATAATAATAATAATAATAATAATAATAATAATAATAATAAGCATAATAAGAGAAATGAATAAAAGTTGTGGCTATAAGTCTTCTCAGTGCGATCTCCTCTATATGGATCTGCTTCCATTGCTTTGATCCTGGTACAGCTGCAGGAAACGTCTCTGTGGCTGATTGGTGCTGCGCTTGACCCCCCCTCCTTGGGCGGCTAGTCTCGAGTATCCTGCGCTATCACTAGGTCCCTAGGTCCTCATCCTCCTGTAGTGTTAAGATAAGCACACAAAGTGACAGGTGACATTGGACCATCACGATCGCCAATCCATTGTTCCAGGATTTGCACAAATGATGTGCGCCTGTGTTTTCTGCCAGGGTTGCGTCGCGGATGTGTCACAGTGCCAGAGGATACACTGCACTAATCTTTGGGACTCAAAAAGGTTGAACACTCTGTCTGCCCTGTATACACTTGACAGGATCCCTGATCCGTGATAACATTCTGCTCTTCGCGTCACAGTGCACCACTCTCGGCCCCATTAAAATTTATAGCTTGTTGCTATTTTAATGACACTGCATCATAGCAAAGATGATTAGCATCGCCCTCCTCCGTTGTCGAGACTTGGGACTGGCACTGTCAGAGTACGAAAAGCGCGGAGTTCGAAAGTTGAAGAACAGTCTAAAGGCTAAAGTAATCTGCCTAGAGAAAGACCGGTATCCTATTTCAAACTTGTAGGTGACGGAATTCTACAGACTGCCTTACTTGATTGAGGCACCGTAGGCAGCAGGTGAGGGTTGATTTGGAATCGCGATGCTGTGCTCCATGTCTAACTGCTCATTTGGAACCAATATCAGCAGCATCAGGTTTTCCATAACCTCAACAGACATACACGCTGTATGCTAATTTAATCAAAGGATCCTAAGAAATCAACACAATTTCTATTAGAGAAGAAGCCATAAGCCTTTAATGGGTTTGGCAATTCTGTCAACTTCAAATAGTTATTCAGGGATATGTGGTACATGTCATTCGATATATCCTCGCTTATAAGCAGATCAAGTTAAAGACATTAGACCTACCGGACCACTTTGGACCCAAGTTGTTAGTTAACAAATCGTCATTGATTAAAATTAATAACATCTAACATCTGGCGGGGCAGACTGTATCGAACACGCCTAAGAACACTTATCATACTGTGAAGGTCTTACCCACAATACTAACTTTGAGTCCCAAAGATTAATGCAGTGCATCCTCTAGTGGATTGAGTAAACTGATAAAATGTTCACCGTAAAATGGTTTCCTCAATATCAGCCAAACATCAGTCAGTATTTTTATTTATGCAAAAACAATGGCTGTTCGTGTGTGGCGGGTTTAACGCGAAGAAGTCGAAAAAAACCACTTCTACCATAAACCGATGATCCAGCAATGAAAAAAATCGATTACGCTGCAAGGTGTCATTAGCAATCGTTTTAAGTTAATCTCGGAGTGAAGCATCCACTGTTAGGCTTGGAATGTCGACTTCAAGAGCCGACGAACGGACTAGTGATTAATTGAGTTGAACTGTTTCTAAGTAAAATGAAAGGATTGTCGTGTCGACTTTTTGCTTTGACTTCTAGACCGACCAGTAGACATTTCTTGTTAGATTACTCTAAGCGCTTCTTAACACTGTGCTTGACATTGTGCTCTGGCTTTCGGCCATGATAGTAATATAGTTTATCTGGAGCCAGCGCACACAAGAATTTAGTGTTCGCAATAAATTTGTCTACTAACCGGCTGCAGCCTACCTTACTCCAGAAACCTTGGTTTCTTGTCTGATACGTCCCCTTAGTTATCTTTGACGAGGATTTCCTTAAGCTATCAGAACTTATCACCATAGACGCTTTGATATGGTCTTAATGTAACTATCATTGCATTCGGACCTACGCATAAAATGTGAACATTTGATAGAATGTGAACATTTTATAAAATGTGAACATTTTATAAAATGTTCCACACAAAATATCTTGCGCATACTTACTAGCTTCAAAAATTAGAGGGAACAATGGATCATATAATTTTTATGTTTGCATTGGCGTCTTTCAAAATACGAGGCTGGGAGGGGCAAGGTAAGGTAAGGGATCTGTGAGTCTTTCAGCTAAGTAAAAGAGTTGTGTGCTTTATGAGGGGGGTGCGGTCCGAGAGCGAATCCCCAATTTTTATTGTATCGTTTAGAAGATTTAATTATTTTTTTAATTTACAGTTTCGTTATTACACGAATGTTTCAATATACTAATGTAGTCTCTTTTCTCATGGTTTGAAATGAAACAATTGTTAAATGACCATTGCATTTTATTTTCTCACTTTCAGTAAAATAAAAATGTTCTTATTATTTATGACTCGCTTGACTTTCTGGTTGGTAATTAATAACGCAAGAACGATTTTAAACGTTTTATTATGAGATTTTACCCATCGTCGTTCAGTTCGTGGAACTCTAGCGAACGTCATGATAAACGTTCGCCATTGCTTTCTCTCCTTTAATTCCTCCAGGTTCACTCCGGTACTTTCTTGTATCTCGTCCATCCATTTCTTCCTTGGGCGAATGGCTCATTTTGAAATTTTCGTCTAACACAATTAAGTTGATTGGTTGAGGAGCTCACCTTTCGACGCGGAACCTGTAGATTCGATTTTCATCTGTTCATTGAAGCACGTCACCATACGTTCAATCATGTCGCAACACAGAGGCTCAGCACCGTGGTTGGGGACGCGCAAATGCATGCTCTCTCAGTGTGTCGTGTAATTATCTTAAATCTGTAGTTCATCTTATCTCAGGCAGTTTTGTGTCTTGGTGTCAAATCTGTCTGACAGCAGATTCGGTGAAAAAGCTAGTAGCCCACGCTTATCTTTGAACTTTCACTGCGATACTGCTTGTTTGATCAGAATAGGTGATATTGGTGAAATGGGTGATCCTGCTGAAGCACACTTTACACGGACAGGCCCGTGTTCCTTGGGTCTTAGGTGCAACTTCGTAGAAGTATCGATCTCGCAGTCTATATATGTATATTACAGAGCTGTAGTTTAGTGTTAAGTCCAATTGTAGAGTTGCAGTGTTTTATATGTTATCGGGAATTCATGTAATTATACAGCACCACTTCAAGTAAGAAACTTTTGAGGCGCTCATGACCTGAAGCACAAAGTAACGATCAAATAGATTAGGTTGAAGTGCCTACATAAAATGGTGAAATTCAAAAGCTAAAGTCTCAGACTTGAAAGTCCAAGGCCCTGTGTGGATAAACACAGTCTGTGGCTTGAGCTGCGGGTCGTCAGTCAGGTCACAATGCGCAGCAGGGCAAAGAAATTTGGTCACGGTGAAAGAAAGACGGCGACGCTTATATCGCTTTAAATAAGAGGACAATGACTCGCAGCTGACACTGGGACTTGTACTACCTCTCTGTTCTCAGAACAGTCAATCTCATATCATAACTTGTACAGAATTCATTTCTAACACGATCCGCTCATAGCTTTTTTGCTAGGCCACTACTAATATAGTTGGAAATCTGTGAACCTTAATCTTGGCATTAAAAGGGATCTTATACACACTTCAAATCGATAACATCAGTAGCTTTATTATTACGACACGCGTGTTCTTCTAAATAATTACTCATGCAGAAAATACTTTCGCATAGTCATAAAATAATAAAATTATATTTCTTTTGTTTGACATCGGTCTGCGCTACGGGTGATTTACGGAAGTCACCTGTGGCGCAGACCGTGGCAGACCATCAATGATCGTCACCGTGGCACCACGCTGTCTCCTTGACCTGACCTCCACGGATCATGACCTGGCACCGGAACGGACTAAACACCCAGCGCTGGTGCTGGAGATGGTCTCCCTGACATGTCTTTTGCGGCGTTGAGCAATTTCGTACGGTATACTATAGTTTCGCTTGGCATTACATTATATGTGTAATGTCTCTTGATCGAAGTCTCTGATCGAAGTCTCGATTTTAATGTATTACGAACCTTATTAGAGGAACATCAGTGCAGCAGTGTATATGTAGATGAATATATATATACATAATTTACATATATAAATATATATATATATATATATATATATATATATATATATATATATATATATATATAGGAAGCAGGTAACGAACGACTGTGACCGACCGAGTGAGCGAGCGAGCGACTACACTGCTAACGAAACTGTGTGATAGCAAAGTTCATTAGCGTCGCCCTCCTCCTTTATAGAGACTTGGGACTTGCACTACCAGAGGATAAACATTGGTGGAGTTTGGGACTTTAGAATTTTAACGTTACTTTTACGGTCGGTGTCGCTTGGTCTACATATTTGTAGGTGTAGGATTAACAAGACCCTGTGTGGCTGACCACAAGCAACCATCCATTATGCATGAGCCAGACACGCTACAATGCATTCCTACCACGCCTACACAATGTACGCATAGCTGCTCATTCCTTACTCTGCCTGTCTGACTGTCTGTCTGTCTGCATGTCTCGTTTTGTAACGCTCTCTCTCCCTCCCTCCCTCCCTTCCTCCCCCCTCTCTCTCTCTCTCGAACACACACACACACACTCTTTTTCTCTGTCTGTCTGTCTGTCTGTCTCTCTCGAATGCCTGTATGACCTACATTCCTCTGCACATGCATATTGGACCAATACAAATTGACATTAAAACTATATTATACACCGTGTCCAGAAATAAAGGGATCTTAATGATAATATGAAAATAAATAGTAAATTTTCATCGATTTTAAAGTTCAAAAACCGTTTTAATCCTGACATATTTCTCCACAAATCTGCAATTTATGAAGGTCCAGGTTGAAAAAAGTACGCCTTAGTGACGTTTTCAAATTGCAAAATAAATGCCTGGGAGGAATACGGTCAGCTGGTCATTGATGCTGCTATTGACCAATGGCGCACGTGTCTTGAAGCTGGTGTTGAGGCAGAAGGCGGACGCCTTGAACACACCTTGTAGTCTAATATTATTCACATGCAAGAACAAATTTAAGCTAAATTTATGGCGGTTTATCGATAACATTTATAAACAGGTGAAAATTCTGCATATGAAACTTGAGTCCGTCCTTAAAAATCGACTGTTGTTGACGTCATTATGACGTCATTATGGGATGATAGGAACTATGATATTTTACGCAGTACTAGATAAATATGTCATGATTATCCCGAATTTGGAACTTTAGCAATCGACGAATATTTACTATTTATTTTCATGCAATTATTAGGGATCCCTTTATTTCCGGACACAGTGTAGGCCTATATTTCAAAAATTGACGACAGTCGATTTTTAGGGACGGACTAAAGTTTCATACGCAGAATTTTCACTATATATAGGCATATATATATGCCTTCTGCATGAATATAAATATTATCGGTATAATCTCTAGGTGACCGATATATTTTATAATGAATTTATTTTATAATGAATTTGCATAAAGAGAGCTGTCATTGGACTCACTGATATATCGCTTACAATATGTATACATTTACTCAAACACGTATACGTTCATATATTATTTGCAACGTTCATTTGAAGTAGTTACTAAGGTTGCGAAGTTAAAAAGTTAAAAGGGGTGAAAAAGTTCTGATTATAATTAACGAAACAACTAAATTGGGCAACGTTCATTGTCTTTTCAAAATCACTGAAATGAGTGACCTTTGCTACGTTGACTCTGGGTCAATTTTTACGAACTATGTATTTCCACTTGAGGAAAATTGAAAAGAGTTTATTGGCTTACAACGTAGGCGTCGTCAGTCTGGGCCAAAGCATCAGAATGAGTCACGTGCCCTCTGGGTGTTTGTGCTTTCTGGAATTCCCCTCAGTTGACACGCACGACTTCATCCAAACCTCGTTTCATAGAATTATTATCATCATCATCACTACCAGCGCCACTCTCGTCATAAAAACAGCGAACCTCGCCATTGTAATCCACCACTGCAGTCCCTGGTCGTCGTCGTAGTCATCATCATCACCACCACCACTACCAACATCATCAATTTTACAATCAATAGCAGCAGAACGTTTAAGAAGTGATAAAAGAGCGTTATAATTACTGAATGTCTAAAATTATATAGCTACACGCTTACACACATACATATGTACGTACATACGTTGATACGTACATACGATTATACATGTACGTACATACACGTATGCATACATATATGCATACATATACATGCATACTAAATATGCATGCATAAGTTGCATATGACTTGATCAGTACATGTTACATCACATAATCGTCTCATCATCAAATAGTTTAGCCAGTTGTGTATGTATGTGTATGTGCGTTTATGGAGCGCATTTCTTGGCTCTCAAAAGAAATACAGACGGACTTTCTCAAGAATTATGTTTATTTCAATGAGTCTTAAGCCTAAAATCACACGAAATCAAAATCTCCTCCTTGGTTTATTAATGGTTGGGCTTCAGATGGTCAGAATATTTAAATGGTCTTTCTGCTCAACTCATTTCGCTCTAGACCCCCACTTGGTGTTCAGTGCTGAGTATTCTAAATTCTGCCACTGCATCGAAACGAACTCAAATTGATATTTGTACAGACACACACAAAGCGAGCTTCTTCTGTTATATCGACTGTCAAGTGGTCAGTCCTTGTTGTCCTTCGCTAAGAGATTCGCCATACTTGATATCCAATGGGCATTTTTGCTTATATAATTTATATGGGATTTCACGTAAGCGCTTTAAGTTGACTGCGAGAGCATGCTTAGATCTAGCCTATTACATCGTATTAAATATCATTCGCAATATTGCCTCGTCGGCTCCTTAACTTTAGACATACAGTCACAGTACTTGCATTTAGCTGTACTCAGTTCAATACGAGTATATTAATGTTAACGAGTATCATGTCAACGTTTCCCACTTAGTCATCTGTCTGGGTAGTAGCTTATTCAAACACTTAAGATGCTAATTATCTAAGCCAACCTCAAGTGTTCGTTGTCTAATCATAGCACATAAAAATGGCCTCATGGCCAAAGAAAACGCATTTTCTGAGTCACGTTTAGTCTGCGGCGAGGTTAATATATATGAACAGACCTTGACATGACTAATGTTAATATTATAAGAACAAATTCAATCATGACTAGGTGCTATATAATGGACAAGCTGGGGTACCCGACTTTCACCCAGGTGAAGAAGATTATAGGGTCACCTTGATTGAGGACGAAGTTGTGGGGAGGCATTCCTGTTCTTACAGCATCTGCAGCCTGTCGTTCCTGACTGGCCCGATGGACTCTGCAGCAATCCCTCCTCCTCATCTATAATTCCTCTTCTCTTTCTCCGTCTTCTCTAATTTCTATTTACTCTTTGTTCTCATTCACCTTTTCCAAACTTTCTCCCCTTCCTCAACTTCTCACCCTATCCTAACCGCTTCCTCCTCCCACCCCATCCTCCTTTTCACACCCCTCACCCTCTTCTCATCATCACTCTTGTTCTTTCCCTACTCCATAATTGTTCCCTACGACTTCCTCCTACTCCTCCTCTTCCTCCTCAACAATCCACCAACCCCTCTACTGGGTGTCCGAGGTGTTCCCCGAGCGAAGCTGTAAAAGTGTAAACAGAGGGACAGACACAGAATCTAGATATGCATGTAAATAAATATTATTTATAGTACAGACCGATTGTGCAAACTTGACTTCACCGTATCTTGCTCAGATGGACCATTTCTTCAAAAGTCTTTGCAATGTAATGTAATGTAAATCCATGAAAATTTTTCAGCGCCCACAAAAGCCACGTCAGGCAGACCGGCTCAGGTTTTTTTCTAGTGCCAGGTCGAATGAGAGGAGTGAAGCTCTGATGAAGCAATTCTGATGTTGCATGCACAGTGTGAGATTAGGGTACTCCATTGTTGATGTATAATTATACGCAAGCTTCTCTAAACGCCTATACAAAGCAGAGACGCCGACAGACAGGCAGGCAGTCAGCTGGTGGTCACAGGTTAACGGTGGTAAGCTACGTGTACAAAGAAAACTTTACTTTCATGGGTGTGTGAGGGTGCGGCGTAGGTTTTTGCTCCGGGAGACGTGGAAGACGGCATGAACGGGTTTCCGGAACCCTTGCACTGCGTTTATCAAGTGTTTCCCGAGCCAGCAATGTAAGTTTGGAGTGAATTGCTCTAAAACTGTGGAAATACATCGACTGCCAAGGACACACAGAAAGCTTGTCTTATATAAGATTAATCTTAACATGATTAAATTCATCGAACATATCGTGTTTATTGTATCACTTGTTTGTTAAACAGAAATGGGTGAACTGAACTGGCCATCTATTGGAGTCTGTTGGGCTTTGACAACAGCGACAACTGTTGTCATATTCGTTGTCTATAAGGTCGTCGCCCGCCAACTAAGGAAACGACGAATACTTCGCAGACCGGTTGGAGGTACCGACATCTGATATTTTCGTATATAGATAACATAATAATGACTAGAAGCCTTACCTTATACTTGTAGTTAACATTTTAAGCCAGTAAATAACGTTTGTGGCCATGGGAGCAAAGTCTAAACTGATTGCATTTAGGCAGTCGTGATTATATTACAACCGTCAGTGTCAGTATGTAACTTTCCTCTCTATTCTCTCTATCTTGATTCTCGCAGCTGACTTAGCTATATTTAGCTGTGTATGCAATTCGACGACAAGTTGTTCTGTCCAGAGTCCTTTTCGATGTTCTATATGAGAACATGAAGTTCCGTGCAATCTGTCTCAATGTCTCTTGTCAATTTTGCCCTTTTCCATGCTTATGGAAAGGCTTTGGTGTTTTCTCCACTCTGTCATAATCTAGTTCATAGCAATACACCTGGATGTCCGGTGTTCCTTGCCTTTAAGAACCAGTGTGATAATCCCAATGTAGCTTTAATGTCTTTCCTGAATGTGTCTTATACTGGGGCTACACGCATCTGCTTCTGCGTAGGTCCCTATATATTCATATTTAACTTCTGTATATATGAACACATTTAATCTGACAATGAATATTTTTAATTTTGCAAGTATCTCTCTCCAAATCGATTCATCTATCTGCAAATGTTTTTTATTTCTCTATTCATTATTTTCGTCATTTTCTCTATGTCCGCTTGTCTGTCTGTGTGTGCTTCTAGTGTCTCTTGGCCATGATTGTTGGTTGGGCCTACATTGTTGGATTGTTACTAGGCCTACAGGTACATTTGATAGTGTAAATGGAAAGCGCAATTTTCTTTCTATAGGACGCGATCTTCGGTCTACTGAAAGTGATATTAAGTCCGAAGTTCCTCTAATTGGAATGACCCCTTCATCCAGACACAATGGGTCAGCGAGTTCTTCCGTCTCCAGCAGACCAACCAGTCAACCAACGGAACGCAGAAAACGTTAGTAACGACATGATAGACATTGATGACCTCATTTTGGAACAACATTTACCATGAGACACTTATTACCTACTAATTTATATTCATGCAAACACGAATACTTACATTCGTACATATAGTATTCGTTCATACATGTATCAAAGACTTGAACGACCTTTTAACCTTCCCTGTGTACCAATAATGAAGACAGGAGTTCATGCGGAAGGTTATTCCAGATGGCATAATCCACTATTGAAATGCATGCCGTTGCCTAATATAGCCAAGCGAGCCCGTGGGGCTAGAAGCTCAACCCTCGATGCACCCGACGCGTTGCAACGTCGAATACCGGGGGGACATATCATTTCAGAGGTGCGACATAGATGAAAAGTGTAAACTGTAAGAATCCATTGATAATATCTGCATTTATTATTAGAATCACGTCACCCAGATTTAACTTACGTCATTAATACGCATCGCATACCTCTTAACTATCACCGCTCCATGTCTTCGTCATTGTGCTTCCGCTACGTCATCCATAAATTATTGTGTGAATGAGCGTACAATCACGTGACTTCATGCTATGCACAGAGGATGACGTGTCGCGTTGGTGCAGTGAGCACGGTTTGCCAGAAAGTCTTGTCTACACTCTTCGAGAGCAAAGATTCGAAACGAAGGCCGCTCTCGATGCACTTCGACCGGAAGACCTTGAGGGAAATCCCGCTGCCCTTCACCTGGCCAGCGCATCAGACAAGGTCCAGTTGAGACAGGTCCTGACTAAACTACACGCCAATAAACAACACAATGACTGTTTGAATAAAAGTAAGTTATGACGATCCAACAACTGCATTTGTCGAAGTTACGATTTAACTGATATAGAACTGTGTTCAGTTAAAATGTTCTGTTGCTATTCTCCCTGTTATTCGTTTTCCCACTTCAAAGACATTAATGCCTAAACGCGACGATTTAATGTCTATAATTATCCTTATAATCGTAGTTTCAGAGTTCTTGCTAGCCTTCCCACAGAGACTACTGTTAATAAACTGCTTTCAATATTCCGCTTCGGTTAGAGTCTTGCGTCAGACTGTGACTCAGTTTCATAACGCTACATTAGATCCGTGGTTTCTGTCTGTATTGTGCAACCTCAGGTTTACATCGCAGTTCATTGAGTAAAGTGGATAGATCATATAACCGAAACGGTGTCCTCCCCTTGTGCGTCTATAGGATTCAAAAACAGGATGTCACCCCTATGCCACCAGTCGAAGATGCCTTCTTCTGACGGACTGTTTCTTTGCTTTCAGGTTCGGTGGGCCCTAGATCGACATCTGGCAGAAGGAAGCCAGAATTCGGTCAGTCGTTTAGCGACAGTGGATTAACCAGCGAAGCACAATCACCAACCAACAGCTCAGGTTAATAGACGCTGCTACATTCCAACAATTAATTTTACGCATAGCGCTGTTCCAACTATGTGCGTAATTCGCTAGTACATCGCGTAGATCAGTAAGGAAAATCGGTTAGCATGGATACTGACTAGCTTAGGATACTGACGTCAATGGAAACGGTTCTACGTCTTTTGATCCCCCGTGAGTTGATACCCCGTGAGTTGATCCCCGTCAGTTGATCTCCCGTCAATTGGTCCCTTAGTCAATTGATCCCTTTGACAATTGAGCCTCTGCCTATTGAACCCAGCCCAATTGAGCCAATTGATGCAACATTCATGTTTCACTTGCGACCTTTTTCATTTATTAAAAGGACGGTGCAAAATAGCACGAAATGTTAAAATAATAATAAAAATACAAAAGCGTTATAATATTGAGAGTCATAATAATAGTTTCTGAGCATTAAGTCCTAAGCATAAGTGTCCATGCATGAGATAAATGAGCCATTGCTCTGATATATAAAGGGATCTTCAAACGGCAGTAAGTAGTTACAGCGCGGAGTGACACGAAGCCTGGGCATTAATTTATTATTTGTAGTGTTATTTCGCAAATCTGTAAAATGTTTACTAACAGTATCAGCCACAGGTCGGTGACGCGAAGCCTATAGAGTTGAGGTATCAATTGACGAGGGGATCAGTTGACTAGGGGGCCAATTACGGGGAATCAACTGACGGGGATCAACTGCCGTGGGATCAATTGACGAGATACCCTCACACTCACGCACACACACATGTGCGCTCGTTCCTCTGTGTTGCTGAGATGATTGTTGTGGTGCTTTAGATGTTTTCTCTTATGGATTGCCGAGCATCGACGAAGTGGACGGACGTCCCTATCGAGGAGGTAAAACAGACAGATATGAATGCAAGTAGAAAACGGACAGACAGATAAACAGACAGACAAACAGACACGGCAAATAGGACTAGAATGTTTCGAGACCTTTCGATCGTCTTAGTTTTGATGCCATTGATAGTAGTCGCATGGTCTGAATATGAGTTTACACAACTGTTAGTAACTAGCTCTAAGCAAAACAGAAGAATTCTGGATAAATTGACTATCATCTCTGTCGTCATCGACAACTTAAATTTGCCCAAAGACTCGGAACATCCATGCCGTCTACCAGCTGTCGACGGGAGTCCGTCGGTTGCTTCCACGCTTGTGCTTGGGTTCACCACTGATTACTATTTTCAGCTGATTACTATTTTATTTACTTATTACTATTTTCAGCTTACTGTGCATAGTTTAGCTGATAGATGTATTTTTGCCTGTTCATTGTCACATTTAACATAATTATGGTCAGTGCAGAGAGCGCCTCTGAGTAGAAATCTTGGAGGGGCGATTTTTAATGTTTGATTACATTACATTACAATAACCACTGCATCGTTGTCTTTTCGGCTATGGTGCAACCGAGCAACGATTCCCCACCGACCAAACTTCTCTCATTTTAAAACGAACATGCAACGATTAACTTACTCTTAATCGTACAATACCGTTCACACAGCGCAAGCAGGACCAGTCACGTGTTCAGCACCATCCAAGAACCGCTTAGTACTTGGTAGCATAAGGGTTTTGCCAAACTGAGAGTACCAGCCGGTGAACGCAGCCGAGCAGTTAGAGCACCTGTCGCCATCTTCTCCAATCTCAACGTTAAACGCTACCAGAAGCATTTAGTCTTTTTCTCGTTGACCCATACACGTAAGTGAGTGTGTAAGTGGATACTTTCAACCAATTGGGATAATTCGCATTAGAACTTATTTATCTTGCGAAGAATAACATGCTGCTGGCTGGTGAGAAGTCTGAGAGATTTTGAGCTATAAGCTCATCTTATTCCATTACTGTGCGCCCATATTTCACTCCGAATTAGTTGCATTGTGGTGGTAAAGACCAATTTCTTGTTTGCAATGCGTTTAGACCCAACTAATATCGACGTCAATGCCGTATAATTTTATGTTACATGGGAATGTTATTTTGTATTCGAAGCCACTCTTAAAGGTAATATTTCAGTGTGACCTTGCGCACGTTATAAGTTTAATCAATAAATGAAACAAATAAATAAAGCTTTTTTGCAGGGACAGAGCCGCCAAATGCGATGTGTTTAATATTTGCTCTAGACCATGCTATCTCTTGTAGATTGTCGCCTCTAACAATAATATTAGTCTTAAGCAGAAGCTATTTCTGTAAATTGTGTAGAAAATGGGAAGCGACCGCCTACGTCATCATCATCATCGCACAGAACATCAGCGGGAGTCAAAGGTCATAAGTGTTTCAACGGTAAGATTATGCAGAACCTGCAGCCATTATCTATATGATGGCGATTGTCATTTGATTCTATAGTTCTTAGGCCTCCGTTTGTAATAGAACGACTATTCAACCCTACTCCTTGTACAGACGACGGGTATTTAGGTTTTAAATTAGTGATATAGGCGCTTCTTTACTGTACTTCATGTGCCATCGTTTTGTCTCGTCGTCATCATTGATCTTCTAACTGTCTAATTTACATAGAATACGGCCATTTATATAGCGCCTCATTTCGGATAGCTCACGAAGCAGCCGAAACAATGACTGCCCTGTTGATCTGTCAATTCTTAGATCAGTGTTCCTAATTGTCGACTGCTATGATTCGAATGTTGTAGGATTACTTTCTGACAAAGGACTCTGGGAAATTGCTGAAAAGTTGGGACACGATTGGCGCCACCTGGCCGCACAGCTCGGCATTACGATACACACGCAGGAACAGCTGTTGGAGAATCATCCACATAACCTGAAGACTGTCATCTACGAGATGTTGACCACGTGGAGAAACGATGCAACCGGAAGTAAGGAACAGATCAAGGGCACACTGCACAAGGCACTCATGACCGTTGATAGAAACGACATCGCCAATATGTTACTGGACGAACAAACACGTGGCAGCAACAACAACATCAAAATCATCAGGAGCATTATATAGAGCCACTAGAATGCAATTACTATTGCAATGGACAGCAGCAGAAACATAGGTTTTGGATAAGAATGGCTTCTATGAAATGGAGTTTTCTACAAAGTGAGCGACAAAATGACTGTGAACGATCGGTTTCCCTATAATTTCCGGAGACATGCATGTACATACGATTAAGGATCAGCGATGTAAGAGGAAGTGAGTTAGTTATTGTCATTGTAAGCCTACGATTTTCTTGTCGTTTGCTGACTGTGTTGTTGTAAAGCGTCCTTGTAGCGGCAAGGCTGCGTTACGGCGCTGTAATAACAATCGGCGACTGAGGACTCCGGACTGTTCACTGAACTGCGTCTTGTCACTAATGCGTGAAAGTTATATACGCACAGATGACTGGGATGCAATCGATGTTCAACGATGCATTGGGCCGAGTCCTTCACTTGTGATTCTGACCCATCTCAACCATAGGGAAATGGAAATGAATTGCAAATCTATGCCGACTCTGCTGAGTCGAATTCACAACTAGACCAACTTTATTTTAATATTAAATGGTTTGCATTCGTTGTCTTCAACAACGTCAGTGGTCCTTATTTAACCAATCAGAGACCGACTGTAAACTGTTTATCTGTGTTCTAAAAGGTAAACATCAAAGATCGTTTAGTTTGTGGAGAAAATACGATTGCGCCTTGACGGATGACATTAATGTGAGACTTTTTCTTAAATTTTATGGAAAGGTTCGCCTGCAGGAATATTCTCACGTAGTTATTCACGTCTTTGCAGATCATACGTTTTAATGAGGATATGCACATAAGACAAGGAAATATGCATTTGCGTTTGACAGCAATCTCATACGTTTCTCAGTTGAATGTCTAATGCAAAATATTTTTGGCTGTAAAGACAATCGGACGCCATTTTTTTAATTTCGTATTTCGCACACTTGACCAAGATATTACCTTTAATAAAGTCATAATAAATCGTATTGCAATAATATATTCCTCGGTAATGTGTTTTAACTGCAGACCCTTCGTGGATATTACTATGAACCGTCTAAGTATGAGGAACAGATACAGAAGCCTTAACCTTTGCCAGAGCTCTGCTCAGGCTGGGTCTTTCGATGCATGACAATCCGGTGGGGTTCTTTTGGGGAGGGTTTCTTCTATGTGGATTAACATTTTCTTCCTGGTGTCTTCATCACTATGTCTCACTCAAGGGTAGTTGCTGAAATTGTTAAACCTCACCAGACGACACAAATCACCCCATTGGTTCTTGCTATTCTTTCAGCAATGAGTGCTAGAATTTGTTAGAGGCAGACAAACAGCAACGAGCCAATGAAGAGGTTAAATTGTGAGACGGCCATCTGGCCTTAGGATCCAATGTGGACGCCTTCTTCAGACAGATCCGTGGTAGTCCAATCTCGACCTCGGACGGAATATGCATAGGCACTAAAGAGTCAAACTGAGAGGGTGGCGTAAGCACTACGATTCTTTGGTCAAGATATATATATATTTATATATATATGCTACTTAAGAAGACAGAAATGCAACATTTGTATAGTGAGTACTTGTAATTGGGTTGATTTCATTTAAATTATAAGACAATACATTGTTAGGTTGAGAACCAGCGCAAGCAAAACAAGGACAGTCAGAACTTGTTGAAGTTTAAACATAAAAGCATTAGGTGAAAATATGAAATCTGCAGTTTCTGGAAGCTTACCTCAGTAAGTGTACTCCCTTTTATACTCCTATGGAAGTCATTCAGATTAACTGTCCTGCCTTGCCCCACCCCAACTTCGTAACCCTGACATTGCTAATGCTTATAGCCTATAAGGCTTCCTTCATGGTAGGCCCCTATTTAAGCACAGCTAGCTGGTCACAAGAACTCTGCACTCAAGCAAATAACCAAATAAGATATTAATAAATAACTATTGCATGTGAAATTACGTAGCTGGATTATGTGTCATGAGTGACTCAGTGCATAGGTTAATAGTGCATAGGTTGATCACAGCGCAGTTGTGGGAGCATCATTCGCTGTTTTCTGCATCGCTGCATAGTCGATTAGAGCGTTGTCGTCGTTAGGATGGTCAAGGCTAAGCCATTTTAGCAATTCGAGGTAGGAGAAGACGAAGGCGCGACTGACTGATTGCGACTGAGACAGATTGCCAGACTCCGAGTGTAGACTCCGATTGAACTCAAGGCGTCTCTGTAACTCCGCCTGTTTCCTCGCTATCTCTTGTGCCAGCCGCATCGCTTCCTCGGCCGCTCTCTGCTGCTCCTCAAGACGTCGCTTCCTGCAAAGCAACGTCATCTTATTATGAGCGCTAATGCAATGCAAAGAGATACTGAGGTGTCTGAAATGGTAGTGCGTAGTGAGGTCGATGGAAATGTGATGTAAATGCTCACGTAGGGTCAGGCCCGCCGAGAGGGGGGAAAGGTGAATTCCTACGGGCCGGCGATTTTTAGGGGCGCGGACCGAGCCAGTAATCAACTAATGGAAAATATTAGTCAGTAATACGAAGTTTATGATTAATTCCTGTTGAAACTGACATCTTATTACTGACATCTTGCACCAATCAGTTTAAACTTCAAGCATTTGAATATCATCGTACTCGTCGTTTTATTGCTATATGACACGCCCACTTCCGACCAAGAGACCGACTGCTGTTCTGCCTAGAAACCAGGAATTTCTCTGCCTAGGGACCTGCGTGGCGTCGGATAAGTCAATCAGCGATTACCAACACATTGTAGAAATTATCAAGTGTGGTAGATGTTCGTGTCATATCATGTCATGCCGCGTAGCGCAATGCAATTTCTTATTCATCAATGTCATATAATCGAATATTTTGCAGTGTAGTGCTCTAGTGACTTAAATAGATGAACGCAGTTCCACTCTAATGATTTCTGCTCTTTCCGATTAGGACCATTAGTTAACCTAAGGAGCAGTGATGAATGAAGCTCAATAAGACGTGAAGTGGGTTCGTGGTAAGCACCAAGAACAACGTGGATTCACTTGGCTTAACAATGCAGGGAGAGGGAAGGCTCAAGCGATTCGGTGCCGCATGGGTGGCCATGGCTATGCTTCAGTAGAGTTCGTTCGTAAAGAAATGTAGATGTTGTTGGAAGACTCACCTTTCTTCTTCTTGAAGTTTCCGAAGTTTCTCCTCTTCTTCCATCTTCATTCTCAGATACAGCTCTCTCTCATCCTCCTCCATCTTCGCCAGCATCAACTGCTCCAGTCTCTGCCTCTCAGCCTCTTCCAACCTCATCTTCTCTTCGAGCTCTGCATGCAATGAACGAAAAATTAATTAAGTTAACGCTACAGATGGGACAAAAAGCACCAATGAAAAATCAACAGAGAAACCTTTGAAGCAATAAATTTAAAATCTGGATGAAAGAACATAAAAGCTACCTAAGGTCACTATTTATTATTCGTTGAACCTAACTAAAATATTGTCAGCTGCATAACTGCCTAAGTGCCCATCCACATATTACGTACGCAAAAAAATCGGAATTTCGGACCCCCTCCCCTTGTTGCACCGCGTACATTTCGTTGACCCCTCCCCCAATGCGTACGTACATTTGAGCTCTACCCCCCCCCCCCAATTGCAAAGGTTAAATAGCTAAAAACATGTGTAAGACATTGATTCTACCACAGGCTATTTAGTTTTGTTAAGCATCATATTTAACAGGTTAAATTTGTTAACCGTTATGAAGAATTAAAACACCAACAACACTTGCATTTGAAACAGTTTTAATGCTACATAAAAATTGATTAGGAAGGAATATATATAGTCTGTGATTAGGCTTACAGTTCTGATTTTCGTATTCTGTATTGTGGACGTTATAATTAGACAATTATATTTGCGTACGTACATATTTTAGGGACCCCTCCCCTACCATACGCACCCGTACGCAAAATGGCCGAAGTTTTAAACCCCCTCCCCCTCGCTGCGTACGTAATATGTGGACGGCCCCTAAACACAATACGAAATACAGTAGACTTCTTGAAGGGCGCTATATAAATTATAAATTTAAGGAATGAATGAATGGTTGAATGACATGACAGTCACTTTGCATAGCAAAAACAGAATGTGATAAAAAATAATGACCTATTTAGTTAACACAATACTAATTGCTTTGCTCTTGGTGTCAGGTTGCGACAGCGCAACAAATGTATGACATTCACATAAGATTGTGATGAAACTGGATCCATGACGTGTATCGAATGTTATCTCCGCTTAATTCGCGTACCTGCTCTAAGTATGGCTTCTTCTTCTTGCTGTCGTTTCATTTCTTCCAGTTTCTTCAAATAATCCTCCTTCATACGTCGTTCCCTCTCCGCTTCCAGCTCTGCCCTTCTCTCCCTTGCCAGTCGCTCCTCTTCCCGTCTACGCCTCGATTCTTCCAGACGCTCCCTCTCCAGCCTAAACACAATACGAAATAAAACTATTATGTAAGATCACACATTCTAGAACTACGTACACTAATACGTGCGGTGTGACACAGTGGCCGATCCGTTAGAGCGGTCAGCCCGTGGCGTTCAGTGTGTGCAGAGCACGCGGGTTCGAGCCTCGTCCGATGTGCCAGTCACTGTGTAGGGTCCTTGAGCAAGTCCTTCGCGCACCATTGCTCTGCAGTACAACTGCAATTGCGCCGTCGAGGTGTGTGTATGCACTTCTGAGCAAAAGATGTTGGAAGAAGGACGGTATCAAATTTCGATAATAATAATAATAACAATAATATATTTGTGCGATGTAAATGAGGACATCCGCTCATGTGAAGCGATATATGCATGACATAGCATGCATTAACACCTTATCAATATCATTATCACGATCATTATAAATATTGTTAAACGCTTATTAATTAAACACCGATATAAAATGACGAAACACCAATCAAGGCAATTATTATAAGCTATCCATTACAGTAGGGCCTGACCGTCCAAGGAAAAGTTCGAAACGAAACGATTGTCGTATTCTGCATGCTACAACGCAAGCAATGAAACCACACGCGTTGAACTAGAATGACTATGTTCATTAATGTAATCATATGTAGAATGTATGTGTGCATTACTCATATGTACATGTATGTGTGCATTAATCATTTGTACATATATGTGTACATTGATCATATGTCCATGTGTGTGTACATTAATCAGATGTACATGTAGGTGTGCATTAATCATTTGTACATATATGTGTACATTAATCATATGTACATGTATGTGTGCATTAATCATATGTACGTGTATGTGTACATTAATCATATGTACATGTATATGTACATTAATCATATGTACATGTATGTGTGCATTAATCATATGTACGTGTATGTGTACATTAATCATATGTACATGTATATGTACATTAATCATATGCACATGTATGTGTACATTAATCATATGTACATGTATGTGTGCATTAATCATATGTAAATGTATGTGTGCATTAATCATATGTACATGTATGTGTGCATTAATCATATGTACATGTATGTATGCATTAATCATATGTAAATGTATGTGTGCATTAATCATATGTACATGTATGTGTGCATTAATCATATGTACATGTATGTGTACATTAATCATATATACATGTATGTGTGCATTAATCATATGTACATGTATATGTACATTAATCATATGTACATGTATGTGTGCATTAATCATATATACATGTATGTGTGCATTAATCATATGTACATGTATATGTACATTAATCATATGTACATGTATGTGTGCATTAATCATATGTACATGTATGTGTGCATTAATCATATGTACATGTATGTGAGCATTAATCATATGTACATGAATGTGTGTATGTGACTCTGCATGTAATATATGCATCCAGGTATCTTCTGAATCGAAGATGTTTTGAACTGCATTAACCATAACGAGTGTGGTTTTAGTCTTTCAACTTGGAAATGTTACACTTCGTCAGTCATAGGCCAAATCCAAAGGGCTTACCTTATGATTGGTTATCTTTACTTACATCTGCTGCCAAATCTAATCCACCTTTATTTAACATGATGAAATCTAATCTATTTCATATATCACGATGAAATCTAATATACCTTCATTTAACATGATGAAATCTAATTTACTTTCATTTAACATGATGAAACCTAATCTACTTTCATTTAACGTGATGAAATCTAATTTACTTTCATTTAACATGATGAAATCTAATTTACTTTCACTTAACATGATGAAATCTAATCTACTTTCATTTAACATGATGAAATCTGATCTACTTTCATTGAACATGATGAAATCTAATCTACTTTCATTTAACATGATGAAACCTAATCTACCTTCATTTAACATGATGAAATCTAATTTACTTTCATTTAACATGATGAAATCTAATATACTTTCATTTAACGTGATGAAATCTAATCTACTTTCATTTAACGTGATGAAATCTAATTTACTTTCACTTAACATGATGAAATCTAATTTACTTTCATTTAACGTGATGAAATCTAATTTACTTTCATTTAACATGAGGAAACCTAATCTACTTTCATTTAACGTGATGAAATCTAATTTACTTTCATTTAACATGATGAAATCTGATCTACTTTCATTTAACATGATGAAATCTAATTTACTTTCATTTGACATGATGAAATCTGATCTACTTTCATTGAACATGATGAAATCTAATCTACTTTCATTTAACATGATGAAACCTAATCTACCTTCATTTAACATGATGAAATCTAATTTACTTTCATTTAACATGATGAAATCTAATATACTTTAATTTAACGTGATGAAATCTAATCTACTTTCATTTAACGTGATGAAATCTAATTTACTTTCACTTAACATGATGAAATCTAATTTACTTTCATTTAACATGATGAAACCTAATCTACTTTCATTTAACGTGATGAAATCTAATTTACTTTCATTTAACATGATGAAATCTGATCTACTTTCATTTAACATGATGAAATCTAATCTAGTTTCATTTAACATGATGACTTCGGTAGCGCCGCTATTGCTATTCATAAAGTATCAATCTGTCGCCTCAAGTGAAGTCATGAAATCGACGTCTTGAGGTATTAGATAAGTGGGAACTAGTAAGTTAGAAATCGGGAATGAAGCAACCGATTGAGATGAAGCAGATGCGTTTTATGTCGACTTCTGAATTAGAGAACTCACGCGGAACACATAAAACCGAACAGAACTTAAAACGAAAACAAGACTGCGTGTAACTTTCGGTTCAAACGAAAACGATGCTACTGAAAGATTTGGTTCACCATACAGTATATGGTCTGTACTTAGAGACTAATGTAACCATGCTGGCTGATATTTTTTACGACATACCGCCTTGCTTCTTCTTTTCTCAGTCGTTCTTCCTCGAGATCTCTGACCATTTGTTCCATTCGTTCAGCCTCTTCCTTCTCCCTTCTCAGTTGTTCTTCTCGTTCTCTTCTCTTCCTTTGAACATCTTTCCTTCTCAGCTCAGCCTTCGCCTCTCGCTCAGCCGCTCGATTCAGCTTGTTCAATCCAGTCCTAGAAGACGATGACGTATCCTGCGTCAAGCATATTCAATCAATCAAACAATCAGTCAACAGACTTGATATCAGTTATATAAACCGAAAATCTTAATACATCCACCGATAATAAGCTTTATCGCTAGGTGACTAAACATAACTCACGAATCTAGATTCTTTTACAATTAAGTACATAGTAAAGCACCAAAAAGTACGACAATACAAATCCGAACAAAACTGTGTCAAGAAATAGCAAAAACCTCAACATAAGTTAACTTGTTACCCTAATTGAATCTGCCGAATGAATGTTTATGCAATGAAAAGAGGGAGAGATGGCCAGTCCTTTGCTTCGCCGTTCTATCTTCCCGCCTACAGTGTAGACCCTATTCATTATAGTTCAGTTGGCTAGGAGCAGAAATCTCTAACTAAATTGCTGCCTTGGTGGAGATTAGAACCTCGACCTTCAAATAAATACTCACAATTATTTACGCGGACAATTTCTACAGCGCCGTAACGCAGCCGTATATCGTAAGCCCCATTTGCCCAGTCGCTTTCTGCGCAGACCTACCTCTATTTCAATTGTTATTATATGCCCACTCCCTTAACTGCAATGCCGTGCCAATTCCACCCTGGCATTATAATATGAGGATGATCGTGCTTTCCGATAACTTTATTATGTGGGCGCCTGTATTTACCGAAAGGTAGGACGGTTGGTTGGCGTCGTCGTCAGTCTGAAGAGAGGATTTGGTTGAATGAGCGACAGTTGCATTAGAAATTCTACTCCGAGGAGAAACGATTGGTTCATCGTCTGAATAAGTCTCACTGGCAAAGACAAAGTCAACGTCTTCAGAACGCTCTTCCATGACAAGACTTGCATCCGTTGTCTTCTTCTAAAGCGACAATAAAACACCGCTTATCATGGCTGTGCTAACGAAACACCTCCGACCATCTTATCTTGGCGGCGGTCATATGATGGTGATGACGATTGACTTGACTTGCTAGATACAAAACATGCAATTATAGGAGACGTCATAGACTCTATGCATTATACACTGACTTGTCATAAACACATCCAAGGAGGCTTACTACATGATATTATTGTAGTAATGAACTATGGAACTTTCTTTAGTTTTCACGCACAATAATGCTCAATGTATCATTTTCTCAGATGACTCTATGGATATGCTGTGTGGTTGCACAGACAATGCCTTAATATAAGTATTCAATACTGTAATTGTGCATGTCTAGGCCCTGAACATTTTTCTATAACGTCTGAATGGTCACAACTCTGTTCATTTTTTCAGTTAAAAGCTGGACTGAGACCATTCATTAACGCTGTTCGAATGCTGAATGGGCGTCTCGTCATTATTTAAAGGTTGTAACCTACCTCGAACTTTTTAGAAGGATCCTCATTGGGTTCGTTTTTCTGGTTTGGATCAGAAATGAGTTCCGATTTTTGCTCTTTCGGGACATCACTTTCCCTTTCTCCTTTCCTCTTCACCTGCTTCTTCTTCTTCTTACTCTTCGTAGCTGATTTCTTAGAAAGACCTAGATGCGAAAAAATCAAGAGCTAAGAAAAGCCAAAAATAACCAACACTCATCGACGAAATTGAAGTGCCTTCACGTCCTAATTTGTCGGCTGCCAATGCTAAGATCAACCACACAGTCTGATATAATTTATCAGATTGTGTTGTTGATTATAATTAATCAATTTTATAATATAAACTGTCCATCAAATACATGTTCCATAAAGGCGCTTGCAAGGGATGCTAGTAATTGTTGCAGATTTATTAGATACACGTCCATAGCCTACTCGAACAATGTTTGCTGGAAAACAAAGCAATCTTCTTAAATAGTTGGTAGTGTGCCTATTTTAATTATCAAACAATGATCGTTCCCTTCGAATCAGAATTTAAAAGAAACTTTGAAGCATATAACGGATCAGACTGCGATACTGAAATTATTACTGTGTATGTCAATAAGTTAATGTAAACATAATTGTCATGATATTATAATTTTCTTGCAATTTCGATCGATGTTTCTTCTGCGCGATGCTCTTGTTTATATCGTCGCTCTAATGCATGCAGACTATGTCAAACAAAATACTTCGTGATAAAGTTTACCCGCGCTAGTAAAGTGATCTTGTAATTCGATAATTGTGTTAACTGAAGTGTAAATACAATGCCATAATTATTATTCATTGAAAGATTGTCTTTATTTTAAAGAAACTTGACGTTCTCTCACCTGGTGTTTCAGATTTTCCGTAAAGTTTGCCAAGTTCGCCTTTGTCGTCAAATTTACCTGGAATCAGACAGAAACATTAATATATGAGGAAACAGAGTGAGATATTTATTGCTTAGCTCTTTGATCAATCTTTCACGAAACCTTGATCTTTTGAAAAGAGCTCACTAAACTCACACATAGGCCTATATCTTTAATAATTTATTCAAACTAACCATGACTATGATAAGAATCAGACAGAAACATCAATGTATGAGGAAAGAGATCTAACAGAATGAACTGGTGTTCACAGGTTAGCACAGGAGTCGGCATGACTGTCGTTAAAATTTGAATCATAAAGAACCTCTAAGATAGGGGATGAGCCAGTTTCTTGTTAACTAACATCCAAAGCATACATAGGTTTGACTCCGAGTAACATTATGAAGCTTCTCCTTCAAGTAAGCCAGCTATTAAATGCTACGCCAATAGGAGACATTTATAATCGGAATTCGTTGCATTAGCCAAAAATGAATTGCTGTTTTTAAGACTTGCTCTTAGCAACTGACCAACAACAAATTCCCTGGTTTTAAATGTTCCTCCTCCTTCTGTCGTTTCCTTGGAGCTCTTCGCTTCAACTTTTGATTTATTAGCTTCCTTTAATAATGGCAAAAGAGGTTCAGAACCGGATGTCGTCGTCTTTCCTGCTGTCTCTCTTCCCTTCTGTTCATCTGTTGCGTTCTTCGGCAAATCTGTCGTCTGCTGTAAATATGTTTGCATTTAATCATAACACATTGTAGAAACTGCAATGTCATTTATTGTAAAGGAGACGATTTTACAACGCATTTTTGAAAATATGCGCATTACTTGTTGAACAAATTGAATTATGCATTAACCCGTGGGTCTATGCACGTGCAATATGTGCGTATAGGTTACCCGTTAGGATATATTCTGCCATGTTTTATTACAACTATACCATACTAAGTTTTGACCTCTGTTACAATGTAATTTCGATTAGAATTTGGGTTTTTATATCTAATGCACAACATTTATTTTATTTGGATTTTAGTGCGTCTTATTGGATTCTGTAATAGTTCAGTTGCATTGTGTTTAAATACAGCATAGGCCTATTACGGAAAAATTTCCTAGCTAACTAAATTTTTAATGTTAAACCGACTTATCCAAAATCCGTAATAGATTATCACTATATAGGCCCTAAGCAGGTTAGAAATGATCAAACGACACAATTATAAAATTCAACTGCCATGTTATGAAAAAAGCTGATAATTTCACATTGAATTCTGCAGTTGAATTGCATTGTACCTGGTGTTCTTGCTTTGTTCTGCTCGAATCTTCAGCTCCTTCTGTGCGCTGGAGTCCTGTTACAACATTAACCGCAGAAAAACCATTGAACTTCTTAATGAATCAATCTGTAGCCTATAAGTGGGCGGCACTATATAGCTGTTCGATTATTTTGCATTACATACACTATATTCAAATCAGTGAACGACGCTTAGAAACTATGCCGCGTGTCCTGTATTTCTGCCGGTGATGACTCCATTTAGAGAAACGATTGCAGGGTCTGTAAATTCCGATCTACTTGCGAATAAACACTAACTAAAGTAACCGAACTATTGTTAATAAAGCAAGACAACATTCACTATTGCAACCGGTTAATGTTGGTCTACTGTTAATCGCAAGTGTGTCGACGGACCAATAGGTTAGTGCGGTCGACCTGTGACTGACAACGAGAGTCTGGACCAAGTTCCTTTCGAGGCGGTGAGCGAGTATGCTATACGCAACGTGGGCAACTCTCCTTCACACAGGATTGCTCACTGCTCAGCGACATCTCTGATGCTCTGTCGTATGGTCGTTTGCATTTTCAAACTATATATTATATAGGAAAAGAGTGTTACAATGTCAGTGACAGTTGTATTGTACATACAGGACTACACGTATTACATTTAGGTTGTGGCACTTTAGAGGCTATTTTTATTAGACAGTTATTGGCTATTTAATAAGTTAAGGCGATAATGGTTAAAATTAATCTAATCGACACTATGTTCAGCTAGATGCAGCACAGGTCAACCAACATGAGATGAATTTAAACATCTTTGATTTTATGTATTATTGTGGCTGGATATAGTTCACAGTTTTTTCTATGCGCCCCAATTTTAAACTAAGTCCTTACAGAAAAGGAAGCCAGTGCAATTTTAAGCCTAGAAGTCCTTTGTCTATACATATTTGGATGTATTAGTGACGGCTTTAGCCAAACAGTTCTGAACTTAATGCAGCTTCACGATGTTCGACTTATTGATGGCAGTAAGAAGTGAATTCTGCAGTAACCTAAACCAATGCCCACTTGACTTAATTTTGCGTATATTATGAATGAGCCATTCACTAGCCTTATTATGCTGTGATACAAGAAATGGCTACTGTTTACATGACCAGCGTGATACATGGTCGAATTTAAGCTCATTTCTGGTTTCTCTACATTTCGTAAGCATTCTTTGCTATTGTGCTGTTAATGACAGTTGAGAAGATGCCTTAGTAGAGCGCTATAGGTGACAGCACACGCGATCACGGACACGGACATTCAACCTTTGGTATAAAAACGAGTTCTTCTTCTGACTCTTTGACTCCTAGGACCAGGCAGATTCAAATTAATTACGTCACCACTGCTCTGAGCTTTCCACCTGCGCCTGCCATCATCCAATCAGACATCTAGGTCTTCCTCTAGGTCGTCAAGGTCATTCCCTTGTCCGCCTCCCTCGAGTTCCTTCATTGTTCTATCGATGACCGTTTCTTAGTAGCGAGTGTCCTCACAGCATATCCTACATGTCTGTTTCTCATCTTGTGCATCAGGTAGGTGCATCAAAACGAGGCAGGCATACTCGTATTGAGCCCTGATGTAATGCAATTCGTAGAAGAGTAGAGGCACCAGACTTTATTAATGATATTTACATGCATGCACCAGCTGAGAAGATCCTGCGATGCATTCTATTTTACCGTTTGAAGGCAATGGTTGACTGTTCGCCTTCTTCTTGTTCGCCTTGCCACTCCTCACAGTGATGACGCTTCTTCCGTTTGCGTCATCGACAACCATGATCTCCTTTGGGTCAACGGTCCTCGTCAGAAGCGACTCCATCAGTTCCGGAGAGATGCTCGCTTCATTCGGAGACGCACTGAAATCTCTTCCAGACAAACGAGACACTGCAATATAACAAGACTTAAAATTCACAAACAACTCAATTCCTCTCAATAAAAATGTTCAGCAGAGGCCAACAATGGATACATATTGTAATTGTAATTACGGTTATTTATTCTCATATGCCATGGGAACCATACACTGTATACTAGTGCATAGCCAATACGAACTCATCAGATGTTCATGGGAATTGTGCTTCTTTCACATAATTGCGCATGACCAATTTGTTACTCAAATGACGATGTTGTATCAAATAATTTGTTGGACTATTAGTGTAGTGATTACATGCCTATTGGCCCTAGTTCTAAGCATTTTCTAATTAGGCTATTAACAGTGAGACTTTGAGGACACATCCTCAGCTAACATTGCAAGCGTTGCGGTGTCCTAACCAGCGTTTCATCTCTCAATATCTAAGAAGATTAAATTAGATAAGAAACGTCTCTGCATCTTTGCGTCTTTGTATCGGAGAGCACAGTGACGCTGTAATCACGACGCCAGTCGCCAGATGACGATGATCGAAGGACGGCTCTGCGAAGCCTGTGCCATCTAGCGAGTGGCGGCGCAAGACACGCTATGAGTCCGCATTTTCCGCGTTGCGTGATGGAGCAACCGCGAAGAAATGGAAACGTTCTGGTGTGAAGAGAAGAATATCAGTGAGGACCAGGCATCAATTTCTCGCTGCTCTCTCAAACGAGATGTAGAAGGAGCTGAAGAAAGAAACCTAGGAAGAGGATGCTATAGACGTGTGGATAGTGGTGAAGGATGAAAAGGAAGATGGGGTGGAGTAATTGGTGGAAGAAGATTAGTAAGCGGAAGAAGGGACCGTGAAATAGCAGTTTAGTGAGAAGCCTAAGATACTGAGAAGGAAAGAAGTTGAGAGGGCAGGAAATGGGGTGGGGAGAAGGTGGACATAGTGAGGAGACGAATGGCGGTACATGTAGGAGTGGGACGGTAAGGGAATGGGATGGGCGAGGAGGAGAAGCGATAGGGAAGGGAAGTAAAAGGGAACAGGAGAAGTTACTGGAAAGGGGTTAGGGAAGTGAAGGTGAGGGAGAAGTAACCGAACTTTACTGTCTTACGGTCTTGGGACGGCAAACATCAATGTATCGCAAATTAGTAAAACGATACTAAACCTCTATTGTTCTTAATCATAGTCTAAAATAAGTAATTGGCTTCTTAAGCTTTCTTAACGTCAATATTTTCTTATAATAGTCGAGCAGTTTAAAAAGAGAAGCTTAGAATAGTAAATAACTTTGAAATGCAAAGTCAACATTTCACTCATGCACTCAGCTCATGTGTCAATTCCAGATATGAGAATTCAAATCTCAACTCAAATCCTGACATTCCAAAGTCTCACGACAAAGACATTTAAGGAGTTTAATTCCTGATTAGGCCTACTCTTCCTACTCTGCGTTCTGTAGTTGATTCGAGATCAACTCCCTGAGTTAAATCGATTCAACAGAAAACGCGACCAAATGAAGAACTGAACTGACCGACATTGAGTAGGGTTCCAGTGAGCATGTCTTTATATTCGGAAACCGATTGGCTGGTCGTTTCATTGTTAGCAGTGGTTGTAAAATGGAGGTTGATCTCAGCTGAAGCAATCGCTCTCTGCAAGCATTATGCAAACGCTTGATCAAAAGACGGCTTTTGGCGACGACATTTCAAGATTAAGAACCAGTTTAATTGACACTAATCATTATCAGTCAGAGAAAATCGATGCATTACAGAGTCTACTAATACAGAATTTAGATGTATACGGTAGCGCACTAATTCGAAAAAACCGATACTCTAGCGTGTATAACAATACAGATAGTACACTATTGACCATTCACACGTCCACCTTAAATGTCTGCTACCAGTGTCTGTTTGATAAGCTAACAATGCTGCACCGAGGAGGCAACGGGATGAGTCGCACCGGGCTGCACTTCCATTGGGTGGAATTTAACGGATGAAAAAAAGAGAGAAGAAAAGGAGAAAGAGATAAAGAGGAGATCAGAGATAAAGAGATAAAAACAACAACAAAGAGAGTGCTTTACTGTCCTTTCTTATTAAAGGGTATTTTAGACCATCCTAGAGTTTATTGTATAAGACAAGATATAAGTAATAAGTTCATATAACTAAAAAGGACCATTGGCTCTAATTTTGCTTTATTTCACTTTTTTACATCACTGGGGAATTCGTTATTCAAACTTCACCACGATAAGATCTTGACCCATTTTCTCACTTAACCGCTTCCGAAAGTCAATGGAGCTTTGTCTTGTTATAGGTTATGAGTGAGGCAGAGTGTGGTGTATCCGGGAGTCGAAAGGCATTAATTAAAGTTAATCGAAGAAACACTAATACCCTCTATTTTACGATCCCATCCCTACCCTCTACCCAAGTTCCAATGTTCTCAGAGAATCCAACTATTGCTGTAATTGTATGAAGTCACCAGAGGGTGGCATTTTATATCATCGCTCTCGGCAGAACTCTCTCTCTCCGAACACCACTGGTTGTTAATCTGAAAGTCAATGTTTGGTGGAACTAAATTTAGTTTAATTCACATTAGCGTAGATTATGGCCATCCGTTATATTATGATGGATCCACTGAAAATGGACACCTTGAAACGCCAACATAAATGGCGTGATGTCTCATATAGATTATAACGTCAGGTAATGCATCAGTATGTCTAGAATGGCATTAAGAGCAAGTTGCCATTTATTGAAACAATAAACAGAAACATGAGATGCAAAACTTTACAAAACTCGATGATAATAATAGGAACACACAGTGAAAGCAAAATGAAAAATGAACAAAAGAAACACATAGACTAATTTTGTAAACTAAAATCATAATGTCGCTCTGTACTAGATTACACTGCGCTATGTAGGTGTAAAGCAGAAACGATATTTTTTTAACGGATTTCTGAAGTTTAAGTAAGAGTTATTTGGCAAACCTTCCTGATTATCGTTCTACAAGTGAATGTTCGTGACGTCATGTGGTTTAAGCAGACGACAGTTCTTGCATTCTCACTTACTCACTTGTGACTTAGAAATAGACGGTGCAGATTGTATTTGAAAAGAAGGTGTAGTGCATTAACCGAACAAATGCGCTGTAGAAGTATGCAGAAACAACTTTTTGAGTAAATTAGTGAAACACTTGAATGACGATCATGGTTTCGATAGAGAGGGATTCTTACTTGCTCTTGAGCATCTTCGAGTCTACCTTCTGGAATCTCTAACTGAGCCGACATCCAAAGTTCCGCTGCTTTCTTTAGAAAATTAACGCAATTATTGTAACAGATTCCCTTTACTCTGATAGACACTAAAGTTACGAGCAGATTATGTTAGATAGAAAATTGTTAGTAACATTTGAAAGAGTCAACCAGAAATGAAAGTGTTAGTGTACAAACTCTCAAGATATAGGTTAACAGAACGCGTTTAGGCATACACGCGCTGCAATTCTCCAGCTGTCATTTGGTTTGAAAATAATAAAAGTCAACATTTTGTATCTTTATTTAGAAGCCTACCGTTATATGTGTCTTACTATTGAATTTTTTAAAAATATAATAAGTAGGCTTACTTTGGAAAACCTCCATTGAACAATGAATGTATTGTACTAAGTAGGTCTAATGTGGAAAGCATAGATTTAAGAGCACGGTTTTAAAATAAACGCAAATGAATAATGTAGTCTACAAAAATCTACACCACAAATTTCTAAAATGGCATAAGAATTTATGTTATTTTACGATTAACATAAAATTAGGAGGAAATTGATTGTTATTTATTAAATAAGGTCTAGTCAAAATAGGGTGAACTTCTGATAGAACATTTAAAATGTTAGCTGTAGGATAGTTTGAACGAAGAAATATCAATTAAGTAGCTAAACATTTCCCTTTGCAAACTGAATAACCACTTAAGGTGTTCTTCTGATTGTAGCTTTTAATGTGACTTCATATATTTAATCGCATTGAATTTAACTTTGTCCTGTTGTCCGACTAAAGAATGTCAAATAACCACTGAAAAGTGTTTAAACGAGAAAATATTATGTGTGGCACGGTGGCTCATTGGTTAGAGCGGTCGGCTCGTAACACTCAGTGTGCGCTGAGCGAGCGGGTTCGACTCTCGTCCGAGGAGTCACTGTATAAAGACCTTGAGCAAGTCCTTCGTGTACAATTTACTGCTATACAGTACAACTTCAATTGCGCCGTCGAGGCGTGTGCACTTCTGAGCAAAGACGTTTGAAGAAGGGTGATATCAAATTTCAAGAATTTCAATATAAAAGTTAAGCGGAACAAAAACTGAGATAAAATTCAACTGGCAAACAAAAAATTAATCAGCAAGAAAAGACATTATTAAGTAGAGCAGCAACATAAGAAAGTTTTGTTAGTTATTAACTAAACTAGATAAAGATAAGGTCGAACGTGACTGAACAACATTTCAATTTATCCAATTGCCTATTGTTTGACGTATTATGGCCAACGTGAGCCTCAATAAAAAAAATTCTGATGACCTATTGAACATTTTGTCCAATTACTTGAACAGATCACATTATTAGCTGACTGTATAGTATATACACATTGGCGGTCGTTTATGACCGTTCTGCCTAGTTAATTGTTTATTAGTAGCATTGCTTTTAAGAATGTCTAGAATGTTCCAACGTGTTCTGATTAGCTGTAAGAGTTAGCGTCGTCACGTTACATCAGCTCTTAGCATTTACACATGTGTTGACTGTTGATATCACATCAGCGCATTCTTACACTAAACTTGTCTATTTAATTTTTAAACACTCATATACAAATTCTGTTTTACCCATGTTGGCAAGGAATTTGTTAACGCTCAGGCCTATTCCTTCCCTAAGCAGGAAATATAATTCAACATAGGTCCTGCTACTGTGCTGAAATAGTTTGCAGCGAGATCGGCCTATAAACAACTAATAATTTGTTCATAGGAGAATGTTTTCGGCGGTTAGAATGCTCTGCTGAAATCTAACTAGATATCGTCTAAATCCGCTATGTCTTGCTAACTAGGTTAACCTACTTTGCACTAAAATGGAAAAAATCCGAGAATTTGTAAATTAATTAATGTCCGTTGAAATAAGACCATAATGATAAAACTGGGTCATAGTAGTTGTCCTGAAGAAATCTTTATTTCATCACTGTTGCATTAGACGTTTATTAAGCAGCAATGACTACAACGACCAAAATTTGTCACGAACGAAGCAGAATAAGCAGCGCCACGCACACGCACACTTAGCAACTTGGGTATGGTGTATAAGGGTTGAATCCACCTTGACATAAACAATGGTGATGGTGATTGACTAACCAGTGCGTCGTTGTTCAGATCTTGACCCATTTCTGGATTGCTAAGAACGAGGGATGCTAGACTGCGAGCACCTTCGGCCAGCCTCTTAATGAGTAGAGCATCTGAAGGCAAAGCTCCTCTACCATCTGAAACATCGTTACATCCAAATCATAATTGTATCGCAACCCAAATGTAGACATAGATATCATACTCAGTGACTTCTGATGGCTAAGAGACAATGGACTTTGTGTGCTGCGTGCAGTTGAAAGACTGGTCGTTTGAAATCTAGATCAAATCACGTTTCTTATTCTAAGCTGATGTGCGTCATTGACTGTCATTCAAGACCTCTTGAAATCTGTAGCATATCGAGGAAGGTGAACTGGGCTACTTGGAAAATGAGCACACTTGCAGTAACGTTGTCGTCTTCGCACTGATAAATAACTGAGAAGAGCAGGTGATTGATTGTTCGTTTGCGCCTGCCTTAGTAATAAATGTCGTGTCTTCTCTATGGTTGGAATGTCTACTTGGAAAAACTCTATTTCAGATCTGCTGCGTCTTATTATTTAACGATTGACATAGTAAAATTCCATTCATCAAGACTTAACGGTCGCGCCTTTCGCCTTGGATTAGCTTAAGCTGCTACTTAGTTACATCAATTAACTTACCAAATAACTATTGTTGTGTGTCTTTATAGTCATTAGCATAACCCTTAGTTCTTCTGAAACCCCACGCCAAGATCTGAACTCGAATAGATTTAAGAATGTTACATACATTGGCCTTTCTTCCTCCAATTCTCTCAAACTTCAGTCTGTTATTAATCCTGCTGCTTGTCTCTTACGTGGCATTCCAGAGCTAGCCAATATTTCAAGCTTTATTCGGAACTCACTTATTGGCTCCCAATTCTACAACGTTTATAGTTCAAAACCCTTTTCCCTATGCGCAACTTCCTAGTTGCGGTGACCATGTTTAGAGCGATGCTGAGTTTGAGCGGCGCTATAATTATATTCGATCACATCATATTGAGTTCGATTACATCACCGTCACAATCACCATCACAGTTATCATCATCATAAACGGAAGAAAAAAGAAAGGAGAAAAGGAGAAATAGATAAAATAAAGCTTGTTTTACTGTCTTCAAAAGTATTATGCGAACTAGATCTGCTAGAAATGTTGCCATAACATAATATTTCGTTTAATAAAAATTATTTTAGGATGCAGGAACTTTATGCTGAATGATTTGATTAGACCTACCAAAAGCTGTCGCTCTTTTCTTCTGGTCGTTTTCGGCTATGGCGATCGAACGTCCGACTTGAACGACTTCTCCTCCTGGCATCAAAACGATGCTACCATCTGTTGGTCCTCTCAACGCTACACAGAACCGACACATTGCCAATAAATAACAATGATTAAAATGGATAATTAATAAGACGTCGACGCCCTTGCTTCCCTTCATGTACACAAAGACAACTTCAGAGAATATATACATAGTTCATATGAAGTTATAAGAAGGTCTAGTCTGTAGCCACGCCAGGGTTAAAGGCGATTGCCACCATCCAGTCAGACCTCGTGCGTGTCACATACAATAGATGGGAAAGAAATGTGATCATGACCTGGTTTCTGGTGAATGTTTCTCTTCGGATTCCTCTGCGTTAATCCTCCCTTGAAGATCCCAAAGGAGCGTATACTTAATGGACCAGAAGTCCTCCTCAGATCGTCAGCATCGACTGTCTGGATGAAACCTCCGACCCTTAGGACGCCAGACAGCATTTGTGACAGCTTCTCCTTCTCCTCCTCTCTCTGCCTCTTCTCAAAGACTCTGTCATCTGACTTTGGCAACGACTCCCGATCTGTTCAGAAGAACCAACAGAGTTCGTTAGTCAGATATGACTGTATTTTAATTATATAACAAAGCAATAGTGCACGAAAAATATGTACTAAAAATCGAAACGTGAAGAAAATTAATGGGACAATCTAAGAATACGGCTTTTCATCTAATCCACATTGAACGTTTTGGCGCATCTATTGCATGTTGGTGAACAGTCTAATAAGGAATTGGAACAGTCCAAGCCAGTAAACATTCGCAGGCATATGGAACCCGATTGCATGAAATTATATTCAGCTGAAACTGACCTTCGTTGACAATGCAAGATCGATCGTGCTTGACTTTATATGCAATAATGAATTGAAGAGAAAAAAGGCTTTGTAAAAAAATAACCAATAGTAGTAGGAAAACGCGTTATCTAGCTCAATTGTCCATAATATTGGTCAATTCACCCACCTAATAGGTTACAAAAACGTATTTGTAAACCTATAACTAGGTTACAAAAACCAATTCATACAAAAACCTAAGCCTAGGTTAAACATCAACCAAACAGTCTAATAGGTCCGAGAAATTTCCAATAGTTTCGATGATGAGTCACAGTTCATGCACAAACCTAAGCTCTTAGTCAAAACATAAACCGATAGGTCAAAAGTCACGGGAATTTCCAATAGTTTCACCGAGTCAGCAGTTCCGATGATCACTTCGTCACTAAATCTTCATTATCAACCCAGGAATTAAATGACTCAGGATAACCCAACCATTTCACCAGCGACTTGTTTCTCCGTTTCCTGATTATCTTTTCCATTCTAAATATTTCTTGAGTAGTCTTCTGTACCTCCTGCTCCTTTATCGCCTAAGGAGAACTTAGGCTTAATGGGTTCTGGAATTTCACTTCCCGTTAAGTTCATCCATACAGCCTTTTCATTCATTTTCAAACTAGCTTTAGAGGGTGTCATTTTAATGGAAGAATGCCTAGTTTCATTATAATTACTAACCATTTCATCCAACACATCGATATATCTTCTAGTTTAATTAGCTGTAAAATACTGTAAACATTTTCTCCCGCATCGTCCTATTCCATCGTTCGACTACGCACGACTTTTCTTCGTTCTCGGTAGAATACAACTCGACCAAATTCTTAACATCTATATTGTAAAATTCTTTACCTTTAACCGCCCAAACCTTGCCTGGTCTCCTACCGCTCTCAAATATTTTCAGAAAGCCACTAACCGTTGATTTCCCACTTTTATTATTTAATGGCACGATCCAACCGTACTTGGAAAACACATCTATTACGGTTAGTAAGTATTTCACGCCATCGTTATCTTTAGCGAAAGCTATCGACTAAATCAGCGGCCCATATTTCATCTATTCCACCAACGTACACCTTCCTCTTCCTAAAACGTCTTACTACAGGCTTATGTAACTCATCCGCGAGTTCATCAGTCTATTGTAATTTTAGGCTTTTTTTAAACCTAACCCGAGATTAGCTTTGGTAGATAATATAGATTAGACAAGACTTCTTTCTATTCGCTCTCGTAAGCTAGGGTGTGGAATAATATTCAACTCATTAACCATCACTCTATCGGCGACATTCCTAGAAACTGTATCGGAGTGCTGGCCGTAAGCTAAATCATAATGATATGCAGCGTTGTCGACTCTATTGACGGGCTTCGACCAATCCATCCGAGTTCCATCGGAATCCAACCTCAAATCAAGTCTAGTACCAGGACCAGTAAGCGAATGTCCCGGCATGTGCATCTCACCTGGATATTTAGCCCACGGCAGCTTATTACCGCAGGTAACCGAATTTAAAGATCCAACTAAATCACCACCTTCAGAAGACTTCACGAATTGTGTCTTTGTCTTTCCACATAAATCACATGTGCCTCTAAGCATTTACCTTCCATTCTTCGATGTAACATTTTGAATATTTTTAGTTTCAGTACGAGTTTTACACTTTGCGCAATACATCCTTTTTAATACAATTAGATATATTTAAAGTGGAAGTCAAAGATTTATCGTGGAACGACATATTATCTAAGAGATTCAATAGTCCTCTTATACCTAGAAGTATAAGAGGGTTAATCGTAGGAAAGTCTGGATGAGGTAAGACGACTCTATTGTTGACGACTCTATTGTTGAACCTACTTCTAAGACCTGAATGGTTAGACTACGACAATCTGCAAGTATTCGGAAGATCTCTCTTTCAACCAGAGTATAAAATACTCAAGCAAGCATTTGAGGAAAAAATACCGAAAGAATCCATCATAAGGTTATTCAATTGCCAAGACGAGACCATGAGACTAAATGTTTTGCGGCCTTAGTAGTTGAGGCAATGGCTAAACACTTGTATAAAAAATCTGATACTTGCTGTAAGTTCTTTGAATCGTCTGAAGACGTGCCAGATCCGAGAGACTTGAACCGTTACAAGAAAAACTTGATGATTTTTGATGATTTACAGTTTGAAAAACAAAACAAATGTGAGATCTACTGCATCCGGGGTAGGCATAGCAACGTTCACTGCTTCTACCTCGCTCAAAATTATTTCCAACTACCTAGACAAACGATCAGAGAGAATGCAAACTTTATCTGCTTGTTTCCTAAAGACCAGAAAAATACTAATCACATCTATCACGATCACGCAAGTACAGACATGACTAAAGATGAGTTTAAGAAACTATGTGAAACCGCCTGGGAGCAACCTCATGTAGTGATAGATCAAACTTGTAATAAGAATAACGCATAGTATAGATGCGGTTTCGATGAATTCTACACTTTATTATAAATAAATCTTTTATATTATGAAAATGGAATCACTTCTACAAAAGATTGCAGACAACACCGCTCGTTACACAAAGCCAAAGTTATCGTTTTACATATTATTAAGTGATAAGAGTTCGCGAATAGGGACCCGATTCAATCCTTTGATTCAGTTCGATAAAGGTAAAAAGTATGAAATGGCTTTTATCAATCTGGAGACATATTTTTCATTCCCAAACATCGACGCGACTAACAACAACTTTTCGTATTTGTCGAATGGTGGAGATATGTGGGTTACTATAACCATTCCCGAAGGTTGTTACGAAATTACAGACATTAACGAATACGTCCAGAGAATCATGAAAGAAGACGAGCATTATAATATGGTTAACGAAGCATACAATATTAAGATAGAAGCAAACAGCAATACGTTGAAGACAGTTTTGCATATAGTGGAGAATTATATGGTTGATTTTTGGGCGTTGAACTCTATCGGAAAAGTCCTCAGTTTCGATAGACGGCGTTATTCAGCAGGGTACCAAGAATCATAGAATATAGTGGACATAATGAGTGTCAGTAATCTGAGAGTAACGAGCGATTTCATCGGAGCATCTTATAGCAACGGAACGACTGATGATATCATTTATTCCTTTTTCCCGAATATAGGGCCCGGCAATAAGATTATCGAAAGGCCGAGGAATTTGATATATCTTCCAATCCCCTATCCACGATATCGATGATGGAAACGTCTCTCACCGATCAAAATGGCCAACTAATTAATCTACGAGGTGAGGAATTATCGATACGGTTTCATATAAGAGAGGCTTAAAAGTTTTATATATAATAAATGAGTCGATACACAAATGTCAAAGTTAATATTTCGGAAGGACAAAAAGACAAAATCAAAAGATCTCTACAAGTGGGAACCGGCGTTAGCATTGGATTAAAGCGCAATGATTTAAATGGCACTCACGTTTTAGCTCTTACCCAGGCACAGGTTAATAAATTAGCCAAAGCGTATCAGGGTGGAACGGGTGCGACTATAAAAATGAGCAAAACGCAATTGATACATAATGCCAAAGTCGAAGGTGGCTTTATCGGCGCCATTTTACCATTTCTATCAACTGCAGGCAAATTTCTACTATCCAGCGTATTACCGAGCATAGCAACGGGCGTATTAACAGGAATAGGTGCAGCGTCTGGATCAAAAGTCATAGACAAAGTCACCGGATCGGGTGGTGCAATATATCTCAAATAGTCGAGGTAAAAACTACAAGATAGTGAACAAAGGCATGGTCTTTACTTGAAGCCATGCCAGGGTTCTGATGGTGTAGGAGAAGGTCTGTATCTGAAAACAGGCTCTGGATTCGTAAATGGTGAAGGGTTTATCCTTGGACCAGATTCACCGTTTATAAACATTCCACTTCTCGGATTGTTACAATAATTTTTTTCTTATCTCAGCTTAAATAAAAAGTGTCATTCCAATATAAAGTGTCTCATTATCCGATTCATAAAATGGGGTGGACGAAACCCAAAATGGAAACATCTACGAGAACACAACCGAGATCCGTCACGTGGAAGTCGTGTGAAGGTATGTGGGATGTGAGTATAGACCGCAAAGACAAATGGGTGGTTTAAGATGGGAGTTTTTTGCCCAAGAAGCGATAACTATTCATTCACAAGAGATGGTTGTTTTACCGTTAGGCTTAGGTGTCCGAATGACAAAAGAATCGTGTAAAGTGTCGCTCCATCCGGAATTTATAGAAGCGGGGTGTCGCCTGCTGAGCAATACCGTTACTGGATTCATGGAAGACATTTTACTCGATATTAAGAATTTAAAGATCCTGGAACTGTCACCATAAACGAAGAAGATTCGCTATGTTATGTCGATTACAGCGTCAACGAATAAAACTTGAATTCCATTTTAAGAATATTCTTCGATATTATAAAATGGAATTGAATAAAGCAGACACCTATCGCCTTCAGAAAATATCTGAAATTCAACAGGAAATCTTACGAGAACGTGAAAAGAGAGAAATAATCTGTAAAAAATATCAAAAGAGTGTTAAAGTAGTCGAAGCGTTGGGAGGTTTGTTAACCCTTGCATCTTCTGGACTCGGTGTATTAGGTGTAACTTTTCTAAGTACCATGGTAGCCGCACCAGCCGCTACCATTGTGGTAGCATTATCAGCTGGAGTTGGAGCATTGTGTCTGATAGGAAACTAAATCCGCCGAATATTATCGCTGCGGCAAGAAAAACATGCAAAGATCAGAAATGTAGCTGAAAGGAAACTCAATTCGATCCGCAACCTTGTTTCGAAAGCTTTAGATGATAAGAATATCTCAGACTTGGAATATTCTGTTATTCTAAGTGAATTCGAGAAATTTAATCAGATGAAGGAAGAGGTTCGGAGTAAAAGCAATGCTAACCTAGATGAAGCGACGAAACAATCGTTCATTAGGGAAGAGGCACTCAAAAAGGTATTGAATACAAAGTGAACGTAAATTTATGTTTTATGTTTTACGTTTTGTTTTACGTTTTATGTTTTTACGTTTAAATATTATGTTTCCAAGTTTAAAATGTCGTTTATAAAAATCAAGAACCCAACCAAACGTGATTTTATCGTTGAGAACTTTCTGAAGATGAAGCAAAATATTAGACAAGACTCGTTATCCGAGAAAATAGGGGAAATTGGGCTTCAGCGAGAATTGATAAAGGCGTACAAACCGAAAATCGACTCGCAGTGTGGAATATCCAAAGAATTAAGTACTATAAATGAGAATTCAATGGCAACAAATGCCGCGCTTCGAGCACTGCCGGCCTCATTATCGTCATCGTTGACAGCGATCTAATTCCCGCAGTATCCGTCCATAGACGTGTTCGAGGATGATCCCGTTTCAGATATTAGAACTTTGGAATTAGGTGATATCGCTACAAAATCTTTAAAAGAATATGCTTCGAACAAAAAGTTGACGGATACGACCTTTGGAATTTACTCTACAGGCAGTCGATTTTACATCGGAGACACCCCAATCATGAACGACGGTGATGATATAACTATCGGAGATGTTAACTATAAGGGAACTCCGGGACTTTGGGAGTTATTGACAATGGCAAAACCAGACAAGACGGTATACGACATAAACGATTTCAAACACTTGAGTGAGATTTTGAATGTCACAAACGCAATCAGTCGACCTGATAATCCGAACAAACCAAGTCGTTTAGAAGCGAAAAATATAGGGAAATCATTAAGCCGATATGGGAAGGGAGGTTCTCAACAGGCGAGGGAGTCGTAGTTCTTCCGCAAGATCCTAGTGCGCTAGTGGATATGTTAACTCTTCGATTCGCTAGCTTCAAAGCGGGAAATACAGGATTAAGATCCGAGATAGTTGGTATCTGCGATGAGTTACTTCGACAAAATGTGATAAATTCGTTAGAGTATAGAAATTTAATTATACAATTATAAAATGATTGTCATAACTAAGAGAAGATTTACTAAAAGATACTCGTAGGAGGCGCTGGAATATTTGATACGATATCAGGATTTTTCAAAAGAATGCTATCTTCGAATGCGGCGAGACAGGTAGCATCAACCGCATTGAGTGCTGGGAAAGACGCTGCAACTGAGATAGGAAAAAGGGCTATAGATGTCGGTAAGACCGTTGCCATCAATGCTGGAAAGCGACTCGTGGATAAAACCGCGGCAAAAATGTGTAACCCATCGCAAGCAACTGTACTTAGCCAACAGAGCAAGGACGCGTTAAAGGGTTTAATATCTCCCCATGGAAATACGAATATAAATAATTTACTGTCTGGTAACGGTGGCGCCATATCGATCCAAGATTTGGTGCGTGGATCTGGAATGAAGTTGGCTTAAAATATTTTATTGTTATATTAAAATGCAGTCAGATATTCTAAGATTTACTGAAAATACTATTATAGACGAGGCAGTTGAGAGATACGAATGGCACGAGTACGAACCAGTGGCGAGGACGAATCTTAACAGCGCTGGGAAAATTCGCATCAATATCGAACTTCAAGATCTTTTCAGCCATCCCTCTGAGTCATACCTGCTATTCGAAGGTAGACTGACTAAAGCAGATGGAACAGCTTACGCCAATGCCGATGCTGTGGCTATTACCAACAACGGGTTCAGGCATCTCTTCAGCCAGACGTCGTATTCCTTATCGAATCAAGAAATCGAAAGTGTGTTTCATCCGGGACAAGCCACAACTATGCTAGGGTTCCTGAAATATCCCAACGACTTCGCTGTCGCACAAAAACTTAACCAATTATGGACTAAAGACACAGCCGCGACTGCTGTTATAGCCGACAACTCTGGATTCGCGATAAGACAAGCGTATCTCATTCAGAAACCAACTACAAAGGGTACATTTAGTTTCATCGTGCCTCTGAATCACATCTTGGGATTCTGTGAAGATTATGATAAGATAGTCTAAGGTATGAAACAGACTTTGACGCTCGTTCGCAAGTCTGATGACGATGCTACTTTTAGGGCAAATGCCGCAGTGGCTGGTAAAGTCAACATCAGTAAAATTTCGTGGTTTATGCCTCATGTCATTGCGGCCGACATAGGAAAAGAATGCAGCTGCATAATACGATCGAATCAAAGGCAACATTACCAGTAGCCTATTGAGCTTATCAATGCGATGCCATAACGGTTCCTCAATCTACCACATTTAGTTGGCGACTTAGCGTAAAGACATCGACAGAAAAACCGAGGTATATTATCGTTGGATTTCAAACGAATCGAAGCCTTAGTCAAGAAGCTAATCCATCAATTTTCGATCATTACGATATTAAGAACATGTATGTGATGATGAACCAAGAAAGATACCCAGCAGTCGATTACAACCTATCATTCCCAAATAAGCAATTTTCGAGAGCTTATAGAGACGCCGCGACCTTTAGCGAGAAATTCTATGGGATGGATCAGCTCGTGACTCAGATCAACATTACACCGGCTGATTATAAGGATTTACATCCGCTATTCGTTTTCGATGTGAGTAAGCAATCCGAGCGGTTAAAGTCATCTGTCGTAGACATACAGATCAAGGCAACTTTCAATGCTGCGGTGCGGCTGGAGCGGAAGCTTATCAATGCAGATGTCATTTCAGATAAATTGCTAAACTTCCAATCAGACGGTCAGAAGATGAGCGCTATATATTAAAGAAAATATTTTCTATTATAAAAAATATGAAACTCTCACAACTGAAATCGCTATTAAAGGAAAATGGAATAAAGCCGAGTTATATGAACTAACCAGAAATGTTAAGAATACTCGTGGAGAATGGTGTTTTACCACAATCAGAACTGCCTGAACCAGTGAAGGAGAAAAGCAAGCATTGCCTAAGTACGAGTATCTAAAAACGATTCGAATTAATCCTATAAGCGTTGAAATCCTAGACAAAGATACGAACGAAACCGTCACTTACTCATCGTTGTATAATGCGAGTATGGCTTTTAAAACCAGTATGAACACGTTGAAGGCATCAATGATGTTTCTCTTTGAAAATCTATCAACACTTTGTTAATTAAACTATTATGAGATTCTTTGCAAATAATCGCCTTTCTCGCTTTCGTACTTCAGTTCTTTCTACTAATACAACATCCTCTAGTCTTAATTGTATGGAGGGCTTATTTCCGATGAATATACTGCAGGATAAATCTAACACGACACTATACGGAGTGGATATTAGCGTAAGAGGGTTGATTGTATTATCGTCTGTATCATAAAATCCGGTTGTTTTATCCGTTGATCCATACGCATTTAACAATTTCGGGCACATCTTTGGTGGTTCCTCTTTCTGCTTTTGATAAAAAATAGACATTTGTTTAACCACCTGAACCTTCATATTTCTTATTCGAAGCCGCTTTTGTATCAGGATCGAGCAGATGCTTTTGAATACGTTCTAAAATACTTTCAAACATAACGATAGTCTCCAATTCTTCCTCAGTTGGTTCCAAATACCTATCATACAGCATTACTGGTATACTATAACCAACAATAGGGCCATCGGTTTTACCAGAACCATGATCTGGTGATATGTCCCAACTTTTTAATGTCGGAGTTTGGATATGAAAATCGCCTTCGGCACCGTTCGGGTATTTTTTATTTTATTTGAATTCCTTGACCAAAGTTGTTCGTCTTATTCACGACTTTAAAGATCATTTTATCTGGATTAAACGTTATGTGTGTAGCAATCATCGTTTATAAATAGAAAATATTTTCTTTAAGATGAAATATGAAAATAATTTCTTATTTGAATCATCGTAAACAAATAACTGCATCACGCTTAATCCAGGCCATCGGTTTTACCAGAATCATGATCTGGTGATATGCCCCAACTTTTTAATGTCGGAGTTTGGATATGAAAATGGCCTTCGGCACCGTTCGGGTATTTATATTTAATTTGAATTCCTTGACCAAAGTTGTTCGTCTTATTCACGACTTTAAAGATCATTTTATCTGGATTAAACGTTATGTGTGTAGCAATCATCGTTTATAAATATAAAATATTTTCTTTAAGATGAAATATGAAAATAATTTCTGATTTGAATCATCGTAAACAAATAACTGCATCACGCTTAATCCAGGCCTGCCCGGTTCAGCTTGTTTACAATACAACATGTAAGACGTGTATTTTCCAACGGAATCGATTAAAAATACCTGATAAGTATTTCCTAAGTAAGTAGGATTAGGTGCAGTGTATAAAATATTCCAACTTCCTGAGCTGTTAGCTCCTTCTATCCTCCAATCATAAATCCTTTTGGAGGATTTATTCCTTCCTTTCAATCCAATCTTTCAGATTCTTACAGGTGTTGGACACTTGATAGTTAAAGAGAAGCGACTGTTGGTGTTAGACACCCATTCATTTTCGTCTTTAACGCATTGAAGGCTTTGTTATTTTCAAATTCAGAACTGGCGTTCGCTTAAAAACCATAATTACTAGTATTCGAAGTTAATCTAGGAACGTAACTGACATGACATTTTGAGTAGGAATCCACTGGAACATCCCAATACCCGTCCATTGCGCTCCAGCGCTCGTGGATATAATATGAAATCGCCAGTAAACGTAATTAGATGATGCTGGAAATGTAAATTTGTTCAAAACTCCTCCATCGAGGACATCCGTTTTAGGACTTAGGATATCTGTAAATACTATTCCATTCTCGTAAAACTACTATTTCCTTATTTTCTTCATTCGTAAATTTATCGACCACAACATATCTGCCAAATGAGATATACTTTTCTTCGTTGTTAGGAATGCAGCTAATCTTTTCGTTATCATCACCTCGTAATTTCTTTACGAATAGATGACTGTCGTAGCCAGATAGATTATGAAACAATACTGGGAAAAACTTGGAGACTTTATAATTTAGATTACAAATTTTTTCAGCAGCGCCTCTATATTTTCCAGTTAAATGGCAATGGTTTCTAACTCGATCTTTACCCAGTTCGTCCTCGCATATGTGACAAACGGTAGCGGAATCAAATAGCGCCTGTTCTTTCTTTCCAAATATCATTTTCTTAGGAAATTTAAATCGATTATAAATATCTGTTATAATTTCTATAAGAGTGTCTATGAATATCTGAGCTACATCATCGTATTCGCTCTTTGCTGTGAACGTCACAGGAGCTTGCGAATACAGGTCATCGTCAAAACATTTTATATAATAACAGAAAGAACTTAGGACATGTTTTTGATATCTGTTGGTGTGAGACATGTTGGGATCTGGTTGACAAGTGTATATAGGTTCAATTAAAGATTCAAAATCGGCGTACACGACAAAGGGAACTCTCATCTTTCGATAATAATTCTTAAAATACAACATAGTTCCTGGTTCTGGAAGTTCTATCTTTTGAGCGGCGTGTTGGGAGCAGTACTCGGTGTGTTTTTTAAATGACTCTAGCTCTCTATATTCCATCAAACATCTTTTACAATAGTGCATCGAAGTGTGTGAATTTTCATTATGAACCGCCATCAGTCTGTTGAAGTTCTTTATCCAACAATAATGCTCTTTTTGCTCTTCAGAAATGAGTAATAGGTCTACACTGATATCGCTCTCATGCTTCGATAAATATAGTGGGAATAGGCAAACATCTATCTCATGACCAAAAACATTAATACTAATATTATTATTTCTCTCAAACTTATTTATCACGTTAGCATCAGCTGCGACTGGGAATTCAATGCTGGACCAATCTGAAGTTTTATCAACAGGATTTAAGGCTCTCGTTACACACCACTTGAAACATTCTTCGTCTTCGTTCTTCATATTGATAATACCCTTTTTATTCGCTAAACATTTCGGTAGTGGAATGTAAGGACTACCCTTCAACGGTTTATAAACAACCGTATTGATATCCAGCTTTACAACTGCTCTGAACCTCCAGTTACTACCACGCATCTGGAAGGCAGCCATTGATTCCACGATTTCTTGTCAACAGGGTCTACCACTTGTGCTCGAATGATGTTAAAAAAAAGATGTGGCGTCAATTCCGTTTACTCCTTCGACCGTGTATTGTTTCGTGAAGCCCTTGATAGCTGTGGCCGTCTCTTTTATTTCGCGTGTTTTCAGAAGAATTTTACCGAATATAGAATTGACTTTGGCTTTCACTTCTTCTATCTTCTCGTTCACCTTTCTCTTTGGTTCTTCGGGTATGTACCCTTCAATCCACTTTGCGAATGTATTAATCGCGGATTTTGTCTTATCAAGGACTCTTCGTACCGCTGAAACCGGTATAGGAACGAGTGTTGGTATTCCAATGTCGGGAATGGATGCGTCCAGCAAACTGTTCTTTTTAGTATCGGATGAGATCGGGGCAAAATATGAGGTGATAAGTGTGTTGGGCAAATTAGCTTCAATTTTACTAATCAAATCTGCTTTACGCAGTCTCGTATAACCAGCCATACCTTCCTGTTTCGCATTTTTTCTTAATTTGATCACAGTCTTCTTCGAGTATTCCATTTGTTGTGATTTTATATTTTGCAAGATTTTTTGTTGTTAAACTGATCATCGAAACTGCTGACTCATCATCGAAACTATTGGAAATTCCCGTGACTCTTGACCTATTGGTGGACGTTATGACCTAGGGTTTTGGTTTGTCATAAATTGTGACTCATCATCGAAACTATTGGAAATTTCTCGGACCTATTAGACTGATTGGTTGATGTTTAACCTAGGTCTTAGGTTTTCGTATGAATTGGTTTTTGTAACCTAGTTATAGGTTACAAATACGTTTTTGTAACCTATTAGGTGGGTGAATTGGTCAATATTATGGTCAGTTGAGCTAGATAGCGCGTTTCCCTACTACTACCAATCGCCCATTGATTCATCGTAAAACTGACCTTCGTTTACGAGTCTTGAAACCCGTTAGGATCTTTGAATATTTTTAGATTAGGGCAAAAAAAAATGCACCTCAGGCTGAACAGTATTTCATCACGGGCTGCGTTTAAGGACTGTCAATGAATGGTGTAAAATGAATAAAATAGCTTGATAGGCGAGGCCACAGATCACATCATATTCCCACCTAACTTAATATAAATTTGATCTTACTTTATTTCATATTTGCTGCCTGCTCATCATCATCATCGTCATCATCATCATCGTCGTCATCGTCATCGCCATCGTCATCGTCATCGTCGTTGTAATCATCGTTAGTTTCGTCATCATCATTATCATTAGCGTCATCATCGTCAGAATCATCGTTTGTTTCGTCAGCATCATCATCATTATCATCATCATCGTCGTCATCATCGTCGTCATCGTCATCGTCGTTGTAATCATCGTTAGTTTCGTCATCATCCTTATCATTAGCGTCATCATCATCATCATCATCATCATCATCATCTTCATCATCATTCATCTACTGCTGAACAGGATATATATGTGCAGATGAGTCTGCTGACCTGACTGAGGTGTTGTGTTTGGTATTCAACATCATTTTATGTCTTGTGTATTAGACACCAAACAATGGACGTTAAGCAAATCAATTATAATAATCATCTTCATTACGATCTTCTACAATCTACATCAGCATGCTCCTCCTCCTCCTTTTTCTCCCAGGGATGTGGTCTAGAGACCGCCGTCTTGGTGTCGAGACCGTCTCAAGACCGGAATACTGTGGTCTTGGTCTTGGGCTTGGTCTCGAATGCATCGGTCTTGGTCTTGATCTTAAAGGAACTGTCTTGGTATTGGTCTCCGTCTTAAATTAGTATTGTTGATAATATCAGAGCAATTTTTCGATATTTGTCGGTTATTTTCGATTATTAGAGACACTGTGTGTTTATAAAATAGGCCCTAAGCGATTGTTACCAATTTATGGGGTGCTGACAATTTAATCTTTACGTACATGTTACTATGGGCAAAAAAAGCATTTGAAACGGAGTCAGCCATTTCAAAAATGGCTTTCACAAATTTCAAGGTTCTGGAACAATCAAATATTGTGGTCGGCCATATGTAGACATTGTTAACCTGCAATTCTGAGGTCCGTGGTACAAGTAGGACCACAGCATTCAAACGGAACGTTAAGCTACTTGTTAAGATGTCTTGAAGTATTTACCTATCGTATACTGTAAGTAATTTATAGTGTGATATTCTCAGGCCGATGCCAAGGGCTGAACCCGCAAAAGTTCAAATTGGCCGGAAAACTGATTCCTGGAACATTATTAGGATTTGTATTCTTCAGCAATAAAATTAATGTTTGAAGCGTGTTATTCCATTTTGGCGTCTTAATAGATTGAACTGTTTATAAAAAAGAGTCTAGGTCTTGGTCTCAGACCCATCTGTCTCGGCCTTGGTCTTGGTCTTGGTCTCGGTCGACTCGGTCTCGGTCTTAGACCTCTCGGTCATGGTTTCGGTCTTGGTCTTGAGTTTTCGGTCTTGTGCTCAACACTGCTTTCTCCTTCTCCTCTTTCTCCTCTTCTTCCTCCTCCTCCTCCTTCTTGTACACTTCATGATAAAAATCAATAACAGTTCACCAGCTGCAAAGATAAAAGTGAAGCAAGACAGTTGTTTACCTCGTCTCGCAGCTGCCTTACTTTATCAAATCAATAATAATAATATACACGTACCTGTACCTTGTTGCACAGTTTTAACGGTGATCGGTGGAAGTGGAATTGTGTTGAGAGTGATTTCTCTGGATGCCAGCCTGGAGTCGATTATAGGGGTCATCACGTGCACCGGATGTGTTATCGTGTCTTTCTGGCGGTTGTCGCTCTGCCCTCTGGGACCGGAAGTGACCACCGGAAGACCAATGGAACTTCTTCGCGAGGAAGTAAAGGAGATACTGTCACCGAACGACGACGGATCGGACGCTGGAAGAAATCATTCAGACGAACTTAGAACTATACATTCGCGTATTAATGATAATAGTAATTATAAAAACAATAATAATAATAATAATAATTATTATTATTATTATCATAATAATATAATTATATCTATAATAATAATAATGATAAAATTAACAACAATAATATTACGTGATGACGATGACATTAACAGCAGTTACAATGCCATCCTAAATAATGTTTATAAGGGACAGTAGGTCTGTGTTCAGGATGCAATCAGTGCTTTGTTAATTAAATATCGGTACTCTCAAACGGTATCCTATCCGGAGTCTCAAGTGGTAGTTTTCTACTTTATCGAAATATGCTGAGTTCCAATTGGTCTGTGATTACAAGTAGATCGGTCTATTTAACCCATCGTTTCCCAAACTGTGTTCCGCGGCACCCTAGGGTTCCGTGACGTGACGACAGAGGTTCCGCGGAAAGCTCACAGTGCGAAAAGATTTTCTATTTTAAGTTTCTATATTGGTCATTTTATAAAATTGATAAAGTGTCCCATTATATTCTAGCTTGCAAACTGGTGACATCAATACAAATTATAATTAGATGTGACACTGTTTACAGGCATGTATGATATAAGCAGTGAAGCAGGTTGACTACTTCTGACATGATGTTGTTGATATGCCGGATAAAAGGTTTTTTGAACTTAGAAAAGTCAAGTTTCTTACATAGTGCTTTGTGAAATAATATTATAGCAGCATCTTAAACTTGTACTTAAACATCAGCAAGCTTTGCAAAGAAACAATAGCCCTACACATTAAAAATTTAAAAACTTGGAGCGTATTTTGCCTATTTTGCGATGCGGTCTACTTCGTAAGTTTGTTTACGCATAATCTTCAAACAATTTAAAATAAATTACACGAATTTTCAATAATAGACTTTTTGCTTAACATCTGCATAGAATTTTATTTTGAAAAGAGGTGAAATCTTCTTTTAGCGTTGTAAATTACCCATGTTAATAAATAGCGTCGTAAATTATCCATGGCAAATCAGGTTAAACCTCATTAGCGTCGGTGGTAGAAGCGGGATTGGTGAAAAAAATCGTGTGTAAATAGAAGCTGGATGGAAATAAGAATTTCACTTGACGTGCATGGAACCTTTCTCCTTATTCCCGCTTCCATTTTGGAGGAAATCCTTTCATCTTTCGTCAAGCTGAATTCTCAACATCAATTCAAGTTCTTGTAATGCAGAATTCATTTCATCGATCTAGCTTCCAGTTAAACATAAACATTTTCATCAATCCAGCTCCCAGTTAAACACAAATCGTTTTCTCAATCCAGTTCCCTGTAAAGCATAATTCTTTTTATCAATCCAGCTTCCATTTGTGCAAGATTCTTTGTTAAATACATGTTTCAAACAGCGGAATTAAGATTTTACCATTTTTTGTCATTGTCAACGATATTTGTGTTAGGCCTATAAGTAATCTAGCCTATTCTAATCCTATTAACCTATGATTATCTGCATTTATAAGCGTTGTACCTATCACAGAATACAATGGTCTAGAACGGGGTTCCGCGATAAGTTTTTTTTAGATCAAAAGGGTTCCGGGGCCAAAAAAGATTGGGAAACGCTGATTTAACCTATCGACTGAATCAGAAGTGGTTCTACCGTATAAATCATCCGATGTCGTTTGTTGATCAATTGGAATCTGTGTTCGTCGATTGATTGCCATTGGATGTGATGTCTGTCGATGCGTTTGTGACCCTCGAAGATAAGTCTACATAACAACAACAACAGACGAAAATCAAAGACTGATAACAGTCATCAAGAAACGTCAACAGTATACGTACGATTGAAAGCTTATAATTATATATCTTATATATCATATATTTATCATATAATATATATATATATAATATTCGACGAGGCACATCCCGCGTGTGCATAAAAATACTCTAGAAGCAGGCATGTAGGTTAATTATGGGGTGGCGATGTTCGGCTGACATGAAACTGATGCTGAAGTTGTTTACCTGTTGAGTCAATCTTCGCCTGTGCAGTGGAAAGAAAACGTTTTGCCACGATATCGATCGTTTATTTCTCATCGACCACGATTTTGACGGCGTTGCATGAGATTGGGGTTTAGGAAGACCCAGACGATGTTCAACGTTCCACGATTCATACCTTTCTCTGTGCGATTGCAATGCAATGGGAGGCAGCTGGCCGTCGTCGGAAACAGACTTCCAGGCTTTATTCGGTACATTTACTCTATCAACTCGACGTCTTTCACGGCTTAGGCGTTCTCTATTCATCGTCTACTATGATCTTTCTCGTTTTGCTGAGACTCGCGAGAAAGAATGCGTAGGTCAAGTGGAGTTTCAGCCAAACGTTTAAAGCAAACGTTCTTGTCCAAAACCCCGCAATGTGTACTAATAATTTCCAATGATAGATACTTAACAATTCAATCAGTTACTGCAACTTAAATTCTGTGTAGAATATGATCGCAGTTCTAACGATTGCCATATACAATTTAAACCGATTTCCTTATTTGTTCCAAACCTGTTTCCAATACCGATAGTACAGCTTGCACACGTGATCGACGACATCTACCTATTCTACGTGAACACATCGACTAGAACAAACTTCGTAATTAAATCCTTGTGTTTTGTCTATTATTCTGGCAACGACGAGAGATTGCCCTTATATATATAGCTCTATATATATAGCTCCTCGCCTGTTAGACCAATGCGAAAAGCAATTGACGGCAAATGAATTGACCGAACCGTTCGACGCTGAAGGGAGCAATGGTTTTGCACTCAATGGCAAAGGTCGACTTGCCATTGAACACCAGAAACCTATCCACACTATTTATTTGTTCGCTCGATTATTCATATGCAAAGGTAAATCGCAGACCTGGCGCTAGTCCGTGGCTTGCATTGTCACGTCTTATTTGATTCGGCGTCTTCTTTAGGCACGCTTTACTCCTTGGCTAAACAGTCTTTAATCAAAAACGCATGTCGATCTGCCTTGACAATCTAGTGGATTGTCAAGGCGTCGTGAAGTAAATAAATGTACATACTCGCTTTGATCACTTCCCAAATGATGCTTCGCCTTGTGGTTGAAATCCTGCAAGTTGTTGTGTTATGTTGCCGATGGTAACTTAGCAACCGTATAATTGTGACACATTGTTTCTAAGCAGTTGCCATTTATGAATATCTTTACCTAGTAGATCTACATGAACCCTGTTACCACGGAAAGTAATCTCCCTAGCAGTCTATAGCAATGACGTTGCTACACATAAGGTCCTACCATAAATATTATAATTCTGCATTTGGCATTCTGACATCAGACTCTCTATCCTGTTGAAAACTTATAAGATGAAGCTGTCATCTTACAATTGCAATCCATTCTCGAATGGGTTCAATTATGCAGCAACGATTTGTTCAACGGCGTAGTGTTGTAGGCCCTAAGCTATCGATGATGCGTTGTTGAACCTGATTACTGGACGGGTCCATTGTCTCTTCTCGTTCCCTTACGTTCTTTTGACTCTAGCATCGAATCTCCGATGGTCGTTGCAACTCTTTACTATTGCATTACAGTCTTGACAATTGCAACCACGAAGGATAGCTGACGGTCACTTTCGAGACGTCCCTTATACAGCGAATGTAGGGTAGGACTACTCTCCATCCATACTTCATACAGCGTTCTAGCGACAAAACCAATCTCCAGCGCGGTCACTGAACTCCGACCACTTCTGCTTTATCTTAGTCTCACTCGGTTCTCTTATAATTTTTATTCCGTATGTCGCTTTGTCTTATTATGCCTTAAATGACCCCTTCACTATCAATAAACTTCACTTTTTTCAGTGCTACTCTCCTCCGTTCTGTTCTGTCTAAAAATCACAGTAATGAATCCTACAGCCAGGCTGTACGTAAGCCTACCATGGCCTAAGTAATCAGTTGCTGCGATCTCAGCGATTGCTTTGACAGGTCATTCATTTACTTTCTCACCTCCTGAGCCTTTGCGTCGCAATGCCAACGATTGACTCGGCCGATAAGAGACTTTGATTTAGCCGCTGACGGTCTCTTTAATAATAATAATCTTCCTTCACTGGAGCACTTGTGGCAACATACTCCACGACATCAAAGGGTGCTTGCCTTCACAATTCGGCAAAAATAATTTCGGAAAATAATCATATATTGTGTCGTAATTTGAAGTCAGCTACTGCTAAGTCGTGTGAATTAGCTTACTTGCATTCGTCTAATCATAAAAATCAGTTTTAGCTCTAAGTAAAATTTCCATCTATTATATATATATATATATATATATATATATAGACAGATAGACAGGCTGGCTGGACAGATAGACACGATGAATGGCGTTTATAATAGGGGCGACGAGAAAGATAAGCAGAAGAATCCGTTCGGTCGGTATAATATGTTTCCAAAAAAATCGTTTAGCAAAATGTCTGAAGAATATTTTTCAAGAAGACAAGACTTGGTGGAATCGAAACATAATAAGTATAATTATAATAGTATAATATACAGTATTAGTATAAAATAGTTAGATAGGCCTAATATAACATAGCCTAGTATGACAGTGAATTGGCAAGACCCACACAAGCTGAAGACCTGGCTGCAGCTGAAACGAAAACCCATCTTATAAACAACGAACGTTTTTAAAACTTTAAGTTTAAACTGACACTAGACGCACATATGGGTTAAGTAACAGATGAGGCGTCAGAATTGACTGGCGATGCTGTTCTCATCTTACCGTGACGGCCTCCATCATGTTGACTCGATTCAGCGCTTTGATTGACATCTTTGATAATTGTCCATCTGACTCCGAATCTTCCTCTGTTTCCTCTTTTAGAGTTGGAAAGGTTAAGTTCTGCACAAGAAACAACCAATAAATTTTTTAAAATCTTGAGTCTGCTAATAACAATGAAAACTAGATCCAAAAGTAACTGATGATGGTTAAGCCCTGCTCTTTTTAATTTGCGCGTTCCTTCTGCCTCTAATTGCATTGCATAATCTCTCTTTTTTTCCATCTATGTTTTCTTTATGTCTCCTTCAACTCTTTGTAACACTTTACTGAGCAATAACATCATTTTCTTCAATTGCCAGCTTCTATTAAAAATGTGTAAACTGCATCAAACATAAAACAAGTCGTTGGCAAAGTACTGCACTAATAATCACCGTTATAGTAGGCCTTATACTAATTAACTGCTTGGACAAACAAACCAAAGGAGCGCATGAATTCAAAGCAAACCAGACAAATGCTGGCGGTGATAAAAAAAACAAGTGAATAGTTCAAATTGTCAGGAGCTGTCGTTCAACTCTCTCACTTGGTCGGAAAGAAGATGAAAGTGGCGTCCTAGTTACTTCTACAAAGCCTGACTTCAGAAGTGGCAAATTTTTACCTGGAATATTTTAACCTTGGCCCATTTAAGCCTAGGCATATATATCATATAAACCTAGACAAGATTAAACCTAGGCAAAGCTAAACCATTGCACATTTAAACTCAGCTTCTGGTGTACTTTTTAGTTCGAAAAGAAATGCCATTAACCCGAAGTTTGTCTAAAGTATGCTGATACCGCCAAGCCAACTCATTTCCATGGAACAATCATCAAGAAATGGCAAAATATATGCCAAAGCGAAATGTAAACGTTTTGCAGTTTGAGCAAGGTTTAAATGGGGAGAAATTATGAAAAATAACAAAATATGGGCCGATCGATAATTATTATGACTCAGTAGTAGTAACAGATTCGAATAATTGTAGTCGATGTAGGCCTATGTATTCGAACGAGTAATCAAAACATCCATGCAGGATATGACATTTGCAATTATGTTAGTCTGTGTCTACACCTAAACAAGTAAAGAACAGTGAAAAAACTGTTTCCATAGATTTAAGAAGATATCGTAATAATTATAGGCAGTTGTGGTAACAACAGACAATCAATAAAATGAAATCGGTATTCACGAATCTCAAATCTGAAAATGCTACATAGACCTAAAGGAATACTTTAACCAAAGAATAGGCAGTTATAACATAAAAGCAGAACGGTGTTAGGTGTCATCGTCCAATACCTGTTTATGTATTTTAAGAACTTGTCCAACTGCTGACTTGACCAGAATGTCTGCTAATGCGTTTTCCTTCTCCACCTGACTGAGTCTCTGATAATCCACAGGAGTCTCGACTCCGTTCTTGATCTGAACAACTTGCAATACATCTCCATCCTTTTCTCCCAATTGATCCAGAAGAAATGTCCCTTCTGCAATAATTATTGCAAAAGTTACGTTACCGAGGTTCTTGCCCACACACTTTTCTCCACAGTCTGCAATTCGCAGATCAAAATTATTCGCTTGAAGGTTCACGTCACTTCTGAGGGTTAAGAAAATGCGCCTCATGAAAGTCAAGATGTATACATAAACAAATCCGACATAATTTAATCCGCGTTAACCCAATTTGATTTACTCTGAGACGAACTGACGGCACATAATAAACATTCTCATATTTTTTTCATTAAAAACATTCCATCAACATGTATGCTGGCATAGTAGTCTAGACACGTTGCTTAAGACAACTATTCTTAAGCTACTAACATATATAATAATTTATATAAATCGGCATGAACGACAGTAGCGCCTATATAGCTCACAGCGTCCGAGCTGTCACTTTCTGTGTTTTACATGAAAGTGGCAATGTTGTGCCAGTTTACATAATTACACGAAGGAGTGTGGAACCCAACGTCGCCCAAATATTTCAATTGTAAGATCTCTTTAGGAAGCGGCTCCGCCATTTCGCGCAACAGCTCCGTCCGTTTGTGAATGCTCCTAACTAACAATAATTGCTGCGTAACGGCAGTCTTGGCAATTCGAAACTAAGAATGTAAACATCTCGGAAGTTAGAGTAAATTATGTGCTGAAAATAACCACGTTAGCTGATATATTGGGAGAAGAGCGTTTGGTATAAATTTTATATCGCCAGGACATTCCGCTTGTGTGTCTTTGTTGCCCAAAGAATAAGTTGCTCTGTGGTTTATAATTAAAATATTCATCACGTTCTTCAATTTGTTAATGTTTCGTTAATAGGCCGAAGAGATGCACGCAGCCGTCGTTATAGTCTACAGGCATGACGTGAGGATATTCTTGAATCTATGTTGACGACCGATTGAGATATGACAACAATATTGATTAGACTAATTGCAGTCAAGTCTGAAGTGTGTCAAGAGGAGACGGACAATTGCTATGCGAAGTGCTTAGCAAACAGAACAGTTGAGTTGGATGAACTCTGCACTCGTTGAGCGCAAAAGAAACACAGACTACTTTTATGATGATGCATTCGACGCCCGTGTAACATCAAAACAGCGCAGTTCTCAAGCCTTGTCTTCTCCTCTCTGTCTTTGATCGCCTGGCTTCCCTTCTGCCTGTCTCCCGTTCTCTCTTTGCATACGCGTGCGTACATTTGTGGTGTTCGTCTGTTCAAGCATAGGCTGTTACAATTTTTATGTGAGGTTTTGATTTTGGGCTGATGCTCTAAATCGACAATTTGTTGTTCAAGCGTACGATAAGGCAACGTCAGGTATAACACACGTCTACCTGAGGATGTTTAGGTCGCTAATTAATTAAGTACATGCCTAAGCGAGGGATCATAAAGGATCATCCTTTAATTGCAGTTGAGGATTAATCCTCGATTTAACCATGCAGTTTTGCAGGCACAAAGCCTGGTTAAACTATATATGGCAGGCATAGTAATTCGCCATATTCCTGATCGTCTTGAATCTGCACAAATGAAATCCTACGTTTAATAAATCTTCCTACGTATCCTTAACGTGGCTTCACTCGTTTACCAGCTAACCTGTCTTGACTTTCATATGACTTAATCATTTTATAGGTCAACGTCACTTGATCTATCTCTGGCCTCTCTGCCTATGCTTGCCCTCCTCTCTAATTCTGGTCCCTGCATTTGCTTGTCCTCTTCTCTATCTCTGGCCTCTGCCTTTGCTTGTCCTCCTCTCTATCTCTAGCCTCTGCCTGTTCTCCTCTTCTCTCTGGCCTCTGTCTTTGCTTGTCCTCCTCTCCAACTCTGGCCTCTGAATGTTCTCCTTTCTGTCTCTGGCCTCTGCCTTTGCTTGTTCTCCTCTCTATCTCTGGCCTCTGCCTTTTCTCCTCTCTATCTCTGGCCTCTGGCTTTGCTTGTCCTCCTGTCTAACTCTGGCCTCTGCTTGTCCTCCTCTCTATCTCTGACCTCTGTCTTTGCTTGTTCTCCTCAAGATCTCTGGCCTCGGCTTGTGGTTGTCCTCCTCATTCCCTCTGTCGAGATCGTTTAGCTGTTATTACTTGATGAACAGGACAGCTTATATAAATTTATCATTCTGAAGGGTCATAGTCTGTTGCTGTGAAGAGCTGACTCGAGTTTAAATAAAGAAAATGTGGCACTCGATAATGTTGAACCGAGCCTCACGATTTTCTCATCTATTTCACTAAATAATTATGCAATTATATCTGCTGCCTATATGCAGATATTTATATATGTGTTGGTCTTTACCGTTACGTCCTCGGTTTAACACAACTGTATTATGTGCTGCTGAAATTCATTCTCAGTATTCTAAGGGATCTGAAATAAAATGTCTATACGAAACGTTATCTCTACATGCAGGACTGTTCCAAAACAGGCGTTGTTCGCAAGATTTGCAAAGACCAATGATAGATGATGGTTTAATACCAACAAATCATAGACTGACCAGACATTTAGTAAACCAATTCGATGTCCTTCAGGTCCTAAGAAGAACTCATTTCTCTCAACGGGCAAAATGCATAGCCACAGTAAACTAGTTTCTCTTATTTGCTGCATTTCGACATGGCTTCTCCGACGGAAAGCGAGTGTTGTTTGCAACTTCACGGTATGGACTATCGATTGATGATTAAGTCATCAAGGCACTGGCGCTATAGAAATTATTAGAATACATTAGAATACAGACTGAGCTGAGCAATTATAATTAACCTACTCCGCCTCCGCCCAGCTACCGCGCCGTGCTACCATTTACGATGTGTGGACACTGGATAATTATATCATATTTTACCTTGTACAGACACACCATTTGTCACCATACTTTACTATGCGTAGATATACCATGTTTTCGCAAAACCTCAGCCCAAATTAAGGTGTTCAACGTTAAAGTGAGACTCAATTGATGCACCTGGTCCATCGCTGAAGAAGCTGAATCCAGAGAAGACGCCTGGTCCTGTCAACATCTGTCGCAGAATCCGATACGGAGCCGGTGCGTTCGACAAGTCATCGTCAATTCGACGCCGAAGATGCGGAATCAGAGAGTTTGACGTGAAGAGCGTCTTCTCACTCAAGAAACCTTCGACACATCGAACATAACTCAAATGGTTTTGAAGCATCCATTTAACTGGTATACCACTCACATCAATGACATCGCATGAATATATATATATATATATAATTATATATAAAATATTAATTCATTCCGAAAATGTATTTAGCGCCCCTTCAAGAAGAAACCTACTCGGAGGTGCTCTCAGCCGGGCTGCGACCAAACGAAAAAGACTTGATGATACGGTAGAAGGCTGGCAGATTGTTCCCAGGGAGTGTGCGCAGCGCTAGCGGGAGCCCATTCCAAATGGAGTGATCCACAACCGAGAAGCCTCGGTGATGTTTGATCAAAGATCGAGCTCGCCGTACCAGTAGCTCCCCCTAACCGAGGAACGGAGGGCCCTACGGTAGGATATGTCAGAAATCGGACAACAGAGACTACTTCAATGGCCTGCCAGGCTTAGCATTGCAATAGTAAACCGGTAACAATAATGACATATCAGACATTACAGTTACATAAAATTGCGTCAGTCAAGTCTTGTCGTCATTGCAAGATATAAAACACAGATCTAGGAAGGACTTATATATAATCTTTCTTTGCCTTGAAACCTTGAATCACAATTTTTGATACGATCCATCAAAGGTTCGATTTTCGATTGTTTTTTTCTTAGATACCAAAATTTCCTGCTCTTACTTTACACCGCACGTCGTACAACAGCCTCACATTAATGATTCGATTTGTTCTCAGTGGGTCTATGGTTTCCTTGGAAATGTACCTTTGTTCATCAGGGACTCGAGAAATCCTTCGTCCAAAGAACGAGTCAGTCTCGACAGGTATCGCTTTGCTGAAAATCCTGGACGAATGGGACGAGGAGACCTTTGACTTTTGATGAACTTCAAGTGAATCCCTGAATCCTACAATGCATCCAGACACAACAATGCGCTCTTATTAGATTAGTTTTGCCAGTTTTTGCCACAAGCTATTTAAATAAAAATAATTCTAATGATTCTAATAATTCTAATTTCAAAAGTTCATCTCTCTTGCCAACCCGCTGCCTTACTTTTTTAACATTTCTACCATATCATTTTTGGTAGGTCTATCACTGTATTCCACAGGATATGTTTGATTATTTTATGTAATGATCTAAACACTTTCGTTGATGGAATTAAACCAAACCCAATAAATAAAAACTATCCCTCTGAAACAAGACCTCGGACTATTGATGTCAATGACAACCAAAATGTTTAAATTGAGAGTCAGAGAAATTGACTCCCATTGCCCATCAATCCATCCATCTTACCAACCAAACTTGTCTGGCCATCGGTCAATCACTTATGCCATCTGCGTGTTTGCTAATCAGATCCTAAATTCTAACAAGCAACAATAATGACCTCTGAGAAGATAAAATTAATAGTCAACAAGAGAACAACGTTCCCGGAACTTACCATTCGGTGCCGCTTGCCTTAATCCATAACCATAATCCATAATCCATAACCATAATCCATAACCATAATCCATAACCATAATCCATAACCATAATTCATAACTATAATCCATAACCATAATCCATAACCATAATCCATAACCATAATCCATAACCATAATTCATAACTATAATCCATAACCATAATCCATAACCATAATCCATAACCATAATCCATAACCATAATCCATAACCATAATCCATAACCGTGTACTTTGAACCACTAGACCTGACTTAAGATACTATCCTTAAGTTGAAAAACGAAACAATACACGAATAGCTGCACAAATTTGCAAACATGAGCCACTTAGACTGTTACATAGCCTTCGAGAGGAATATTAGTACTTATATTACAGATAATCAGGGATGTGGTCTCGAGACGGTCTCGAGACCGAAAAACTGCGGTATTGGTCTTGGTCTCGAAGGCTTCGGTCTTGATCGCGAAGGCTTCGGTCTTGGTCTTGGTCTCGGATGCGTCGGTCTTGGTCTTAAAGGAACGGTCTTGGGATTGGTCTTCGTCTTAGGTTAGCGTTCTTGGTCAATTGCCGTATCAAAGCAATTTCTTTGATATTTCTCGGTTATTTTCGATTACAGACACCGGTGTTTAGACCATTTGTAGATTATGCATACGTGTTACTGTGGGCAAAAATTTATTTGTAGCGTAACCAGATATTTCAAAATTTGCTTTCACAAAATTCAAGGTTCTGAAACAATCTAATAATTACGTGGTCAGCTTCGTTTAGTCACTATTAACCAGCAATTCCGAGTACAAGTAGGCTCACATAATTCAAACGGAACATTCATCTACTTGTCTTAAAGTATCTAGTATTTAAATCGTATACTGTTAAGTAATTTGTAGTGTGATATTCTCAGGCCGAAGCCAAAGGCTGAACCCGCAAAAGTTCAGACTGGCCGGTAAAATTGTTTCTGGACCATTATTAAGATTAGTAATCTTCAGCAAAAAAATTGTTTTAAGCGTGGTATTCCGTTTTAGCGTCTTAAGAAATTGAATTGTTTATTATAAAGAGCATCGGTCTTGGTCTTGGTCTGGGACCACCCGGTCTTGGTCTTGGTCTGGGACCACCCGGTCTTGGTCTTGGTCTTGGACCACCCGGTCTTGGTCTTGGCCTTGGTCTTGGACCTCTCGGTCTTGGTCTCGGTCTTGGTCTCGAGGTTTTGGTCTCGTGCCCAACACTGCAGATTATATGAATAGACCTAAAGACAGAAATAGAACGACTTGTCAATACGCAATGCAGTATTTTATAAGCAGATCCTTCCATTAGATCTAACGGAACTAAAGTAATAATCATGTTATTTATTACGTTCATATCTTAGGACACTCATGCGAACTGGCAATATCGGATCTGAAGCAGAAATACTGGCGTTTCGTGCCATTTGAATGGAATTTATAGGTGCGTGAAGTCTCAAAAAGGCGCTTCAAAAATAAAGTGACAAGCTGTTTGTGCACGATTCAATAAAATAAGCGATTGAAACTTGCGACATTTCCATAAGTAAGGATGGCGTTTGCGAGGTCTTCGAGTGTCTCCAGGTCAGGAGTGGCATCGTCTTCGTCATTCTCCGTAACCTTCAAAGCCTTTCTGCCCATCCTCTTCTTAGTCTTCGACCTCTTCCTTATCCTCTCAGCCATGTCCTCACTGAACAGAAGCAGCGCTCCCTTCCTTGTCGAGAAGGTCTTAGGCACAGTAGTAGTCCCAGGACCGGAAGTCACCTTCGACCCCAGCGGCGTCACAGCTGGAAGAGACTTGGATGATTTGAGGGACGGCACATGGCCGACGCGTCTGCGGCCGTCGATAAAGTTGAAGTAGTCCTGAAGATCAGATGAAAAGCTCCAACTAATGATGTGTCAAGACGAGACGGACAATTGCTATGCTAAGTGCTTAGTTTATAATAATTCCAACATTTATACGCAGCCTCCGTGTGTCACTACAGATAAACAAAAGGTTCTAGAGAAAGAGAGTAGTACAGGTAATATATTCGAGAATATTTTATTTTCTTCTTCACACATATAAATGCATTTAATAGTTGAATGAACAGTTAAATACCTTGAAGGATTACGGATTGGCCTATTATCATTAACTGTAATTGTTTATTAATTCACAGAAATTCAAAAAGCTTCATGCAATTGCTATATCTCAGGATAGCTTACGCTCCTTTATGAAAAGGAAGGAAGGAAGGAAGAATTTAAAGCAATAGATATAGGCTCTATTATAAGGGGCCCGTAGAGTAATGGTGAGCACAATGGGCACGAAGCGCTGAGGTACCGAGTTCTAGACCCGTATCCCCTAAGGTTGACTTCTTTCATTCTTTGGCTATGTGTCGACCTTTGCTAAAAATAAGATTTATTGCGTGTTGGGCGCCCTGTGTGGTTGACCGGCGGTTAACATATTGTAATGGTTTGCGGTGTGACATTCATATACCAATAAACGAATATTTATTATTAATTCGACTCCTGTAATAACTCGTCATCATTGGTTCATACTGTACTTGTAATCATACTGTGGTTTGTCAGTTTCCAATTAAACGAAGATTATTAGTTAGCAAATGAGATTATGTAACTTGCCCCAGTCTCATAGCATTAGACAAAAGCATCAAATTTGCGCCATAATATAGATTTATTTTTAAAATCACTGTCCACAAATTTGTAAGACACTAAAGCGCCACAAATAGCTGTTTAGCGTAGAGTAATTAGTGCAGCTACCTTGTTCAAAGCGCCGCATGACCCATAAGCTAAAACTGAATCGCTGGACTGACCTCTGGTTCAAGAAAAACTTCGATTCTTTCGTGTCCATTCTTCCTCACTTCTCCGATTCCTCGCGACAGAAGCGATAGATTCAGCGGCGACAACTTATTACTACCATAAGTCAGCGACATCGTTCTTCTTGTGCAACACGGACAACGAAGATAAACAACTCTCTTAGAATGATTTTCTAATTATCTATTAATCCAACGAACAACTCTGAGTTCACGTTGTTCAAATCAATTCGATCGAATTCCTCAATGCACGAATTTTGAACTGAGAACAGAGTCAGGGACTGATAGGAACAGCTCAGAACCATCAGCCAACTTCTGATATACAGACTTTGCCAAGTGATTACTCTGCAATGAGTAAATTTAAATTGATCGCACACATCATAATCCGGTGAGTAAGTACAATATACTCCGACAGATTTATTTAGATGCCTGCTATCTTGACATAATAATATTGTGTCTTGCTGTTGTCTCGCATGATCGATATTATTACAAACCGGAAACTCACTAACGATTGGAAATAATCCGATGACAAAATATTCCTACAATATGACGTACTTGTTCAGCTAAAATAGCAACAGCTGAATGCTTTCAACAAACATTGATCTCTTTCGCTACGTCTTGATTCCTTGATTCCGCTCGTTAGAGGTAGCGACGACGTTAGTTAATCGAAGTCTCTATTTCCTCGCAAACAGCCTTCCATAGGCCTCGGCCAAGGGAACCCTGACCACGTGGTAGAGGTCATGCACTTGTTCCGGCGGTTACCCCGTGTTTACAAACGATTGTAAAGTCGCTTGTCACACAGCGCTGAAGTTCCAATCAATCATCGGTGCTTCCGATGACAATAACAGTTATTGTTCGGCTGAGGCGTTCAGCCCATTAACGACCTGCACTCGTATCCTACACGATATTTCCCGGAGACGACTGCTCCAAATACCTACAGACACACAAGCCATAGCCCTCCATTGCACCGATCGAATACTAGGCCTGTGAGATGGAAGATATTGCTATAGGCATTTCGGCCATACACAATTAGCCAACAGGAGAGACTAAAAGTTTTCGTCGATCGGTTGAAACCTTACGCCAGAACTTGTTTAATATGCGAATCAACAAAGACTTAAAAAGCAATAAATATATTATGTAGGCTGCAAACACACTCGTCACTCCCACATCATGTTCTCTGTCTGCTTTGCCTCTCTGTCTGTATATTTGTCTGTCTACTTCTCTATCTGTCCGAATGTCTATCTGTATGTGTATCTGTCACAGAGCAGTCAAACGGTGTCTCACGTATTAACATACAGAGCATTTGGACATACGATATGTCTTAGAGACATAGAGGAGCGATCATAAAGGAGATAAGTCGAACAGCGCGTTCGGTTTGCATGGACTATGGTTATGTTGGTGGAGTCGTATAGGGCAATTCTCTACTTACTCGCTCAAGCATTGGCCGTACAGCAGAACAGACACTATCGGTCCTGCATCATAAGCACACAAGTACTCACAGGCACACATACAGACGTCCTTGCGTATGTGTTTATAGTCTGTTCGTCCGTCTGTTTGTCTGTGCGCCCAATTATTGTCTGTTGATGTCGTCCGTTGCTAAGTAACAAAGCGACAGATGACGACGGACAGACGAACTCCCTCCCCAGTCAACTGCAAAGAACGTCACATGAACTGAATACAAACTGAATACAGACAGCGCCAGTCATAGACTTCTGTGTAATGGTAAATGGATGCAAAGCATGCGTCCAAATAAAAAAATGGACAATCGCACTTGACGGAAGACCTGTCTGTCCATTCAACTATCTGGTTGTCTCTGCAGAAATCTCTTCGAAGCTCTGATTGTACGCGTGTTGTACACCGCTAACACCAGTGTTTAAAAGTTATATGCCGCCGGTATAAATATTGTGCACTAGTATAAGTTTGGTAGCCTGGCTGCAGTAGGTCCTGTATTAGTTTTGTGGACCTGTGCAAGAAATTCTTCGTCTGGCAACAGAGTAGCGTCAGACGTCCACGAATCAACGAATTTACAAAAGTAATGAACATAAGAAAAACATGCTAAAATGCAAACTGAAACCGCAATGCATACAATGCATAAAATGCATACAATGCATAAAATGCATACAGTGCATAAAATGCATAAAATGCATACAATGCATAAAATGCATGCAATGCATAAAATGCATACAATGCATAAAATGCATACAATGCATAAAATGCATACAATGCATAAAATGCATACAATGCATACATGGATGTATGCTTTGTATCTATACATATAAATCTACAAGTCAAAATAATACGTGCAGGTCTACGAACGTGAGCATATCATACGACATCAGGCAACTGCCTGGTATACTTCTCGCATTATATATGCAAATGGTCCTTTAACACTGTCTGAGTTGCATTTTTAATTATATATCGTTCACTGTATGTCTCGTCGAATGCATATCCTTATATGTATGCATGCATGCATGAATGTGTTGTCATGTGTATGTAGGCCTATGTTCGTATGCATGTAGGTATATATATATATGCGTGTATGTATGCATGCAAATCCGTGATTGTCTAGACGGATTCCAATTCACGGCTCATTGCTTCGTCTGACAACTTGTAACAAGATTGAACAAGTTCAACAGCCTATTTTCGTCTTTCGTTTGACTTTCACTTCATTCGGATCATTTCATCGAAGGCAGCGAAACTGTCAACGCTACCGTCCTCTCTCCAACCTCTTCTTTCCTTCAAGCATCCCTTAGGCTTAGAGACTCGTCTCACTAGTTCCTACCCTACTTAGAACAATTCGGCCTCCTAGTCATGCACTCTGTCTTTATGGACATTGAATTCACAGAAGTCGTCTTCCTATCTCTTTTCTCTGAAATCTATATGACCATTGGAATTGATTTTTTTCTCGGCAGCTAAAAAGTATTCCTGCCAAATTTTTGAGCAATCGCTCGTGTTGATCAAAAGTTTCTATGGGACATACATAGCTACATACATACTTTTCTTCTTTATACTATTTCGATATACAAGATAAACAACAAATGGTCAACAACCATTTTTGTTCGCACGGAGGACACATCTGCCATCTGTCCCTTCTGAGCCCCACTCAACGCATCACTGGCAGAACTCAGTTGCAACTGTCAATGGTAGTTTTTCATTTGGCAGTGTTTTCAGGCTTAAGCACACCAATGGGCAAGAAAACGTTTCGGCATAAATTGTTTGGTATCACAAACAACATCCACTGCAGAAGGCTGATGAAGAAAGGTCTACTTGAAATGGCGACGGTGAGTGTCTCGTGTTAGCAGACACTGCTGTTCGTTTGTTTGCTTTCATCTTTTAGGAGTGAGTGTCTCTGGTAGTGAATAGCCTTTCTGTTCGGCACTAAGTCGGTGTTTTACAATATCGCTCTCTTATGCATGCACAGGAAGTGTGCAATGTCAGGAACCACAGCAGCAAATAGACAACATCGATTGTAACTCTAAAGGACCCTGCAGACTCGTATGACGAAGGTCTGTGGCAGGTAGCAAACAAGGAATGAAGAACGCTAAGAAGTGGGTTTCCCGATGCTAGGATACCAATATACAGGGTCCAGTGGCGCCAAAAATAAGCACATAAAATTCTAAGATATACTATGGAGCTTCTCATGATAGGCCAAAGATTTTGTTGCAACAATATGTGACAGATATGTTGAACTAAATTCACAACATATTTATTGACAGCATAAGATATTAATACTATTGCATATTGCAAGCTGCATTAGATAGAATCAGATTGTAATAGACTAAGCTACATCATACAACATTACACACAACTAACACTTACATCGTGCCTTAATAAAACAGAGTCTTACTTAAAGTGCGTTTCTATCATGTTGCATATTGATAGAAATTAGACAATTTAACCTGTTTCAAATCCTTCTATGTATTTATGTGAAAACGTTGTAGCACATAGTTATACTTTTAGTTGAAGATTACTGCTTGACATCACGTTCAACTTAATCACAACCTACATGATGTATGTTATAAACATGTGTCTTATTGCAAAGTTTACAATAAGTAAAACCTTCATAAAACCTTCGGATGATGATACACTGCGGGAACATCAGATATGAACAATCAAGGAATGTAAAATGACATTATAATCAAAATGAGCAATTACAAAGAAGACGTCGTCAGTGTTGTGAAGCACTGACGAGAAAAAGCAGAGGTTGTCGAAGGTCAATAAGCGGAAGCCTTAGCCGCACGATTTTCCGTAATGTTGTGTCGAGACGAGCGAACTGGACAAAGCCAGACTATGCAGAGGAAGCATGGAGGAGACGGGTCGAGGTGGCCCGGAGTGGGATATTACCCCCCGGACATTACCAGGGGACATTAACCCCGGATATTACCACCCTCGGACATTACAACTCCCGGACATCACACCCCCCCCCATTTCATTACATAATTAATGTACAATCTTTACGATATTAATAAATCGGGATTTATCAGAAATTCATTAAAATAGAATGTATGAAAATATGTAAATGTGTATGCGTGTGTATGTATGCATGTATATATGTATGTACGTATATGTGTCTATGTATGCATGTATGTATGTATGTATTTATACATGTATGTATACATGTGTGCATGTGTGTATGTATGCATGTATGTGTGTATGCATACATGCATGAATGTATGTATATATGAATGTATATATACGCTGTGGAAATATAATGAATTCCGGGGGGTTAATGTCCGGGGGGTAATGTCCTAGACCAACCCGGACCATGGGCAATAAAGATACGTGGCGCATGGAGCCATGGGCTGGCCACGATACAGATAGTAAATCTATTTGCAATGGGTACCATATAATAATAGTCTCTATCAGTCTAGCTTGTCCATGCCTGGCAGAGGGGGGATTGGAGATTTTGGAACGTGATCTCTTTGGATTTTTTTTACTAAGCGCTGAGTTTAATCTGAGTTTAAGATTGCAAGTATGTGCCTGTGCATGCAGCAACCTAGTATAACGTGAGCGACAATCAGTAGAAGTATTGCGGCTACTTTTGCAAATGTAAAGCAAATATATCTCATCACCTCTCATACATTAGAGTCTACTTCTGAGGCAACGACACACACAAAATGACGCAAGGGAAACAAACGAAGTTACCTTCACATCTCAATCGTTTGCCTATCATTCTAGACTACGAAAGATTTTCATATTAATATTGACACTTTTCCTATCACTGGTGAGCATTGGCATGTGCTATATAGCCTACTTATGCGAATGCAGTACATACATGTAGGTGCCATAAGTGGTTCCTATTTGTTGCACGCATGGGCCAAGCAAGGCAAAGGTCTTGAGCGCTTGTGCTGAATGCGTCGCTGAGTAATCTAAAAGAGAATATCAAGATTTCGTATTACAGAACTCTTTTGACTGAGCCGCCGCCGGCAAAGCACAAACGACATTCGACTCATGAAATAAACGGATATAAAGAAAGTGGCCGACGCTGCCAATCAATTATGCATATCATCAGCATCCAACACAGGCAGAGACCCTATTATTATATGCGGCGCAGAACTATCAACCAAGAAACTGTCATGGCTAATGAGTCAAATAATTGCAAGTCATGGCCACAAAGGCAGCTCTGACCAATAGAGACATTTTATCCGCGTTTTCCTTTGCAAACAGCTCATCTAACCAAGCTTCTTCCAGCTGTTCTCATGAATGGTAATTCGTAAGTAGGATCATTAATCGATGCTCGCAGAATATTTCGAAGACATTTTGTCTGTAGTCATGCTTTATGGCCGGCAGTTTGTGGACATCCATTCCACGAACAAGTCAGTTTGTTCTTCGCTTTAGGCTCTGCTTAAAGGATTCTCGTTCCTTAAGCACACAGACAACGTTTCCTGCAAAGGAGATGAGACTGGATAGCTTTATCCAGCGGAACCTGTCTCATTTTAGTTGATGAGCTCGTTAACGGGTGCTTATGTTTAAGATGATATTGTAGTGTGGTTATGCTGCTGTGGTATTTTAATTTCCATTTACAATGTCCACATACCGCAATAGTCTAGCCTTTCAAAAGAAATTTCCATCTAACCAGGGCCGTACCGAGGGAGGCCAGCGGGGCCTAGGGCCCGGGCGCAAATGTGGAAATGACCCAAATTTCAGGATGGAATAACATATTATTCCATAAAATGCACTATTTTCAAAATGTGGGGGCACCAAATTGATGTTACGTATATGGCGCAATTAGCTAGGCACAGGGCGCAATTATAGCTCGTTACGGCCCTGCATCTAATCAAACATTTTCAGAATCCATTCTCTGACAGTGTAGGAAAAATGACTTTGTAAAGGATTAACTTTAAAAATGACTTTGTGAACCTGTAAAGCATTAACACGCTGACGAAATTCGAGCGAAATTCGATCGTTAGCTTAATCGTTAATTTGATCGTTTAGCTTAATAAACAATAGCAGCGGAAAGGTCAACAATGTTTTGAACGGCTCTTTTCGTATCTTTAGCGCATTTCAATAAGTTTGGGAAGCTGATTTTCACATAAAAATGTCACCGTTGAAAAAAGCGTTGAAAAAAGATGCGTATAAAATAATTTAATCGGTTCTAACCCTTTAACGCATTAATCGCTAAGTTAGCGCATTATTACGTTCTGATTTCTCGCGAAAGACCATTCCGCAACCAACGGAAACAACGTTCATCCGCTCATTCATTCCATCATTTGTTCTTCATCTGTTTTCATCTTATCTACAATATCTAGAGTGCCACTATCCTATTTCCGGATTTATAAAGCGCATATGACAACCTAATAAAATAGTTTGATTCATAAGAGTAAATGTCTATGAAATTCTATAGCTTGATACGTCTTTTTGGAGTGAGACTTTCTGTGTGCCCGTCAGTCGGTCGAGAAGAACATTCCAAAGGCCAATGAAATTGAGTCTATTACGGACGTGAACGATATCATATGCGATCGGTAGCGTCTGATTCTGGTAAGACTCTAGAGCCAAGTTTTCTTTGAGGGACGTTCGCTCGACAAGATCCACGTAGTCAATTCTATCTGGAACTTTCTTCGTGAGAAATCCAGTCACATAAAAATCATCGATCCAGAAGAAAGGAGTCGACTTGGACGCTTCATAGAGTTGTTTAACGACTTGCCTCGACATTATGTAAGCCAATCCAGAGCCATATTGCGGAAAGAAATTAATATCAAGTAGCTCGTCCATTTTTACGCATCACTTCATGCAAGTTTTGGGGTCTCTGAGGATCGGCATCGTGTTATTCTGCCACAAAGGACACATGATGACGGAGGACTTGTGTCTAGTCTCTCTCATCAGCTCAACAATCAGGAAGATATTGAAGAACGCATCGTCATCCGTCTTCATGACGTAAGGTACGTGTGGACAGTACGTTGACACCCACTTGAGGTTCATGACAGCCTTCAGAGTGAGGCTCTTGTAATCGTCGACAAAATCTCCCTGAACGATGTCTCCGTATTTTCAAACTCTTTCTTCACATCCTGCTGAACATCTTCGCTGGCTCTTCCCATCATGAAAACTACCTTAAATGTCAAATCCTTGAATAGCAAAGGGTTGGCGTAGTAAGTCCTTTCGAAGTAAGTCCTTTCTCTTAAAATTTTTGCACGACGTATGCACATAAACAATTCAGTTGAGATCCGGAGAGTCCTTGCACATGTTCGGGTTGTTAAGGATCAGAGTAGGCTCGAGTGGATACGGGTTGGCAGTTATTTGAGCTGAAGTTCTCGAAAGAACGCTGCTAATATTGTCTCACTTGTTCGAGATGATAACGTTGAAGAATCGACCAGTTCTGAATTTGGTATGGCCTTGACGAGGTCTGATGCTAGAATATAGTCCGATATTGAACAATGTAAGGCTTTAATTACGAGGACCAGCAGCAAAGCCTTCAACATCTGGATCAGTCGTCGCAATTTGCAAGAAATCGCTATCATCGTAAAGAGACAACTGCAGTATGAATATTACACCTTTGGAAGATTTGATTACATAGCTTCAGATTATATATATTTATATAATATATATGCTTCATTTGCATTAAACATTTAATAAAAAAAAGATGAATTATAAGTAAGTAGAAGAGGTTGAAAAGAGTTTGCATGTCAGAGATGTATGCTGGAGGCATTGAGTTCTTGCCTTTGCTAATATATAATTTCCAGTTATAGAGATTATAGACAAATTGCTTTTCCAACGCAATTTCAATGCAAGCATTTCGCATGAATATATGAATGTAAATACGCCACAATGTATTATATCATGATGATGATGATCATCATCATCATTATCATCATCGTCGTCGTCGTCGTCTACGAGCTCTGCCGTATCGGTGACTTTCAGGTGTCCTTCTCTGTTTTGTGGCCCTGCGCAACTAAAGTTCAAGGAGCGCATATTGCTCACGTCCACGTTCATATTTTAATTTTTCGTTTCTGGAATTTGTTAAACGCTCGTACGCAGCGGTGGAAGGCATAGAGCATCTTTTGCAGGTCCTGGGTCAGTGGAGTTAGGTCTAAGCTAAATACAGAGTCCAGAGCAGTGCGAATGCCTTGAATAAGCGGTGCATCGTTTTTAGTTGAATTTCATTGTTCCAAATGTAGGCTGCTCATGTACTCACTGGCGATGACTATGCGCCACCACATCCTTGACGCACTACTGCAATCAACTTCGATGTGGGAGCCAAGGTAGGCCCAGTTCCATTTGTATTGTGGTTTCTACCAGTTGATCTCAAAGTCCTAATTTATGAGCATCCTGGAGAGCCACCTCACTGGAATAATCAACCATTCCAACCTGATGAACGTGCCTGATCTAGAGTTTCCTCTATGACTTTATCCATTGTAGCCAAGCACATTTCGTGTGCCATCTGACATCCTTGTCGCTGTCAGCTGTACACCCTGAAACATTCTTAAGCCACCATCAATACGGACAACACTCAGCGTATCCTTGTAAAGGTCTCTCATCAATCCAACGAGCTACTCCCGCTCACCGCTGGATAGAGGAGCCCCAAGATGACGCCACGATCGAAAGACTAAAAAGTAGTATGTGTGCATGTATGTAGGCCTATGCATGTACGTGTTTGCAGCAGTTGATACCTGAACGAGTCACACATCTTGCTCTCCTAAATATAATGTCAGTGTGGCGTTCGACACGGACGATTATACAACTTACTGATCAGTGATCGCGCCTCGCAAGATCTTCTCATACGAAGCCGTTGGTTGACTCGTGAATTTGTCTAAGTCTCTCTTTGACGAATGATGATGTTAATAGGGACCACGGATTCGGAATACACGGCCTGAACACCACATGGTGTACAAAAATCGTGACTTCGTGTACTGTACATGGACCCAAAGTTGAGCAGTCAGCGTGTACCGTATGTGTTGCTTTCGAATATATCACGCCATTGTATTTGATTTATTAGTTTTAAGGTTACAAATATCGATTATGAGATGAAATGTTTATTTTTGTTGTACGGACAAAATTTGATAATTTATCAATTACATTGATTTTCGTGCCAGTGTGAATTTGCGTGTTTCATGTTACGGACGAATACAATAGGTTTTAGTCAGAGTCTTCAACTATTCTTCATTCTATGGTTTTATTGACGCGCAATTCTTGTAATATAGGAAGGGATGAGGCTATGTAGTAGAAGACAAGTCACTCTATGGATGTCTTGAAGTCTCCTCTGAATCACTATCACTTCATTCTGTTATTCGTGTTGAGCTATATCGTTCAGTTCAATCTGTAATTTTCTCAAAATGGTCTGATTTCTGATTCAAACAGCCACCGAAGAACAAATGTATAAAAGCTCACTATTGGCGTAAAAGCGAACTAGCTGATTGATTAACACTTGGCGTCTTCGGTTTGTCTATCGTCTACAGTACAAGGAGCTAATGAACTGGCTCTGCAATTCCTCTCTATTTAACAGAGCTCTCTGAGAGGCAAATATTTAGCAGAATTATTAAGGGAGTAGTAGAGCGCACACGACAGCCTTGATGAATCTACGATTTTTAGGCAGATATCGGTTGGAGCTGTGTGGAGCCACTCTTCACTCTCTAGGATCACATACTGAGGTGCAGACATAAGTTCAAACTTGTGCGAAAGCCTGTTTGATGCGCCAAATCCGCTCAGTTGATTCGTCATTCATTCAATTATTGTTCTACATCGTTGATGAGCCTCCTGTTTTGTAATTATGAATTATGATACATAAATATATAGACTGCAGCGTTTCTCAAACTGTGTTCCGCGGAACCCTAGGGTTCCGTGAGGTGAAGACAAGGTTTCCGCGGAAAATTTATAGTTTAGTTTTGCTTAACACCTCTGTGTTACTTTACATGCAAGAGAATTCATAATTATGTCATTGTCATCAATATTTTTGTTATTTCTCTGTCTCTATTAATCTAATCTAGACCTAAACCCATGATTGTTTACATTCTCAAGCGCTTATAATCGTTGTACGTGCAACAAAATATGTTTGGTTTTGGACAGGGCTTCCGCCAAAAGAATGTACGAATAAAAGGTTTCCGCGGCCAAAAAATTCTCTGTTGTCACTCAGAATGTTATTTCTCCTAAACTCTCTTCCTATCAAGCAATGCGAACTTTATTCTATCCCACCCATCTCATAAAAGACTGCGTCTCAATACTCGTTCTTGTTATCGCCAAAATAATCAAGCTCTCGCTCTTTACTGGTAACTTCCATATGGTATTTAGCATCCTCACGTCCCATCCAATCGGAAGAATTCAGTTCTTGACAAGGAAAAAGCTATCCAACTACTCTCCCAACTACACTCTTTCCTTTCTATCTAAGTTGACTGAAAGATATTTGTTCTTATCTGGCTCAACGGCTAACCCCCTTCCAACTCACGCCTCAATTGCAGTAATCTAGCTTTAATATTCACTAAACACCACACCACAAAACTCTACTTGCTGCTCTTTACAGCAAACTGATCTTTTCTTTCAGCAGGTCTCCTGTCTCTGTCTCCTTGACATTCCCACCGCTTTCGACACCGTTAATTATAGCCTCCGTGTATATATATATGCATATATATACACATATATACATACATATATATATATAGAGAGAGAGAGAGATTTTGATTTTGTTGACATCTCTGGCATTGCTATATTCTAGTTCCAATCGAACTTGTCTTCCAGATCCTTCTCTGTTAAAGCCTTGGAAGGAGGTGCGGCGGCGCTCTGCGTGTAAACACCGAGCGTGGCTAGCTACGTGCGAATTCTGTTTTATGTTCACTTTTGGCTAGTTTTTTTGGACTTAATAAATCGTAAATCGTCTCTTGGATATACTTGTGCTGCTATTGATCAACTATTTGGAGAAAATGTTCTGGCAAATGTAATGTTTTTTTGACAAATTCGGTGCGTCCTCGTCGTGAAAGGAGTGCCATATCGACGGTTACCGGGCTCATGTGCTCATCTGAGTGCCTGAAACAGCTTGACTTCGGTGACTGTAAGGTTGCACGTGGTGTACGAAAGACATTCTCTGCACATCTGGTGTCCACTGCCTAAGGAAGTCGGTCAACCAGAACGGTCGCCGTACACTGCGGGCGTTGATCGTGCGCCACGGACTGGCCTACGTATCGGTGCCTAGAACGTCAGAAGTTTCGGAAACAAATTGACATCCGTTGCTCAGGCCATCGACAGCCACAATTTAGATATCTTGGTTGTTGTTGAGACGTGGCACCAGTCTGCTGCTGATGTTGCTTTGAGGTGATCGCTCCTCCCGGTTTTGAGATCGTCGATCAACCACGCAACAAGTTGCATCTCCTCACTTCGCATTACGGAGGCGGTAGCGGACTCCCGATATTCCATCGACAGAATCTTCGAGCGAAGTGGATCGAACTCCATGAGACCTATAGCACCTTCGAAGTTCTTCTGAGTTCGACATCTCGAGGGCCGCTCACCATCTATCGACCGGGATCGCTGCCACTGTCTGCGATGTTCCACTCTTATGGAAACACTGGCCACATACAACAGCCAATTGGTCGTGACGGGAGATCTGAACATCCACATGAAGGACCTGGGATGCTCCTGGACAGATCAGGTAAGTGACTCATCAGTAGCGTTGGTCTCCTCCAGCATGTGAAATCTTCCACTGGTAATACCCATGGTGGCCATCTAGATCTAGTCATCACAAAGGATGACTGCAAGTCAATCGCAATCACAATTGAGCCTCCATGTATCTCTGATCACGGCCTGCTGGTGTACCACGTACCATTCCTATACTCCGCGCCGCTGGTCACTGAGATTACGTTCAGAGGATGGAAGTCTGTAGATAGAGAAGCTTTCTGCCGGCGTCTTGCCGACAGCCGCCTCTGCCTTGCTACAGTGGGAACTGATTGCACAGCTGCAGAGATGTTCGATCTCTATGAAACAACTCTCCGCTCCATAATCGACGAGATGATCCCAATGAGGACAACGCGCATTCGATGTAATGCTCTCACTCCTTGGTTTGATGCTGAGTGCAGAGCGATGCGACAAACAGTCAGGCGTGCCGAGCGTCGCTGCAGAAGGATTGACCTGGATGAGGATTGGGCTGAGTGGATCAGGCTCCTGCGGAAGAAATCGGAGGCTTTTAAGAGCAAGGAGCAGGAGTACTGGGAAGGTCTTATCTGTCGTGGCCCGTGATTCAGGGAATAGTAGGCGGCTTTGGAATGACCTGTCAACTATCGCAAGCAGAGCACGTGGCTCGCAGGTACCAACGTCTTCGTCTGAAGATTTTCTTCAGTATCTGCTACAGATGGTTTCAGACGTTCGTCGAGATACCGAGGGCGCTGATCCGCCAGAGTATTCTGAAACTCAATGCCGCTTTGAAATGCTCGAAAAGGTGACGGACATTTAGCTGAAGTCGCTTCTTCTGTTTTCACCATCAAATAAATGCAAGCTTGATCCTATTCTGACTTACCTCTTTAAAGAATTTGTTGATGAGCTGCTTCCATTCTTGGCTCAGCTCTGCAATGCCTCATTAATGGAAGGATGCCTGCCGGAGAGCCAGAAGTGTGCCATCATACGGCCAGAAATCAAGAAGCCTGGAATGGATCGGGATAACATCAAGTACTATCGCCCTATCTCTAACCTGACGTTCATCTCTAAGATTATCGAGAAGCTAGTGGTATGACAATTGCTGCGATATTTGGAATCGTGTGACCTCATGCCGAAGTTACAATCCGGTTTCAGGAAGGGCCATTCAACTGAAACCGTTCTTCTGAATATTATCTCTTACGTCTGTGATGCCATCGACGCTGGATCGGTCACGCTGCTTGCACTTCTGGATGTGAGGGTAACGTTTGACACTGTAGATCACAGCATCCTGCTGACCAGACTACGCATCTCGTTTGGAGTTGTCGGACAGGCGCCTGAGTGGATCCGCTCTTTCCTTAGTGAACGTAAAATGATGATGGCCATTGGTTCAGGCAATTCAGCATGGGCACCTGTGACATTCGGCGTCCCGCAGAGCTCAGTCCTGGGCCCACTGATGTACGTGCTATATACAGCTGATTTAACAAAGATCATATGTGCTCTTGGAACCAATATGCCGACGAATCCCAACTGTACTTGACGTGCCGCCCATCTCAGGCACTGGAGTGTATCTAAAAAATCTCCATATTATCCAGCACATGCCTAGTTAATAAAACAGACTGGTGAAGACAATAGCCCTAAAATACTGACTTTGAACAATGGCAATTAAAGAGTACAGTAGCATAGAGACATGGATTTCTCAACTCCTACTACCGTTAGTAAATACTATGTGAGTCATAAACCGAAATAGATGTCATTTGTAATATTCTTTTGTTTTCTCTACAGTGAAGGACTACTCTAGTTAGAAGGTGACACGATCCCTATGTGTTGACCATTGCTCCACAATAACTACACATGTGCTGGATAAAACGGAGAATATTATTTCGCCCCTTCTGAATAGTTAGAAAATGTCAGTTACTACAAACCGATATCTGGTCCGACGCCGAATTGTCCGGTCACCCTCCAATCGGCTAAGATTGAACCCGGATAAAACTGAATTAATTTCCCTGAGCACGAGACAAGCGCGTTCGAATGTTGACAAAGAGGCGATTAAAGCACCATTTCCTCATTGGAAGGTTCAACGCGTTGTCAGGGCCCTAGGAGTTCTTCTGGATTAGGACCTGTCGTTGGAGGAACATGTCAGCTCCCTGTGCATGTCTTGCTATTATCAACTGCGCCAGATTTGAGTCATTCGGCGAAATCTCTCAATTGACGCCGTTATGACTCTTGTCCACTTCTTCGTGCTGACGCTCCTGGATGGTGTTCTTATGAGTCTGCCAAAGTTCCAGATAAGACAGCTTCAATCCGTTCTCAACTGCGCTGCCCGAGTCGTTACCAGGGTGCCCAAATACTCGCATAATTCAGGCTATATGCATGACACATTGCGCTGGCTCCCGGTTGAGGATACAATCACATTCAAGATCATCCATGTGGCGCTCATCACGGCTCCAGAAAACATCAGAGAGCTCTGTCTTCCCGTCTCCAGCCAGCCAAGTCGTCGATCCTTACGTGCTGCAGATTGTGGGGACTTGATGGTCCCGCTCTCCCGTACATCGATGCGGACAAACCGTGCCTTCTCATGCCTTGGACCATCATTCTGGAACGGTCTTCCTTTACAACTTCGCAACATTGCACTGTTTGCAGCCAACTTTTCTAAATTACTTAAATCGCATTTGTTTAGATCTGCTGGGTAGCTACGTTTAGCACTTTCGAGAGGTTCTTATAAGGCGCTGCATAAATAGCCTAATACATACATACAAAGTCACTAGCCACAGTTCGCAAACCCTCCCAATCACACGTTGTCCCTCCTTTTAACTCTGTACTGCAAACTATTAAGCCATCAAATAAAATCTTCCTCTGTAGATGATACCCAACTCCATATATCTTTTTCCCCAAGCTCTTTTCACTTCCATCGCGCAGTTACTCAATGTGGTTAACCAGATAATTATCCCAATTTATGTCGTCTTAACTCCTCTGCTTCAAGGTAACTCGAAAGCTTCAGCCCTTCCAAAACATAATTTATCATCACGGGCCTTCGTAACCAAATCAAATAAATCCATGACCCTTAAATATACCTGTCCACTAACTTCCATCACTTCTCTTCACCACTGATGTTCCGGTCGACAATCTTGTCGTTACATTAGATCCTCGTCTGTCTTTCTCTAACCACATCTTCAATCATTCGCGCTCCTGCTTCTCGGTGCGTCTGATCTCTTGTAGCCGCCAACTCATTCAGCACTCTTCCACAACTCTCTTTTTCTCTTTTCGTGACCGCATCCGACCCATGCTCGACTTCAAAACTGCCTCTATCACTACTACCTCCGTTGGCAACTCGAAGCTCGATGACTGCAATTGCCTTCTTCTAAAAAATTAAAGCAACATAACTCAAGCGTCTACAACTTATCCAAAACTCACTATCTACAGCGACCAAGCAAAATCACATCACTCCTATCCTGAATTAGCTCTATTGGTTAAAAATTTCAGAGCGTATTTATTTCAATGTGCTGTCGCTAACCTACAACTGCCTACAATCGTCCAAACCCAAATATCTTTGCGTGAACTCTTCACCGTTCAGCCAAATCGATCTATCCGATCCTCTTCCTCGACCCGGGTCACGTCTCATTTCAAGTTTTCCAACCGAGCCATACTCATCACCCCACCATGTCTCTGGACTTGCCTACCCCTTGAATTCCACACTATTTCGCATCCACCGCATTCATCTGCATCAGGCTGCTTTATCCACTGTCCATCAGCTCTCCGACTTTCCATTCGAAACGAAAGTCTCACCTTTCAAAAACTCATACCCAGACTCATTTGATCGTTCACCTTCCAATCCTCGACTAAAATGACATTCGCCTCAACAATAACTCTGCATCCTCTGACCCTCTGGAAACCGGATTCCGACCTCCGTCGAACTACCATTAGACAGTCCATTTGATTTGATGCAGCGCTCGTGAATAAGCTGGTGCCCTGCGCTTGGTTTTCGAATGACGCTTTAGAAGCTTGGAGATTACGATTTGGATTACTATAACGATTACGACCTTCTACAACATGAGACTTAATCCTGCGGGCAAATGCCCGGGAGATAGCCCTAACTCCACAGTCTCCGATTGGGAAGGGAATGCAGAAAATCCAGTATGTAGGCTACGGGGTTAGCAGGGATATGAATGGGATGTAACAAAAGGGACGGAGGATGTAGAAGCGGATTGCACGGGGATGTGAGAGTAGAGGTCTTGCGAAGGCCCGGTTCCAGTGATTTGACGGCCCTATTCAAAGCTACATATTGCCCGCCCGCTGACGCATAATAAATTAGCAATCAAAATGAGGTCATCAAACTGTTTTTTTTATTCTGGTTTGTTTTTTATGGGCTGTTCGTTTTGGTTTTTAAGTATTAATATCATATGAGTATTAATATAATATATGAATTAACTTACCATTGGCAGTCAACAAAGAAATAATTAATGGTGTGATGGTTTATTTAAAAAATTATTGGGATTAATAAGAATGAAAAATAAAAAATAATTTCATTTATCGATAGACAAAAATTGTTTATATTAATTTTTCTAAATTGACAACCCCTAAAAACCCGTGACCATAGGCGGCTGCCTAGTTTACCTAGTCTACCGTTACTTTCCCTTCTGTCCTTGATTTGCCTCGTCTTGGTGTTACCTCTGGCTTTGGACCTTCCCAGCACTGAACCATGAAGAAATCCAAAAGGGGCATGGACCCTGCAGGACAGATAGGTACCAGCACCGGTAACAGCGCAATTGGTGCGGTCTGTGATAAAAAGAGCAGAGCCATTCAAGGGGTACACCAGTCAAGCCAAAAGAAATAGAAAGCCGCTGAAAGAGAAAGGAATGGTCTACGAAATCAAACGCAGAACTAACATAAAAATGCGCAAGAAGTATTTCCTGACCATAATCCATTGCGCTTTAGAAGTCAGATAAATGAGGATTTCGGTGGAATGGTTCCTACGAAATCTCAAACCCCAGAGTGGTGCATTCAACTCAAAATAAAAAATTAATTTTTGTAGGCAATGATGCGCTCCATTATTTTAGAAATAAATGACATGATAGCTAAAGCTAGCGGGATCATTTTGTCCAGACAGTCCAGTCCAATAGTCTATTCTGCTTCAAAGCTGGAACTGTAATGGTGAAGCGTTTCTGTGAGGCAAATAACTGAGATTCCTGAATCGAGTGATTCACGTCAGTATAAGAAAAGGTAAAAGTCAGCCACAAGTTCCTGCACGAGGAATGCTGGCAGCGGATCCAGCTCACTAGACTTCGAAGCAGCGGCGAGGATGATAGCTCCAGCCTTGTGATATCAACAAGGCTGGAGAGACGAGATTTCCGTGACGGAGAACTCCAGAGCAGGAGATGCTGAAGTCGCTACACGAATGTACGCAAAGTGTTCGCATTGGGCTCTGCTCCAGAAAGGAGTCAGCAGAGATTCACGGCCTACAATACGGCGCCTAATGGCACGAAGAGTGGCGACAAAGGCGTGGTGCGAAACTTCTAATGCTTGCCATTTGGCTTGCTTATGGATAGGTAGGCTGCGGGTTGAATAAGACGAATCAGTAGCTAATTTATATAGCACATTATCTTCTCCTTCGTCAATTGGTTAGCTTAAGTAAGTGCGTAATCATAGAGTTAATTGTCACAATTTTAAGTCATTGATTTAAATATTAGAAAGTTGAGCATAGCACCGTGTTTTCTCATAGAATGTTCTGTTTGTGCAGCTAATATTGGCCTACATGTATAACCTTGGATAAATTTATAGATATGCTTAGATTCATTTAGATGCATACGTGTAACGTGTGAATGTTAATGTTAACAAGAATCGGCGCTAAGTCATTGGAACTGTCTGTGTACATTATGTCTATGACCGTGTGGGTATGTGTAGCCTACCTGCTTGTCTGTAGGTGCATGTCCAGCCATTTGTTTGCCTGGGTCAATATGCAAGTTCATCACTCTATGTGCGTCTATCAGCATGTTTGTGTGTGTCTCTCTGTGGGAATATCTTTGAGTTTGACTGTAATACGTGGTCTGAATATGGAAATGTGTATGAGTCTGTGTGGAGGTTTGTCACTCATGTTAGCAGAAATGCTAACATGAGTGACAGTGGACAACGAAATTAGCTAGAAATAAATAACAAACGAGTAAATATTTGAATCTTACGATCCGGGGATAAACTGAGAGTTGTCTTTTGATGGGAGAAAATGGTTGAGTGCTCTGCGTATTAGTGAATTGGTGAATGAAACAGCAGATATAGGAGTTGGTGAAGAACAGCATCTGAACATTCATAGGGATGTGTTAGAATAATATTATTATGAAGAAAATAGTTTGGCATCTGCTCTGAAGCAAGTTCAGAGACTGTTGCATGGGAAGGAATCCTTCCCAGTAGTCTCTGAATTTGCGGATTGTGCTATAGGTAGTAACCCAGGCGTTTGGCTCTTTTTATGAGATTCCAGGCAATCGTTATTGGAGGCTAAGGTCAAACCCACCAGGATGGGGAAACATATGACAGTTAGGCAATGATAATGGCTTAGGTTATAAGGGTCTGTTTGCATGCATTTTGATCTATATGAAAGGGTCAGCAAAAGACTCCGCATACTAGTATGTGAGGGTTTGTCTGATTAAGGTGTGTTTGGGAATCTGTTTGACTGTGCGCATGTCTGTGTCGGTAGTCCCATATGTATGTGTGGGTCGGGTGTTCAATCCTGTGGACCAGCCACGTGTCAGTTGACCATGCGTCGACCAATAGGTAACACTCATGCCGACTCAGCCAGTCAGCAGGTTGAGCTAATACAACCGCACCCATCAACAACCGTGTGGCGTCACTGATTGCGATCCAGTATAATTATTGGTGACTACTCTCAGTGCAAGTGACAGACGAGTGAAAATCCATTCCACGAACAACGGAAAAACGTTCTTCCGCTCATTCATTCTTTAATTCGTCAACCATAAACATTTATTTTAGTTGACTGTTCTGAAAATCCAGAGGAGCGTTGTAAAGTTCCTCACAAATGACCCTTCTTAAGCCCATTGCAGGAGCTTCGCCTACGTGGGTCCCACCAGCTGGAACAGCCTCACCTTCCTCTTCGGAAGCTGTTCTATCTCCCGCTCGCTGCTGCCTTCTGAAAGCGAACTGAAGACTTTCCTTTACTTTGTATAGCCTTGTTTAACTTTGAGTTTGAGTCGTGAGCGCCTCTGATTTGAGTGGCGCTATATAAATGCTCCATTACAAATTATATAAAATTCAATCGCAGTGCTTATAAAGGCTCTGAGTTACGAACCTAAAAACAAAAGTAAAGTTCCTCACAAATGACGCTACTTAAGTCACTCGCCATGCATATATATATAAAGGCTCTGAGTTACGAACCTAGAAACAAAATAGAGTGCACTTCAAGAGAATATATTTACAAAATTCTATGGTTTAATACGTCTTGGTTGAAGTAAGGCTTTCTGGGAGTCCGTCAGTCGGTCTAACAGCGCATTCCAAAGAGCAATGAACTTGAGCCTATCGGAGGCGTGAACAATATCATAAGCGATCGGTTGCGTCTGATTCTTGTAGGACTTGAGAGCCAAATCTGCTTTTAGAGTCGATCGCTGGGAAAGATCCACATAGTCGATTATATCTGGAACTTTCTTCGTCAGAAGTCCAGTAACATAGACATCATCGACCCAAAAGAACGGAGTCCACTTGGACGCTTCATAGAGCTGTTTAACGACTTGCCTCGACATGACGTAAGTCAATCCGGAGCAATATTGCGGGTAGAATTCCATACCTGGAAAATCGCTGCTTTCGACGCACCACTTCATGCATGTCTTCGGATTCCTGAGGATCGGCATGGTGTTTTTCGGATTCAGACTACATATGATGACCGAAGCGTTGTGTCTATTCTCTCTCATCAGCTCAACAATATGGAAGACGTTGAAGAACGTATCGTCATCCGTCTTGATGACGTAAGGTACGTGTGGACAGTACGTTGACACCCACTTGAGGCTCATGACAGCCTTCAGAGTGAGGTTCTTGTAATCGTCGACAAAATCTCCCTGAACGATGTCTCCGTATTTGTCAAACTCTTTCTTCACTTCCTGTTGAACATCTTCGTTGGCTCTTCCCAACATAAAAGCAACCTTGAATGTTAAGTCCTTGAAGAGCGATGTGTTGGCCAATGTCGTTCGAAGTAATTCCCTTCTTTCAAAGTTCTTGCACGACGTATGCACATAAACAATCCAGTTGAGATCCGGAGAGTCCTTGCACATGTTCGGGTTGTTAAGGATCAGAGTAGGCTCGAGTGGATACGGGTTGGCAGTAATTTGAGCTGAAGTTCTCGAAAGAACGCTGCTAATATTTTCGTCACTTGTTCGAGATGATAACGCTGAAGAATCGACAATTTGTGAATTTGGTATGACCTTGACGATGTTTGGTGATGGAATATAGTCTGATATTGCAAGATGCACGGCCTTAATAACGAGGACCAGGAGAAAAAACTTCAACATCTGGATTAATCGTCGGCAGTTGCGAGATATTGCCATCATCATTGTAAAAAATCAACTACAACGGCATTAGATAAATGGAAGATTTGATTACATAGCTTAAAATGTGTTTTATTTTCGTAAAACATTTAATTTCACTGAGAAATTAGGTAATTGGAACAGATAAAAAAGAGTTTTCATTTCGTCATCAATATCGTCATCAACATCGTAGTCATCATAATCATTATCAGTGTGCTGATGTTATGCGGGCCTTTCTGCAGTCCAAAGGGACGCGGCCCAAACTAGAACTAGATGAGCCAAAAATGACGCATGACGTGCGTTCAGTCAGGAACGAGCGGATCCACTCGTAGACTAGCGGTACGTCAGCAAGGCCAAAAGAGACTGACAGACATAGAATATCATGATTCACAGAGTCAAAAGCCGCAAGGCCAGGAGAGTGACCTGAGAATGGTCAATAGCATTATAGACATCAGGGAGAAGGCGGACCAGAATAGTCTCAGTAGAATGATCCAATTGCGAAAGGGGAAACATTCCATTAATATTTGAATAATTGGTCAACTGTTCAGCAACATTTTTCTTTGAAACTTTTGAAATAAATGACAGTTTAAAACAGTGGCATGGTGGCCGATTGGTTAAAGCGGTCGGCCCGTAACACTCATTAGTGTGCGCTGAGTGAGCGAGGGCGTCACCGTGTAGGGACCTTGAGCAAATCCTTCACGCTCAATTGCTCTGCATTACAACTGCAATCAAGACGTGGGTGCGCTTTCGCGCACGACTTGTCGTGCTAAAGCGCGTTATAAATGCCGAATTGTATTGTATTTTTTTGGCGGAAATACAAGTGAGCGTTTCTGCGAATGAGGCAGTGCGCCTTCAGATAGTGAGCGGTTACAGAGACATGCGAGGACAGGGATTAGATCCTCTATGAACTCCTCTAGCAAAAATGTTGGAAGAGGATCAAGCTCGCATGGCCTTGCATCAGACGACATGATGCCGGTCCGGAGTTCAGCAGAGGTGACCTCCTTCAGGGCCGTTAGGTTGCAGTCCTTAGGGCAAATTGAGGCAGTGGCTGGGCCGAGGTATCCGTCCTGTCAGACTGGATTGAACATTGCAATGTTTCGCGAAGGCGGCGGTGAAAATGGGTGGTATCGACGTGCGTCTTGATCCGCTCCGGCCATGCAGGCCATTGAAGGTGGCCCAGAGTCTCTTTGAGTCCCCCGCCGACTGGGTGATCTTAGCTTCCCAAAACTCCCTCTAACGAGAGCGTGCGTGCATATGTCGGATGAAGCTCATGACTTAATCCGGAAAAAACCCAGTTCATCTTGGCAGGATTGATCTGGATGCCCTTCGCCAGACCTTGTCCGATCTTTCTATTTACTTCTCTGTTCGGGTTTTGGGTCTCCTACTTGACCCGACCCTTTCTCTGTCTGACCATGTCAACGCTGTCTCTCGCTCTTGCTTCTACCATTTGCGTCAACTTCGCTTTAGTCGCCAGTCGCTGTCATTGCATGCGGTGACGACATTAATTCATGCCTTGATCTGCTTCATGGTTGACTGCATCAGAATTGTCTCCAAACTTTGTTAGAGCGGACGACGACCTATCCTATAATATCCTATACAAGACAATGTCATAATATTATAACCGAGATGATTTTACAATCTCAGTTACACGACGTTGTCTTCTGTCCCTCGGACGGTCACGCGATGTTGTTTACTTTCTGTGCAGCTGGTCCACTGGATCACTCAGCATTGTTCCTGGTGAGGTAGGTCTGTGCCGGCTGACCGCTACATGATTGGCTGGTGGCTGGTTCACGTTGATGCTCGGTCTCTCCCTGAAGTCACCACCAATGGTCTTAACCGGTCTGCGTCTGACGCATTCTAGGTTGTTTGACTTAGATACATGTGAATAAAGAATAAATTAACAGGGTCTTTATAGGAAATGTGAGCAATTTGCCTATCGATATTTCAAAAGTCGGAATCTGCCTTATTTTAGGTGGACGAATATAAAATGTTGATGGGTAAATATCCATCATCCCATATCCTTCGTGTTCATTTTGATAAATTCGAGTAGCCCTAGAACACGAGAGCTTATTGGTGAATTGACTTCATTTGAAAAGCAAACTTTCGTAATTTTATTGGAATTGCTCTAAAAGGACGAAATTATGGATATCTTTACAATTTAATTATGATTGGATTCTTTAATCTAATGAAGATTAGTCAATAAAGTGCGATTAAATTGCCGCTAACAAATTTGAATTTATCGATTTATTGCAATATCCGGAATTCCGGATACATTTCAATTGACTCTATTATCTATTAAATCGTTGGGCCCTACTTTGAATGCGCACGAAGTAAACAAACAGGATCCTACTTAACGCCCAAATTTTTAAGGCGAGGTCTAATGAATACCTGCCGCCTGCTAGCTACCAATCAGATCTCTCCAAAGCATCTCATCCGCCTGGGGTACAATCTTAAACAAATGAACCGTTGTGGTCAGTCTATCTGAATAGGCTCAAATGGACCAAGTAGACGGGAAATGCACTGGAAATAACAATTGAAACAATGATCGTGTTTCATAGTCCTTATAATTAAATGCATCTACACACCTGTACTTGATATGCCACTCATATGCCTTCGTGCCTGTATTCGTGTGTGTGCGTGCCCAGCTTTAGCCAGTACGGCCATCTTTCAAGCTGCTCGTGGACAGCCTCCCGTCAAACGTGTGAAAAGTGCAACCAAACCCATGCGGGAAGTTTGCTGCAGTGTTGTAAATCGCGACTTCAAGGGATGTCTTCGTCCCATTGGACACACACTTTTCTAAGTAATAAAAGCAAAAAAGTAAAAAATCTTAGAGGGGGTTTGTCCTAATTTGGGGTGTGTTTGTTAGTCCTGGGATGTTTATGTTAGAGGGATTTGTCGGGGGGTGTTTTTGTTCGAGACCCTCCGCCACATCTTCATCTGTGGAATGGATTGGCAGAGGACAAGTAGTGCACCCTTTTCACAGTTTTATTCAGAGTTCTGTATGAAAAATACTTGAACGTTCTTTGTAATTTGGGTGGACCAATGCTCTACGTTTGGCAAGGAAACTAAGTCAAGAACAGGGAGTGCATCACAGACGAGAAATAATGCGTCCTGCCAAAGGTCAGAAGTTTATATTCAAATCCAATGAAGAGCTTCTGACGTAATAGGGTTGATGACTCGTATGAAACGTATTTTCAAGGTACAATTCCTTTTCATATCTCATTGGACAGTGGTCTTCGCTTGTTCAGTAGGCTTACAGCTCAGCCGGACCAGCTCACAGAGAAACAAACGCAAACAACAGTGACCACAGGCAGCCGCCAAGATTACTTCACGAGCCGAGTGATCTTTTTTTGATTGATATAAGTTTATTTAACGACGCATCCATAACGATGATGATATGCGTCAAACACGAACAGTTATACAGAGTACATATTTACATTGTCGATAAGTGTCTTTATGTGTGTCTCTCTTCTAGTTTTAATGTTTCATATGCAATAATGTTTTATAAGTAATATGATATTGTATGGTAGTGTTCATTGTCTATATACAGTAGTCCTAGATCTTCCGACCAGAAACTGCCAGCCACTTGTAGATGGTGTCCAAGCAGCTGGTTTCACCGAGCGCGGTGCTCAGTTCGTACGGCCAGTTTTTCCGTGCGCACATCCGGATGAGTTCGTCCTGGAGGCCCAGCTGGGCCGGGCACTCCAGCAGGAAGTGGCGCACGGTTTCCTGGACGTCACCGCACTCGTCGCAGTTCCCGGTCGGGTGGCGGCCCCACAGCTTCATCTGTGGGTTTAGTATGCAGTGGCCCAACCGGAGTCTGGTCATGATGACTTCCTTACTCCGGTTGGGATCGTTATACTGTTTGGCCATCCTGACGTTTGGCTCCAGGGCTCGGTAGTGCGAGCCAGTGTTGGAGGTGGTCCATTCCGCTTGCCACTTCCCGAGGAAGTGGTCTTTGTACTTCACTCGAGCTTCCTGGAGCTCGAGCGTCGTCGGAATGGCGATGATGTCATTGTGTAACGCTCGCTTGCAGAGGGTGTCAGCGGTCTCGTTTCCCTCGATGCCGGTATGTCCGGGGATCCAGACCAGGGTTGGGGTCGACTGGGTGCGTTGAGCGTATGCGTCCAGCACGTGGAGCAGTTCCGTGAGCTGCTGTGGTCTGGCAGCGGACTGCTGTCGCTCAACGCTCTGGATCGCGGCGAGGGAGTCGGAGAAGATGACGAGATGGTGTGCATCTGCGCTGGCGGCCCATTCCACAGCCCTCTTTATGGCCTCCAGTTCGGCTGCCAGGACCGATGAGCCGTCGCTCATTCGGCAGCTTTCGTGGTGGCCGCTAGAGGGCACGTAGAATGAGCACGACACCCTACCTGCTGCGTTCTTGGCTCCATCCGTGTAGACAGCCATTCGCGCGTCGTAGGAGCGGATGTGATCTTTGACCAGATCCCTCTTTTTCAGAGGGTCGTTCAGGTCGCCGATCTTCTGTGTCAGAGTGGTGTCTGTCACGGATGGTCGCAGTAGCCACGGTGGTGTTGTGGTGCAGGCGAGCGGTTTGATTTTTGGTGGTTCGATCTCTTGGTCGATGTGTCTTGTTTTGATGCGGATGGGGTCGGTGTCGTCATTGGTGTTTTTCAGCTTCCGACCGCTGGTGATGGATTGCGTCGGGTGGTTCGGGATCGCGTTGACCTTCGTGATGAGCTCCATCATCAACCGTTTGCGTCGTAGGTCGAGTGGCACTTCTCTGCATTCTACCTGCAGTGCAGCCAGACTCGTTCCTCGGAGCGCTCCAGAAGCGATACTCAGTGCCTTGTACTGGATTGTACTAAGCACCTTTTTCTGGTTTCTGGAGGCGCTGTCGTAGGCGACGCAGCCGTAGTCGATGACGGAGCGGATGAGAGCACGGTATATCATCAGGAGGGTGTCTTTCGATGCTCCCCAGTGCGAGCCCGCAATAGCGCGCATCAGGTTGAGGCGCGTCTTGCAGCGATCAGCGATGTAGCTGATGTGGTCGCACCAGGTGAGATGTCGATCGAAGATCACCCCCAGGAACTTGACGTTGTTGTTGTAGGTCAACGGAGTGGTCCCGAGCTTCAGCGGTCGGTGGGCTGCAGGTGTGCCGCAGCGGTGAAATTCTACGGCAACCGTTTTTGTTGACGACACCTTGAAGCCCCATCCGTCAAAGTACTTTTTCAGTTGGTCCAGATAGTTTTGGAGATGACGCCGGTTCACTTCCGGGTTTGGGCCAGCTCTCCAGATGGCGCTGTCGTCCGCGTAGAGAGAAAGCCTTACGTCGTCCTGTGGCTCCGGTATGTCGTTCAACATGATGATGAAGAGCACAGGGCTGATGAGACTGCCCTGTGGGGATCCGTTCTCCATGAGGAAGAGATCGGACAGCTCTGAGCCGACGCGGACACGGATGTGTCGGTCGGTCAGAAAGTCCCGGATCCAGTTGAACATTTGACCGGAGATATTGTGCTGCTGTAGCTTCGACAGCAGCCCATCTGTCCACATTAGGTCGAAGGCCTTCTCTAAATCTACGAAGACGCCAGTGAGGCTGTGCTTTGAATGAATGGCGCGTTGGATGTCGTCTTGAAGGCGGACGATGTGATCCTGGCAGCTTCGCAGTCTGCGGAAGCCCGACTGGTGCTTGTTGAAGCGGTGATTTGTTTCCATGTGCCAGGTCAGCCTGTCGGTCACTAACCGCTCCATCAGTTTGCACAAGACGGATGTCAGTGCGATGGGGCGGTAAGAGTTTCCGTCGTAGGCTGGCTTTTGTGGCTTCTGGATAGGGATTTGTGGCTTCTGGATAGGGATGCCGAGTGATCTTGGCCAACCGCCATATTTATACACCTATAATGGTCCATGGACTGATATCCTGTATGGGTCCTATTGCGCTTTGGCTCATGGCTATATATATATATATATATATATATATATATATATTATACGTAGATGTATGTAGAGAGACAGACAGACAGAGAACGGCCCAGAGGCATGCAGGCATTTCAATTGAAAGGAATTTGACCGGCGGTGGACTTGAATATGGCACTTCTTGACTGTAGCCCCACTGAATAAGTTCAGGTTTGATTGACAAGCAGTTTGTCGCACAACTGCCCGCCCAGAAAACTTCGCCGCCTTTAATTTTATCTGATACGTAGACCTACATGCAGCACACTTTGTTCTGACTGCCAGAGAAAATCAAAACAGCAATGTGCCTGTTAATCAATGCAAAGTTATAACACAATGACTTCACATTTATTGACAGTTAGTGTCGCGGGTTTCACTCTCGCCAATCCTTCTTCTTGATGACGAGAGTACCCGCTGGTTCTTTTCTCTATCATCAAGCTCAGCAACACGACACACTCGATGGTTTTAATATGTATATTTATTTATATATATACTCACCACTCATCCTATCTACACTTACTGGAGTTATTAGTGTCCTATTGAAATGTTTCCCTGGTTTACGTTGGAGACGGGATTCCCAGTGTCATAGACGAGCAACTGATCCTAGGGATCGAATTTCCTTATTATCGTTATGCCGCCTAGTGGGTTGCGCCATTCGTATCGGAATTGTCCCCTATTCATGATCCGTGTCAACCAGCCGGTCCAGACCCAATTTTCCACTGATTCATGAATTTCTTGTCTGTGGGTCGTAGAGATGGAAGGGACAGTCGTCTCTGACATCTGCCTCGCGGTGTCGGGTTTCGTTGTTTGACACCCCGATGATCTTTGCATAATCCTCGTCGTCTGTATTGAATCCGTCTTCTTCAGGCGAAGCCCATTGATGTCTCCCATCTCCTGTGTCAAGTGGACATTCTCATCCGTAGTCCTCCTACGCCTCTGCTGTCGATCGATGACTTTTATATAGCGCTATCGTCCAGAGTGACGCGCGTATATATATATATATATATATATATATATATATATATATATATATATATATATATATATATATATGAATGTGACTATAGTTGGATAACATCATGATCTAAAAATCTGAGGTGATAAGTTCTGACAACCTAAAAAAGTTCTTTGTCTAAAAAATGTGTCTTACGTCATTGTAATTAACTTTCAATTTACTTGCAATTTCCTATTCTGCCCGGCTAAATATTTGTTTGCAGGTCATCCTAGCATCTGTGTTTTTTTCGAGAAAAAATGTTTCCGCACAATAAATTTTTGTGTGCGTTGGCTCCACATTTGTGCGCAGTTTAGAGGGAGCACTGTCGCTGAGGAGGAACGTCGACGGCTGACCATCGATGTTCGTCACCAGTTTGGACCGGTCGTACGTCCTATCATGACATCCTTCCCACCCAAGATGATGTCAGCGTTGAATGATCGTTCTATATTCTTCAATCTGCGTCGAACCCCGGTCTGTCGGAATCTCTGTTGATGGAATCCGGCCGTACAGAATGATAGAGACTAAACAATTACATGGTTGTTATTATATACACATAACAGGATCATCGGACCTCTAACATTTATCCGGATTCCCTCTGTCTCCATTAAATCCGGGACCGGAAATCGGCTGCGATGTTCTTGTCTCTCGGACGATACTTGTAGTCGAGTCAACCTCTTGAAGCTCTAGGTTCACCTGCCCAGCTTTGCACTTTACGGGGCAGCCTCCGTCGTACGAGATAACCCTATACCAGGCGTGGAAAGGGTTGTATCATCTGTTCCATTAGAGGTAACCATTGCCGATAGATGTAGTTTTGGCCCACATATTGACCGGATCTGTACAAAGGCAAGCCAATCGCACTCTGCACTACTCCCCATCCAGAAACCACAAAAGCCAGCCTACGACGGAAACTCTTACCGCCCCATCGCACTGACATCCGTCTTGTGCAAACTAATGGAGCGGTTAGTGACCGACAGGCTGACCTGGCACATGGAAACAAATCACCGCCTCAGCAAGCACCAGTCGGGCTTCCGCAGACTGCGAAGCTGCCAGGATCACATCGTCCGCCTTCAAGACGACATCCAACGCGCCATTCATTCAAAGCACAGCCTCACTGGCGTCTTCGTAGATTTAGAGAAGGCCTTCGACCTAATGTGGACAGATGGGCTGCTGTCGAAGCTACAGCAGCACAACATCTCCGGTCAAATGTTCAACTGGATCCGGGACTTCCTGACCGACCGACACATCCGTGTCCGCGTCGGCTCAGAGCTGTCCGATCTCTTCCTCATGGAGAACGGATCCCCACAGGGCAGTGTCATCAGCCCTGTGCTCTTCATCATCATGTTGAACGACATACCGGAGCCACAGGACGACGTAAGGCTTTCTCTCTACGCGGACGACAGCGCCATCTGGAGAGCTGGCCCAAACCCGGAAGTGAACCGGCGTCATCTCCAAAACTATCTGGACCAACTGAAAAAGTACTTTGACGGATGGGGCTTCAAGGTGTCGTCAACAAAAACGGTTGCCGTAGAATTTCACCGCTGCGGCACACCTGCAGCCCACCGACCGCTGAAGCTCGGGACCACTCCGTTGACCTACAACAACAACGTCAAGTTCCTGGGGGTGATCTTCGATCGACATCTCACCTGGTGCGACCACATCATCTACATCGCTGATCGCTGCAAGACGCGCCTCAACCTGATGCGCGCTATTGCGGGCTCGCACTGGGGAGCATCGAAAGACACCCTCCTGATGATATACCGTGCTCTCATCCGCTCCGTCATCGACTACGGCTGCGTCGCCTACGACAGCGCCTCCAGAAACCAGAAAAAGGTGCTTAGTACAATCCAGTACAAGGCACTGAGTATCGCTTCTGGAGCGCTCCGAGGAACGAGTCTGGCTGCACTGCAGGTAGAATGCAGAGAAGTGCCACTCGACCTACGACGCAAACAGTTGATGATGGAGCTCATCACGAAGGTCAACGCGATCCCAAACCACCCGACGCAATCCATCACCAGCGGTCGGAAGCTGAAAAACACCAATGACGACACCGACCCCATCCGCATCAAAACAAGACACATCGACCAAGAGATCGAACCACCAAAAATCAAACCGCTCGCCTGTACCACAACACCACCGTGGCTGCTGCGACCATCCATGACAGACACCACTCTGACACAGAAGATCGGCGACCTGAACGACCCTCTGAAAAAGAGGGATCTGGTCAAAGATCACATCCGCTCCTACGACGCGCGAATGGCTGTCTACACGGATGGAGCCAAGAACGCAGCAGGTAGGGTGTCGTGCTCATTCTACGTGCCCTCTAGCGGCCACCACGAAAGCTGCCGAATGAGCGACGGCTCATCGGTCCTGGCAGCCGAACTGGAGGCCATAAAGAGGGCTGTGGAATGGGCCGCCAGCGCAGATGCACACCATCTCGTCATCTTCTCCGACTCCCTCGCCGCGATCCAGAGCGTTGAGCGACAGCAGTCCGCTGCCAGACCACAGCAGCTCACGGAACTGCTCCACGTGCTGGACGCATACGCTCAACGCACCCAGTCGACCCCAACCCTGGTCTGGATCCCCGGACATACCGGCATCGAGGGAAACGAGACCGCTGACTCCCTCTGCAAGCGAGCGTTAAACAATGACATCATCGCCATCCTGACGACGCTCGAGCTCCAGGAAGCTCGAGTGAAGTACAAAGACCACTTCCTCGGGAAGTGGCAAGCGGAATGGACCACCTCCGACACTGGCTCGCACTACCGAGCCCTGGAGCCAAACGTCAGGATGGCCAAACAGTATAACGATCCCAACCGGAGTAAGGAAGTCATCATAACCAGACTCCGGTTGGGCCACTGCCTACTAAACCCACAGATGAAGCTGTGGGGCCGCCACCCGACCGGGAACTGCGACGAGTGCGGTGACGTCCAGGAAACCGTGCGCCACTTCCTGCTGGAGTGCCCGGCCCAGCTGGGCCTCCAGGACGAACTCATCCGGATGTGCGCACGGAAAAACTGGCCGTACGAACTGAGCACCGCGCTCGGTGAAACCAGCTGCTTGGACACCATCTACAAGTGGCTGGCAGTTTCTGGTCGGAAGATCTAGGACTACTGTATATAGACAATGAACACTACCATACAATATTATATTACTTATAAAACATTATTGCATATGAAACATTAAAACTAGAAGAGAGACACACATAAAAACACTTATCGACAATGTAAATATGTACTCTGTATAACTGTTCGTGTTTGACGCATATCATCATCGTTATGGATGCGTCGTTAAATAAACTTATATCAACAACAACTCTGCACTACGCATTCTTGTTGCTCATGGTCTGTCGGGGACACGCTTATATATGATGTAGTTTGAGCTACCTCTCTTTCCCGCCTCCTCTATGCTTCCCCTGCATGGTCAGGCTTTGCTAATGCTGGCCAGAGAATGCGTCTCAACTCAATTGTAAGGAAACTGATACGGCTCAAGTTTCTGCCTTGTGAACAGGTAACTTTTGACGACCTCTGTGGTCGTGCAGGTTCCTCTCTTTTCTCTTCTGTGCTGCACAATCCTTACCATGTTCTAAGTTGCCTTTTCTCACCTTAAAAGATTGTTACCGATTCACTCCGTCCTCGATCGCACAATCGAGAGATCTCGCTCGCTGAAGCACTAACTCAATGTGGTTTTATCACCTGAATGCTATACAATTGAATCTATTGCTATTGTGAGTATAACTAGGTCTACTATTGTTTGATTTCTATTTAGGCCTCCTCTAGCTACTCATAGGATGTATGTTGTGCAATTGCTAGCTATGATTATTTTGAGAGTGTACATATTTTGAACGTTCATATTATGATGTGCCCGCAGTGTGTTTGTAAGCGGTTCAGTAAAGTACATACTTACTTACTTACTTTTACGATTGGAGAAAATTACGATCTTAGACAGGAAGACCCAAGAGCGAAAAACTCAGATTTTAGTCCAAATGGTGAATTCTAATAAGCCAGCATCACAGACGAAGGTTGTGAGCGGCTGAGGCTCCTTCTTCATCGAAACTGACAGTATCAACTATTCGCGTCGAAGCAGCTTATATAGGCCTACTTCGTTCTTCCAACCCTCTGTTGCTCCACACCTACGTTTGAAGTTGGAGAAGTGAAGATTTACGTAGGCTACTGCATGGTGGTCAATGGTAGGTCGTACACTTCTTTGGCCAACACTTCATTTGATAACGCAAACTACCGAACTAGTCATTTTAATTGATTTAATTGATCCCAATTCTAGTGTCTCCTGTATTTGCCGTCCCACTTCCGGTTTGAGCAGTTTGGGTTTGCGATAATCTCGCAAAAATAATCTAAGCTTGAATCCGGGTAGATCTTAATCTCGTGTTCTATGGACGGGGTTTTATCCGGGTTTGTGAGAGACAACTTCTGGGAATTGATCAGGCAATTCTGGGAGTTGTCCTTCCTCCGATTATACGAAGTCTAATTTGGTTGGATCAATTCGTTCACAGGGCCAGGGCTCGGCCGTGCTGCATAAATCGACCACATCAACCGATAGAAGCTCATACAGTCCCAGGCTCTTGCCATCAGCTATAGAGTTTGCCTTGTCACCGACGTCCAGGTATCTTCTATCCATAATTCGCAGCATGTAATGTTCAGTAGACATCTCTTCTGCCTTATTGATGAATAATATTATGTAGGATTCACATTGTCTTTGGCGTTACGTCTATATCTGTCGCTTCTCTGAGCTTTTCTATAAATCTTCAGACGCTTTTTGAAGAACCGCTGTTTCAATGGACATCGTCATTCGAGCCATAATTTCTTTGAATTGGTTCATTTCCACTTCTGTGCCGTTGTTCGATGTTCGCCTGAATGATCAGCGATTCAGTTTATCTGACGTAGATTTAATTCCCCAGTCCCGTATCAAACTAAGGCGCTCACGGGAGTGTTCAACCGCGAGGTGAGGTGCTCATAGTAGCAATTCACTCCTGACTCGTTATGTAGCCTACTAGAGTAAAAACATTTTGGTAGTGTCGTGTACGAGAGTGCATTTAGGACAACATGGCGCTGAGATCGACAGAATTTGAGGCTGCATGTGTATGTGTGTATGTGTTATGTGGGCCTATGTATCAACCGATGTATACATTCATCAATTCGTGCGTCGTGATTGATCAGGAATGAGTCAGACCACTTGCCTCGATTAATTTAATGTTAGTGCGTCATCCGACAGGACGATCAGTAAACTCATTGTTGGCTGTTCGCCGTTTCATATTTACATTTATCGATTCTGAGCAAGAAGCTTAATTTGGTTTTTATTGCAGCTGCTCACGATAAAATCTAATAATATATTTACTCTTAACATTGACTTTTGTGCCATTTTGTATTTGCGCTGGCTTCACTGTATTTCAGGACAGAGAATGTTGCAACCATAACATTCGATTATTGTATTCCGTATTGTGCGGTTTTACTGCCGCGCATATATCCTCTATATTGAATTGATGTGAAAGAAATTCACGCTCTTGATGTATCGAAATTTCTCTGAATCACATTCTCTTCATTTTGGTGTTCTTCTTAAGCAATATCATTCTGATCATTCTGCCATTTTCTTGAAATCTGATTTCTCACTCAAACCGCCACCCAATTAAGAAATACCTTAAAGTTTGGAATAAAATAGATTCAACTACTTGACTCACATCATCTTTGCTTTGGCTGTCGTCTGCACAAACAGTAAGCGAACTAGATTTGCAATTCAATGGCACTTTAACTGAGATTCTTGAGACACAATTTCAGTCGGTCTACTATGAACGTATACTAGTGCGCACGCGACAGCCATGTTGCCGAAATCGGTGGTGCCATGCATCGTGCAATCTCTACACTATAATTATAGGATCACACTGAGGCGCATGCTAAGTTCAAACGTTTACTGAAACCTGTTTGATGCTCCAAATCTGCGCTATCGATTCATTTGATAACTCTACCACATCGTCTAAAAACTCACTGTTTCCTTAAAATTATAATACAAATAATATATATATATATAATTATATATATTATATAATGTATACAAAGCATCGTGTAAATTCAATATCAGATTGACTTCGCAGGACTAAATTTTGTGGAAATAACATTGGCTTTTCTTTAAGTTTTGAACGCTTAATCTTACGATGGCGCGGACATAGGCTACATGTATTGTATTAGCAGCCTAATTCACCCAATGGTCATCTTGCGAACTACAATAAATTATATCCCAACACCAATAGCAGTCGATATACATTTATGGAAAGATAGTCTTAGTAGCATAAAAATGAAGCACAATGAACACATCTCGCTAGCAACTTCACCTAATTTCTTGGAAATTAAAGCATATTTTATGTCATAATTTTCCACGATTTCACTATTCATCAGATATTTTTGACCTATATAAGTTCAAAGAAAATGGTATGTACAAAACATTCCATAATACACAAAATGATTCCAGAATATAAATTGATAAAGTATACTTAATTGAGAAAAAACCATAGCCCAATAAATTTTTATTAGGTTTTTGTTAGCCCTATATTTATCAAAATTTACACGATTTGAATATCCAATATACTCAGAGTTGTTTGGTCTCGAGACAGTGTCTCGGTCTCGAGACGTTTCGAGACAGTTTTTTTTAGTGTCTCGGTCTCGGTCTTGGAAACCTGCTGTCTCTGTCTCGGTCTCGAGGTAGTGTCTCGAATTTTTATAAACTGTCTTGAAGTGAAAGTCTTGTTCTGTCTCGAACAAACGGTCTCGATAAGTTTCGCGTTAACTGTCTTAAAATCTTGCGCTAGAAACTGAAACCGGAATCTACGACAAATGGTAATTCTGCTTAATGCGCGAGTCACATGATACTGAAATCAATTCAATTGTCTTAAAGTGGAAAAATGTCTGAGAGAGAACCTGAAATTGTGAAGTTTCCTTTTACGCAATTTGAAGTTATTGACAAACAATAGTTATGGCGTCCCGTTGGTCATTGATGTAAAACCACCATAACCGAAGCGATCGGAACAGCTTAGAGTTTCTCAGGGTGAGTAAGGATATGCGCAAATCTATAATTTCGTTTGGTATTTGGTATCGAATATGCTTGTTTAAAATTGTCTAGAAGATTTCAGACGTATCTAAAAAGGCTTTCTTTATACTATTCAGAAGATAGGCCGAAGAAGAGATATCGAAAAAAGAAAAACCGCGGCAATATAAAAACTATTCTCAAGAATTGGTACTATATACATTTTAAGTTTCAAATCGAAATTACAAATGAACCTTAGTCCCGAAAACTTATACATTAGTATTTTACAGGATTTTATATAGGATCACTTGTCTTTTACTGTCTCGAACTGTCTTCAACCTACTGTTTCGGTCTCGGTCTTGGTTCCTCACTGTCTCGGTCTCGTCTTGGTCTTGAAGTTTCAAGTCTTGCATACAACACTGAATATATTTAGGCCGTTGACAAGCGGAATTTAGTCTTAGATAATCTAAACTTAATTAATCAAAGCTGAATTGTAAAGTTTCCATTTGGTTAAATACTAGCATAACAAGTAGGATCAGAGTTGCTATTTTATTGTTCACCTCAGTTTTCGTTGACTGTCGTTCTCCTCAGATTGCGCCAATGACCTGCAGTCGTAGAGATTGTTTGGAGCTGCACGGCAATTGACTTAGTCAACGATCGACCAAGTTACTCACAGCTAATCTGTTGTTACGGCCCAGTTAGTCCTCCTCAGCCAATGTTTTCTGAAAACAGTGAGCGTTGGACGTCAGAATCTTCGACATGAGAAGTAAAATAGCTAAGTGGCCTATTCGACGAACGCCATTTGTCACTCTAAGATTCGTAAAAATCAATCTATTCGACTCGTTGCTATTGATTGAATTTCGGATAATCAACAACATTTAAACATTTAGCCATCGACCAATTTGTTCTGAAGCCAGCCTGTATTGTTGTCTAATGTCTCTTACCTCTAGATTGCGTGTTTGGATTTTCTGAACAAACAATGGTCATCGATTAAAACATTGACATTCCCGAGACGGCCGCTAGTTGGATAGAGTTATTCGAATCAAGTCACGACTTCTGAGGCAAAGATCGTGTATGGCTATCTGCAAAAATCGCCAGCAACAAATGGCAATGTAAGGGTGGGGCAACTGAAGCGTCTGTCTCTTTGGGCAAATCTAAGACTTTCTTAGTTAACTGCATGTAGCACAGACTGTGGCTTACACGATGTGTGACGTTTGAATGACGAGCAGTGGAAGGAACGAGTTGTTCCTAAGAAGCCTAATCCATTTAATTGACTGCTCTCTATTATATCCAGCCCTGTCTCTCCCATAGCACTGTGTTTCAACTCAAACAATGGTTCCATCTGGTGATTTGAGTGTGCGATGGAAGGGCTAGTCTCACACTGACCATCTGTCAACTGCTCATCTTAGTCACCAGTTTTGTAATCAACGAAAAGGTGTAGGCCTACAACTGGCGCTCAAACGAACATTTTAGCCTAAGCAAATCGAAAACTCCATTTTTATAAATTGCTGTGAGATCAGCCCAAGTCGTTATTTAATAAAGTTTTAATTAAGTTCTTCATTAATAATTATTGCATACGTGCGCATTATAATCGCAAGTTTTCATAATAACAACAAAAATGATGATGATGATGACGACGACGATGATGACAGTAAGGATAGTATTAGTAAGGATAATAATAATAATAATAATAATAATAATAATAATAATAACGACGAAGCTGTCAGAATTGCGGTGGGTCTCCGTCTGGGGACACGCATGTGCGAGCCACACGCATGACCATGCGGGTCACGAGTCAATGCGGAAGGAGCACACGGGCTTTCTTGTGGTCTTGGGCCAGGGCGGTTCGCCAGGCACGCAGCATTAAACGACATAATCAGTCGAAGCCTCACACGCGCTGGTTTCGCAAATATTAAGGAACCCCCGGGACTCTCCAGAACGGACGGAAAACGCCCTGATGGTCTGACGCTGATCCCTTGGCGAAGAGGACGGAACCTGATATGGGATGCGACAGTGATTGACACCGTGGCTCCATCATATCTCCAAGCGACGTCATCTTCGGTGGGGGCTGCAGCGGAGGTGGCTACCACCAGGAAAACCATCAAGTACAGCCAGCTCGCTGTCAGCTATCCTTCATTCCATTGGCCTTTGAGACCATGGGCCCAGTCAATAACGAAGGAATAGACTTCATCAAAGACTTGGGTCGCCTTCTGACACATGTCACCAGAGACCCTAGAGAGACAAGCTACTTGTTCCAACGATTGTCAGTTTGCATCCAGCGCTTCAACGCAGTTGCCTTCAGAGGCTCTTTTGTGCAGCTGTAGTTTAACCAAACAATATAAACACTCGTGCACTCATAATAATAATAATAATAAGTTATTAACGAATATAATAAGAATGGCAGCAGAATAAATCACAGAAAATAACAATAACAATAATAATGATATTAAATTTTAAAAATATAATAATGATAATAATAAAATAATAATTATAATAATAGTAGTAGTAATAGTAACTATAATAATCATAATGAAGCGTTCAGTATTCACCAGGAACATACAGGGACTTCAGAGGTAGTTTTCGCCAGTGGACAAACACACCTTAACTATACCGAGTCAAGACCAGTCTTCTTAGAATTCCTGGTAAATTTATATTAGTGACATCTTGTCAACCAAATGATGAGCCAATCAGACAGAAAACGGATCCAGAAGCACTATTCAGCGTTTTTGTCAATCATCTGCAGGTACAGCCTGAATAGCCAGCTGTTCAACCAATGAGACCAACTCACACAGCTACTCTGGATATTTTTTTAGGACTAAGCTAAACAGCGACTACAAGAATATTGTTATCGTAATCCCAAGCATTGCATATTGAGAATAATGAGCATTGATACAACAGATAGATACATGTGCATATATGCACGTATAAGCGTATGAATAACTTTTATTGCAAAACGTCATTCGATCAGGTGTACTGAAGTTCATAAAGGTGAGGGTTGTGTGTGAAACTAAAACTACCACAGTCTTATTAAGACGGTGTTGGTGATATTCGCACATCGTTTTATATAAGTAGATATCTTGTATATGTCAAACCGCACTATGGCTTATAGAGGAATTAAAATTGACTATAGACGGAAATAATCAATGTAAAGGGTTTTCGCTTGTCAACGATTCACGGGCTGTGAGTTACACCACTGTGTTCGCTCCCCACACAAAATTCGTTACCTGGACACGAACTGGGTGCAACTAGGTTTTTTTCATTCGATAATTGATATCAGGTAGACATTCATATATAGGTCAACACTACAACAGTATTGGTTCAATAAGACAGTCTAAAAATACAGTCCAATCCGTATATAGAGTCTAACCTCGCGATAGTTCCCCATAATTTGCATAATCCTACATACAGGCCCTTAGCTAGTATGATGCGAGGCGAGACTAGAGCCTTGTCTTAAGTCTCAAGACGATACATGCCTCGTATTGATTCGATATGATAATTATGATAATGTGTAAAGAGTATTTTATTGTCTTTCCTAGCTTAAGTGGCTTCTTCTCAGCGTCTGACCTGAGTCGCCTCTTAATAGCTTGTAGGCCTACTGACATTCATCTCATCCCTTCGCTCATACTAGGGCCCACAATCTTTTCTAGCCTTCAACTCCTTCGGCACTCTACCCAACCCTCTCCATGCCCTACTCTTCATTTTTCTCAGTCATCGCTAATGATTCTCTCTTGCCACTAAAACAGAAGTGTCCTCGCAAACTCTCTTTTCTTATCAAGCAATGCGAACTTGTTCCTAACCCACCTCTATCCTAAAAGACTAAAAGACATTGTCAGGGTCTCGGTCATCGTTCCTGTACCAAGTTAATCATCAATATCTCGCTTTCTACTGGATATTTCCCTATGGACTTAAACCACTCTCTCGCCTCTTCCATTCACGAGAATGCAACTCTTGACAAGGAATTATATAGCTGACTACCGTCCAACCTATAACCTTTCTTTTCTATCAACCTCCCTTTCAAATTACTCCTCAGCCCCAGCGATCTGGCTTAACTCCAAAATGACCCTATAGTTGCTTGTCTATTCAACAAACTGGTCTCCTGTCAGCGACCAGCGAGTTTCTGCCTCTGTCTCAGCCACATTCGATGTATACCGCTGATCACAGTCTCCTGCAAGATAGACTATCCTCTTGTTTTGGCGTCCCTGGTTCTGATCTGTACCCCGGTTTCAATCCTATTTGTCTTTCCGGTCTTTTTGCTGTTAAAACAACCCCTTCCACTCACATGCGGTGTCCCGCAAGGCCCCGTCGCGAGTCAAATTCTCTGCATACCACGCCATTAAACCATCTCATCTGTTGACCATCATCTGTACGCAGATCACATCCACTATATACACGCATCCCTCTCCTCATGCTTGTCAAACAGTTACTCAACGTGGTAAACCTAATATCTTAATGGATCTTCGTCCAACCTTCTCTGCCTCAGCCCTTCCAAAACAGTATTATTAATCGTGTTCGTCTTCCTGACCAAACAACGCAAATTCCTGACCCTTCAATACACCTATCCATTAACACTCCACTATCCATACTCAGGCTTTCCATTCGAAACTTAAATCTCATCTTATCAAGAACTCTTTCCCGGACTCACTTGATCGTCCACCTTCCAATCCTCAACCAAAGCGACGCCCGCCTTAGCAGTCAATCTGCAGCCTTCTCTTATCCTCTTCAAACCGGACTCTGACCTCCATCGAACTCTATTCTTTGGACAACCCATCTGATTCGACGCAGCGTTCATGAATAAGCTGATGCCCTGCGTTTGACTTTCAAATAGCGAATTAAAAGTAAGGAAATTATTAATTCGAATACGATTTTGATTACGAGCTTCTACAACATTAGACATTCTTCCGGGAGTATATGCCCAGTTAATAAGCCTACTCCCGGACTCCACAGTTCCCAATAAATGGGAAGGAGGGTTGACGATTGGGAGGGGAGTGAAGGAAATACAGTAGACACGTGGATAGCAGGGATAAAGGGATAAGCAGAGGATGTGATTGGACAAAAAGCCTTGGCCACCAAACTCGTCAGACTTTAACCTTGTTGCATATCACGACGTGTGGGAAGCTTTGATTGAACGCTACTAGACATAATCATCCCAAGCAATCGGAGCGGAGGGTCGAGTACGACCCATTGATGAGCTGATGAATGCCTTGCAGATAATATGGGACCAGACATAGATACATTAAAAAAGTGACTGTCTATTTTTTGCGGAACCTTTAAAATAAGGAATAGAATATATAGATGGTTGCCATTTATTAAGCAATCAAACCTTTTCAGTAAAATTTCCAAAAATATTTAAAGGACATTCCCTTTGGATCTTGACATTTTGTAGAATTTAGAATAAATTTCAACTGATTGAGGACTAATTGCATTTTCTCCAGTGGGACATTTCAACCACCCTGTAATATAACAATTATTTAAAGATACGGAACGCTAGTAGCCATTCATTCTAAAGTAAATCTGAGTATTATATAAGAGGCGTAAGCGCCAAACACGGGCTGCTCCCTATGCAATTAAGCGGGACTGATACACACAGAGCAATGCACATCGGACATGTAGTCGACAATGCACATAAGCGAATTATGCATTTTTATATGGATTTATGTGGCGTCGACTGTTCGTTCATATTAATTTTCAGCCAGCGTTTGGTCTAGAAGTAGAACTTTTCGATCGATAAACCAGATTTTATACAATTGCTGCAGGATCTTGGTCTAAAGTTTATGTCTACAACAACGGCGCATGACAATAAATTCACCGACCGTTAGTGTTGGGTACAAGATCAATACTTCAAGACCAAGGCCGAGCGGTACAGGACCAAGACTAAGTGATCCAAGACCAAGACCGAGACTGAGACCGATGCATTCGAGGCCATACTAGGCCAAGACCGAGACCGCAGTTTTCCGATCTCGAGACAAAGACCGCGGTCTCGAGACCCCATCCCTGGAGAGCGAACCAAGCTAGGCTACATTCGACCGTTTAGTCATTGCCTAGACTAAACCCAGAGACTCCATTCCAAAATTACACTCAAATGTTCATAAACGACAACTCTGAAACCTCTTCACTTGCTCGTCTGCTGTTTCTAATACTAAAATTGCAAAAACAGCAGATATTAGTAACAGAATAAATAGTAGGCCTACGTTCTGTGATATGAGATATTTTCACAGTAGCGAGTTCTACTGCATTAACACACTACATTTACTAGACCATGCATCTGGTTCGTTTTATTATAGAATAAGCGGCAGCTCATCGATTAGATGGCTGGCCTGTTGATGCGCAGAGTACGGGAATACGCCCCTCGACGATGATCACCGCGCTTCAGCACCTTAAGCAACGTACTTAGAGCAACTACAAAACTCACAGTTGCTCAGAGCCATCGATTAATGCTTGCTGTGACCAACAAATAGGCATGATGACGATGATGACGATGACATGACGATGATGACGATGACATGACGATGGCGATGGATTTGGATTTGTTTAACAAAATTCCGAGTGCACAAACAATATAGGTAGACCATTTACCATCTGGTATGTTAGACACAACTTTTATGACTGTGGTCCACCAGATCCTCATCCACCTACATAACCGGCGTAAAGACTAAGTCGACCTAATAAAAGGGGTCGACAACGTCATTTGCTATGATGCCACTCAGCGCTACGTAATCTAGCAAGTGTGTAGTAGTAATAATAATTATTATGAATAGACATAATTAAAGGAGTGACTATGGTCAACGTAACCGGCTTTTGCTTTGGCATAAAATAAGCTTAGAGTAAACTTGCGCGTGATCCAAAACTTGATCCGATTGGTTGATTAATTACGCTTTAACGGTGATTAGCGGAGTAGCCAGTATCGACAATGACTAGCGTTGCCATCCTTCTTTCTCCCGACTTTGGACTAGCACTGCCATGTATACGAAAAGTGGCGGGATTACATAATCCATTCTCAACTCCGGATGAGATGAAGACGCCGCGCATACCTGTCTCGGTGTAGGTCTCATCAATCAATTCCTTTTTTCAATCAATTCTTTTTATTGTTCACTGACAAAACATAGCATACAAACACGGAAATAGTAGTGTAACGTAATCATGCGTATTTTAACAAGGGAAACCCCAAAAGAACGTCCCGTTCCGCAAACATGGGAACGTGGAAAGTACGTCCCTTATAATATGGACGGACTTTCCACGGACTTCGCTGTCTGACAATTGCCTCAAATGTGTACCAACGAGCTTACGTGCCATATTATTTCTGCTTTGATGGTTATACATTTCCAAATTATTAGAGCATCTGACTGTCTATAGATATTGTAGTACTTTATCTTGCGCCAACGTCTGTACCATTTTTCTCCTTACGTTCACTTCACACCGTTACTTGTTACAGTTACTTGTTACAGTTTTTAATGGTGACTTTAAACATTTATTTGCAATCATGCTTAGCGAACAAGCATGTATGACTTTCTTAAATCTTTGTTCAAAGTGAGCTTGTTGATACGTGTGCATGTGAGTCAAAGAGGCGACTTCGTATTCTTCAAGGATTGGCCGACAACTGGAATAGTCTTTCTTCTCAGCTGCATGTTGTTTTAACTAAGACTCTTAACATACATCTGTTCCATGATCACATAATAATATGTTTTGCCCGTTGAGAATGAGCTGGTGCCCTGTTCTTTGCTTCTAAGTGGCGCTTTAGAAGTTCGAAGATTACGATTACCTTTTACAAGTGTCTGAAAAAGTGTTCATAATCGAAAGAGATGGGTTGGAAGGCCTCCGAGTTGGCAGATTGGATGCGCTACATGAGTCCTCTGGATGAATAAATGAATGAATTAGTGAATTAATGACTGGATGAAAGAAAGTTGGATCTAGCCTGCGGCTGCAGAGAAACAGCAATTGCAGACATGTTAACTTGTTTAACAGAGGCAAAAACTGGATAATGCAATCCTACAATTAACCTCTTCCTCTTTCTGAGATTGATGTAAATGATAAATTATCCGTTGAGATATATTAAATGGTCATAGAACATGTTGGCGCCAGACAACCTATTGATAAGATATATAGCGTGATGATAGCCTTGCATGGCTGCTCTACAATTAAATTCGACTTGTGACTTTCAGTTCTTATAGCATACATGAAATCATACTGCGGCTGCTGTGTCAGCCTCGATGTCATTAAAAGGACATTTTATTTATAATAATTATCTTGTGTCTGAATTTCAGGCCGCAATGTTAATGTTGCAAGCAGTTGAGTGAATCAATCAAGGCTGAGTGAGCTATTTCAGGCTCGCTATAACAGGTCAAACATTGGCCGAGTGGAGGAAGGTAGACTGTTGCGATCAAGGACTAATATCTGACTAAGATGGACTCAGTAGAGTCGTGTGTCCCACACAGCTCTGTATATTGAGTCTTCAGTCACTTAAATTGTCGTAACGACGCTGACCAATGTGTCAATACAAAAGTAGGTCTACTGAAATTTTGCCCACGGTGCAATGAGTGCACACTAAGTTAAATGGAAATTCTGTCAGTGAACAAAATTGGTCACAAGTAAAGTGATTGAGATAATCCAGCTCTTTGGAATGGCAAAAGAACTGTTGCTTAATGCAGATAACCAATAATTTCACACATGTGAGATACAAAAATCTGAACGTTTGAGATATCATGAACGGAAAAATCGAAGTATGTTGCTAAGATCATCCGAATGCATGGCTTTCGAATGATTTTCACCAACTATAAGACTGAAATGATGAATCTGGATAGACTGAATGAAAAAATTAGAACCTACTCTTAATTTTAATCTAACCAGATAGATGGAGGCCAAATGAACCAACTGCATTATTTACCGTGTGATCTGCAGCTAAGGCGTTCGTTGTCTTGGTAACACAGTGTAAGCTACAACTAAACATTAATTGTAAATGTACGTGCATTTTATTCTAATGGTATATATAGTATAATAGGTCGATCGGGTATTTTCTGTGAACCCACACTTTGCACTGCTGGAGTGCCACAAGGATCTGTCCTCGGCCCTTTATTATTTACAGTCTTTACTTCCCCAATCAATCGTATAGCTAAACACTTTGGAATTCAATTACAACTGTATGCAGATGATACTCAGCTCCATATTGCTCTGTCACACACTGATCAGGCTGGTAAACTAAAGCTGGAAGAATGCCTCTCATCCATATATGCATGGTTCTGTTTCAATGGTTTGGCCATAAACCCAGACAAGTCTGAAGCAATTGTATTTGGCTCATGTCAACGCCTGCATTCTTTCCCTATGCTCTCTAGCATTGAACTGGCTGGCACTGCTGTGCCGGTTTCAGACTCTGTTAAAACACTTGGGGTTACCCTCGACAGCAAGCTCACATTTCGACCTCACATAACAAGCCTTTGTAAATCTTGTTTTTACCACATCTGGGCAATACGTCACATAAGGTCGGCTCTAACTCAAAATATGTCTGAAACTATAGCCTGCTTACTTGTCTCCTCTCGCCTCGATTATGCTAATTCACTTTTTGTCGGTCTCTCAGACCTTGAACTCAAAAGGCTTCAACGTATCCAAAATACGTTAGCTCGAGTAGTGCTACGTGTCCCACTACGAACATGCTCCTCTGCCCTACTCCACCAGCTGCATTGGCTCTCTGTTGAATTTAGAATCAAATTTAAGTTAGCTTGTTTGACCTACAAAGCCATCATCACCAGTACACCTACCTGTATTCATGCTCTACTAACTCCTTACATTCCTCCTCGTTGCTTACGATCATCAACTACAGGTCTTTTAGTTGAACCACGATGTAGAACAGTTATGGGCTCTCGTGCATTTCATGTCTCTGCTCCTAGGGAATGGAATCGACTGCCACTCTCTCTTCGTAGCTCAACTTCACTTTCTTTCTTCAAAAAGCGACTCAAAACTCACTATTTCTCTTTGGCCTTCAAGGATTTGGAAATCTAATTGCATCTTCTCTCCGCGCCTCAGGTTCAAATTTAGGCGTGACCTTGTGCACGTTACAAATTTAATAATAATAATGATGATAATAATAATAATAATAATAATAATAATAATAATAATAATAACCTACTTGTATGTCCATTGAAATAGACATTATCATATGTTTCGCATGGCCAACACGACTGCCTTTCATTTGCAATACATTTTTCTATTTCGCTAGATGGCTCGTTTTAGTTTTAACTTAAGTACACGAGCGGTTCCAGCGGTGCGGTTAAATCGACTCTTATACGGATTATGCATTATCAACGCAGCTCGAACTTGAGGGAAAACTTCAACTCCATATCCTCCGTTAGGTATACTCTTTGTGGGTCACATTATTCCAGATATCGTCTTTTGATATCCGGCCATTTTTGGAACCAGACACGCAGGCATAAATTCCGGGCCCCTGGGCAGCACAGCCACGGCGACCTCTGAACAACATGCGTCATTGGGATATAGGCCTAATTATGGGAACAAAACTAAAAAAAATAATAAAAGTACGTAGTAGCACAAGGTAAGGTTAGACAGGAACAGATAAGAGAATAATGCCAGGATGATGAGTTAAAGTAACAAACAAAGGTAAAGATAAAACGTGGAAATGAAATCAAAGGGGAGAATCAGGAAGCAGAGCAAGTCTTGTACACTGTACAGTACATGTAGGTAGTATGTCAAGGGATACGTCCAGAAAAACAACCGCTGGCAATGTGACTTAATCGTTGGCTGTTTTACTGGTTCAATACCAGAGATTGACCAAATTGGTGACTGTCACGCATGACGGGCGCATGCAGTAGCACGCTGGATATACATAATCAATAGACGTCCTGCCTTGTTGGCTGATTATGCTCACTTACCCTTCAGCGTGCTAAAAGGCATGAGACTGATGCCTTCTCTACGACATGTCAGAACCACTTCGATGTCAGAGTCGTGACTCACGAGACTGTACTCTTGCTGGAATGGCAAAGTTACTCGGTTTTGACAATTTGGTGAAACTAAACCCAGGTAAATCAGTAGGAAATAATTTAGTCGTCGATTCCAATCCAAGGAAGTCCATCAGAAATCTGCCATATCTTGGTTTAAAAGCTTACCTCTGGTGCCGGTGTAAAGACTTCAAGTTACCCCCCATTTCAAGTTACCCCTCTGTAATCTGAAATCGATTTAAGATTACCCCCGGGGTAGTATGAAATCGATATCGGATTGCCCCTCCGTGTTCACATTACCCTCTCTCTTAATGAGACAAAATTTTACATTGTTATGCTTTAAACTAATGCTAATAAGTCTGTTGAATAAAACACGCAGCACATATATAGAAGGTTAGTTTTAAAAATATATAAAAGTCAAAGAAATGTAAATTGTGTGAAATCAGTAATACACGAGATTAAAGTGCATCACATCGTTACATACAAACATAAGATAATAAAGATTCAGCCTAACTGAAGAAAGTAGTGTAATTACAACAATTATATACATATTCTGGTATTGCCTCCATGACATCCTGCAGTTGTTCATAGAACTTATCTTTTCTTTATTGGTGACTGTATTTGTTGGTGCATACACCTGTATCAGGGTCATCTTGGTGTGCCCTGTTTGTGGGCTGATGATAATTATTCTTTCACTTACTAGTTCCCATCCAATTACAGCTTATATCATTTTTCGCTGACCATTATGCCCACTTCTCGTTCATGCTTGGCTCCATCTGAGTAGTAGATGCCTGTTCCTTCAGACACAATATTGCCACTCCAGGTCCATCGCATCTCACTAAGCCCCAATGTTTCAAATTTGTATTCTTACATCTCTCTCACCACCTGCGCCAACTTCCCTCTGTCATAATGTTTTTACACATTCCAGTATCCAATTTTTGCCTTGGCTTTGGTCATTAAGATTTGAGACTTCTGAGTCCTGGCTTCCTTTTGGCTTTCACCATGACCTTTCATAGATAGGTCCATGACCGTCTCATCTACCGACTGACCTGTAACGACAATGAGTTTGAGTTTTTCATGTGTCTTTTCTGTTCCAAGATGTGGTTTTACTTGGGAAGCACGCAAGCTTGCCGCAGAACCCACCTCCTTTTTCCAGGCTTGGGACTGGCACTGCTGAACTGCAAGACAGTGGAATAGTTAGTTCCCGTGGGAAAACTTGAAATAAATTTCAAGTCACCGGGGATAGCCTGAAACTGATTTCATACTACCCCTGGAGATAATCTGAAATCATAGGGGGTAATTTGAAATCGCCTTCACGTTACCCCCGGGGGTAAGGTGAATGAGGGTAATTTGAAATCGCTACACCGGTGATAATCGAGTCCGAGGACTCCGATACGACGCTTACGAGAGCAGATCCGCTCCCGTTGGTCAGAACCCAAGGTGAACAATAAGAATTCTCCACGGTGTGAAAATCAACGTAGACCAATGAAAGTTACAGGCACGTGAGAGTCTGGGTTGTCGGATACCCAAGATATGACAGATGAACGCAGACCGAGAAGTCAAAGAATTTGCACAACAATGAATGAAAAAATAAATTGTTAACGAATTGTTGTTATCTTATTGATAAAATACCATAATTTGTGTTCGAAAGTAAGCTGTCGTTAAAACAGTAAGCCAGTAGTCGAAAAGTTGATTTGCTTTGCATTCCATGAGGCACATAAATATTATGACTGTCTAGTTAGCTAATCTGTTTCATTTTCTAAAAACTAAGACATTGAAAAACTAGGCCTACGCTGTGCAAGGCATTCCAATACGGAAATCGTACTGGGCTCTGAATCCGATGTAGTGTAGCGTGGTGTCTCCAAATCCCTATGTTATGAGCTATGAGAAGTGCAGGATCTGAGGAACAGACAATAGGCCGAGTTCATTTATACTATACACTTATTTTGACCCCACTCATCGTTTTGTAATGCTATTTGGGCTTCTGCCTATGAGTCACGATTTTAAACACTAGTGCTACTGCAAAAACGAACCATTCGTTGCATAGCTAGTACTTGCTGGTCCTCCCCACGGATCTTGCGTTTAAAAAATTCAAAATATTGAGGATCCATTAAATCATTACCATCCAGGTTGCGCTATTCATGTATCGCTTTTAATATGGTCTGCCTCCGGGGGTGGCTTACGAAATTTTTAAACAAAGATCACGTGCTGCATCCTTACAGTGCCAGATCCATGGTTAAAATAATATTGACCGATTAATGCCCGCACTAACATCCATAAATATTCTATTAAATGTACAGGACCTAAGATTTGGAATAAAATTTCTCCCAGTCTTCAACTAGCGCTCACGCTGGACTCCTTTAAGAATAAGCCAAATTCCTTTTTACAATTTAACACTCACGACTGGAAATAGAGTCCCATCGCTCAACAATTGTTGCAATGGAAGAGGCTCAGCCTATAGTTAAGCTTAGCCTAGTTAAGATAGGTATATGAGATGAGGGGGAGATTGGACTATGCATTAAATAGCAGCAAGACAAAAACCATGAACATCGGAGGTCAACAGTGCCAGGACATCGTTGTCGGTCAGCAGACCATCGAATTTGTCGAAGATATCACGTATTTAGGGAGTGCAATTTCAGACAAAGGAGATGCGCAGGTGGATGTAAGAACCAGAATAGGCAAGGCTACAACTGTATTCCAAAGACTGTGCTAGGTATGGACAGTAAGGACCATCAAACTAAAAACCAAAATACATCTGTACAGATCAATTGTGATACCAACGTTGACATACGCAAGTGAGACAAGGAAGTAAACGGCAAGAATCTCACACAAACTGAATGTTTTTCATCAAAGATGTCTATGAACTATCTTGGGCATATCATGGAGGGATCATATTTCAAATGAGGAGGTTCTGAGGTTGGCAGAGGTGGGGAAGATGGACGAGATCGTCAGACGGAGAAGAATGGCCGGACACATCTCGCGGTTGCCACTACAGCTCCCTGCAAAGACGGCAATGAGATGGATGCCGGAAAATGGAAGGAGCAGAGGAAGATCGTTTAAAACCTGGAGAAGCACCTTTAGACAAGACTTGAAGGAGATAGGAATCGACTGGGAAGACGCGGAAGAGACTGCAAAAGATCGTACGGGATGGAGAGCTCTTGTCGACTAATGTTCCAGGAGGAACGGGAGGAACTAAGTCTAAGTAGGCCTAAGTTAAGATCAGTTGACTTTTATTACTATATAATTTAATATCTACTCATTACATTATATAAATATCACTACGCTCATCGAAACTCTTCCTATTGTACATGCAACTATGGGTAAGGGTCACCCATAAACAGCGGGAGGCCTTCCCTTGTAGCCTAGCATTGTTCAATGATAAGTAATTTCCTATTTTACATGTCTATTTACTCTTTTATGTTACACCTTAATTGCCATTGACTAGATTTGGTTTCGTTTCAATAAAAATAATAAACGTTATCGTTATGCAAGTGATTATTATTATATCAAAATATCTATCGAAGGCAGTCCCGCGTTTAGAGGGGACCTTACGTATCGGAAAGTCGATTAAATTTCAGCTCGATGACCAGCTTACTATAATTGACTGACGCCAATTTAAGCGGACCATCGATTGATTTAATCAGGCGCACATGTGAAATTATATTAAGCTTCAGCTTGGTCGACGTACGAGCGCAATTAACGAACTTCTGAGGCATCCATTGACTTGGCTGAAAAACCCGATTTTGCAAATGCATGCAGCGAGTGCGACCTTGTAGCAATAGTCACTCGTAGGCCTAGATGCAATTGAAAGTTCCACTTATTACTAAACATTATCAGTCCTACTATTTCAATGTGATATTATTATACATTCAAAGTCGATGTCCCATATGAGCGTTTGCCAAATTGAGTAATAATGGCTACACATACTAACTTTGCAATCAACGCCATTTTTAGACAATTATAAGTCAATGGGTGAAATAGCCCGAGGTCGACACTTTATTTAATTAATTACAATTCACAAATTCAAAGACTATGTCTTATCTCGAGTTAATACAAATCGGACAAGTTGACAGTTCGATGCCTGATTGATACCCAGATGCGAAAGATCGTCAAAAGAGGTTTAGAAGTTGTGGAGAGGCTACGAATTTTTTTCGGAGACAACGCTATACGAGCACTCATAATTATGCACTATAGGTAGCCCACTGAACTACATTGTGAAGAACCACATTCAAAGTAAAATGAGTCACGTGAGAATTTCTATAACATTCTATAGCTTGATACGTCTTGTCGGAGTGAGATTTTCTGAGAGTCCGTCAGTCGGTCGAGAAGAACATTCCAAATGGCAATGAAATTGAGTCTATCGTGAACATGAACGATGTCATATGCAATCGGTTGCGACTGATTCTTGTAGGACTCGAGAGCCAAGTCTTCTCTGAGTGTCATCCGCTTATTCAGATCCACATAGTTAATTTTATCTGGGACTTTCTTCGTCAGAAGTCCAGTCACATAGACATCATCGATCCAGAAGAAAGGAGTAGATTTTGACGCTTCATAGAGCTGTGTAACGAGTTGCCTCGAGATAACGTACGCTATTCCAGCGCAATACTGTGGGAAAAAACTCATACCAGGTAGCTCGTTCCTTTTGACGCACCACTTCATGCAAGTCTTGCGCTCTCTGAGGATCGGCATCGTGTTATTCTGCCACAAAGGACACATGATGACGGAGGATTTGTGCCTATTGTCCCTCACCAGTTTAACGATCTGGAATATGTTGAGGAAAGTATCGTCATCCGTCTTCATGACGTAAGGTACGTGTGGACAGTACGTTGACACCCACTTGAGGCTCATGACAGCCTTCAGAGTGAGGTTCTTGTAATCGTCGACAAAATCTCCCTGAACAATGTCTCCGTATTTGTCAAACTCTTTCTTCACATCCTGCTGAACATCTTCGCTGGCTCTTCCCATCATGAAAACTACCTTAAATGTCAAATCCTTGAATAGCAAAGGGTTGGCCCAGGTCTTTCGAAGTAAGTCCCTTCTCTCAAAGTTCTTGCACGACGTATGCACGTAAACAATCCAGTTGAGATCCGGAGAGTCCTTACAGATGCCTGGGTTGCTCAGGACCAGAGTAGGGTCCAATGGAAACGGGTTGGCAGTGACAGCGTCAGACTTATGTTCCTGTATCAGGTCTTCGATGTCAGCTGAATCCACCGACAACACGATGCTCAGCTTCCCATCGCTTTTCCTTGACCGAATTCGAACTAGAGCCGATTGGAACGACGCGAAATCAACCAATTCTGAATCGGTTTTACTCTCGACAAGATCCGACGCAAATCGATCGAAAGACAAGAAATCGATTGAGGTGAAGTATGACACGAGGCAGACAATGACGACCAGCAGCAGGAGTGTCACCACTCGGTTCAAAGACCGCCAGTGGCGAAACATCGTCTGGAGTTCTACTGATCGACCTGCTGAACACTGAAAAATCAAAATAAAGGATCACAGAGAATCTACAATAAATGTTAGGATCGCGCACTGACTTAATTTCTTCTCATGCCTACTTATCTATCTGTTCTCCACGCACAGTTACAAGATCTTTACCCTTACTGCGACACCGCTTTCTACCATTTCTCTAAATGACCTGTTTCAATAAATTTCCATTGCGAACGCGGTAAAGACTAATGTTGGAGTAATGGAGTTGCAGGTATTTAAAAGCAATATGCAGTATAGAGAATAATATGTAAGTTGCTATCTATCACAACTAAACGTAGAATGTTGACACTCTTTATAGCAGAGATCCCCAATCTTTCAATCACCCGCACTATTAGTCCCCAATCTTTCTATGCCCCACAGTCCTGCACCCCTGGGAAATGTTTGACCATGATTGTTCGCACCCCTACACAAGTATTATCACGTTTGTAGAGGAACACACGATGTTGTTACTTTTTTAACCACTACTGAAACTTAAGCCTTAGGCTTACAACCTTGCATGTAAATAAACTTCTCATCTTACGGTCGTATACCCATACTCAATTACTCATCATGTAATTTTGTCAGATCAGTAATTCATAACGTATCATCAAAGCATTCATATAATATACACTTCCACTCTCTGTCGCACCCCTTGAAATTACATGTCGCACCTCTGCGGGTACGTGCATCTCCGTTTGACAAACGCTGCTTCGGAGTAAGATCCTGTAACGGAGGTAACTGATTTAGTGCACCCTAAGAGTTCATGATGACCAACTATCTTGTGATGCAACGCAGTTAGCAATGGATATTAGCAGATATGTTACGGCGGCCGTATAGTGTACAAACCTGTGTGTTCATATGCAATAGAACTCAATATAACAATTTTGATATTAGACTGGTCATAATAAGTCTGGGTTTGATCAGTGGTCTGAATATAGAGGGCTGACAAGACATAATTTTACGAAAATCTTATCATATATTTTTAATGCGATTATACAATAACAATTTGCATTGTCTCCAATCTAGATATATTGTATATTGCAACAAATAGCAATTGTATAAGCATATAGAGTAGAGTGCCTGTTTCGATGTGAACCAGCACTAGGAATGAGCTCAAGAAAAAGATTAAGGAAAGGTTGAAAGAAAATGCTGATGACCTCCTTCGTTGGATCTGCCAGTGTGCATATGGATAATATCAATTTCAGGATATGAACCTGAAATGGAGAACCCAAAAAGATCAAGACCTATCTTACCAGACGACCCATGCGCCATCTAGCATTCTGCTGTGTGATGACGAAAGCAATAGCAACTGAGAGCACAGCATTTTTTGGCATCGTGCCGACTCGATAATCGATGCAAGCGCGGCTCGTCGATGGTCAAATAATTGCATTTTTAATCATCTGCATGCTACAAGTGTGTGATCATTACCGTACTATAAGTACGGCCTTATAGTGCTCACTCAATTCAGAGGTTCCGATTTGATTGATCGTCAGGATAGAGATATCTTTCACAAAGTCTGTTCAACCGTATTTTAGGCAAGATGTGTCAACTTGGCAGGGGAGGGGATTAAGCAATGCGCTTGCGTGGCTAAGGGGCCGTCCATGAATTACGTCATGCGCCAAGCGAAAGGAGGGGGATCAAACATTTGCGACGATGTGTGACGAGGGGAGGGGTCGACGAAATGTGACGTCACACCATCCCATTAAACATTAAAATGCGTAACTTTAATAAAATTGTCACTCAATTAAACAGGTTTCACATAACTAACAGTAATTTTCTATGGCAATTTAACAACACTGATCATTTCATAATTATTGCATTCCTTCTAGACTATGTGCAAGAGCCGTTTGTCGGGGATAGTGTCCCGAGAATGATGTCCCTTTGCTAGCGTAGGCAGAGCAGTCACTGGTTTCTAAAACTATCTAATTCTGGACTAATTTTGACCCCTCCCCTTCGTCACAAGTCGTCACAAATGTTTTGTTGACCTTATCAAGTATGATATCACAAAGCCTTGACCCCTTCTCGAAAAACCCAGATGTCCAGAATGTAATTCAAATTTTCTTATAATTATCAAACAATAATTGCATGTAAAAATACTTGAAATCAATTCAAACTATATATTAGATTGAAGAAAAAGGGAGAAAGCTTAATTATTACACTTTTATGCAGTCGGCAAGATGGCTGTGGTGGAATCATTTAAAAAAATTTTAAATGTTTAAATACAAACTTTATGCTTCTCCACTCTCCTACGGTGAAGCAAAATGCTTCTTTATGGAATAAATAATATCCAGTACGCATTCCATTTAACTTGTTTCTGATTGCGACCATTAGTCCACGTTGTCAACGTGCAGCGCATCTCTTGTGGCCTGTGCATTCTGAGCTTTGGGCTGGATAAATTGATTCCTGCTTGTGTGCTACTCCCGGGACGGCTGCCTCACTTCCAAAACCCCAAAATTGACATCGAGTGTTGAGCAAACAACCCAAAAATGTGGAATAATTAAGTTATGGCAGGATATATGGTGGGCAAAACGCGATAAATCACAAGGTTCGAACCGCTTGCACGTATACAGTGTCTAGTATTACAAAGTGTGGACCATTTGATTGACATTTTCCCACTCCAAAGACTAAGTATCTTAAGAGAAGGCAATACTAACTGTCACGCGCGACACTCTGGACGATAGCGCTATATAAAAGTCATCGATCGACAGCAGAGGCGTAGGAGGACTACGGATGAGAATGTCCACTTGACACAGGAGATGGGAGACATCAATGGGCTTCGCCTGAAGAAGACGAACTCGATACAGACGACGAGGATTATGCAAAGATCATCAGGGTGTCAAACAGCGAAACCCGACACCGCGAGGCAGATGTCAGAGACGACTGTCCCTTCCATCTCTACGACCCACAGACAAGAAATTCATGAATCAGTGGAAAATTGGGTCTGGACCGGCTGGTTGACACGGATCATGAATAGGGGACAATTCCGATACGAATGGCGCAACCCACTAGGCGGCATAACGATAATAAGGAAATTCGATCCCTAGGATCAGTTGCTCGTCTATGACACTGGCAAGGCCCAGTCATAGCAGCCGCTAGTCAAACAGTAACTGGACGCCCCTTTTTACGTTACGCTAGGGACCCCAAGACTCGATCGACCAGGGTTTTTTAATGGTTTCTGCAGTTGGGAATCCCGTCTCCAACGTAAACCAGGGAAACATTTCAATAGGACACTAATAACTCCAGTAAGTGTAGATAGGATGAGTGGTGAGTATATATATAAATAAATATACATATTAAAACCATCGAGTGTGTCGTGTTGCTGAGCTTGATGATAGAGAAAAGAACCAGCGGGTACTCTCGTCATCAAGAAGAAGGATTGGCGAGAGTGAAACCCGCGACACTAACTGTCAATAAATGTGAAGTCATTGTGTTATAACTTTGCATTGATTAACAGGCACATTGCTGTTTTGATTTTCTCTGGCAGTCAGAACAAAGTGTGCTGCATGTAGGTCTACGTATCAGATAAAATTAAAGGCGGCGAAGTTTTCTGGGCGGGCAGTTGTGCGACAAACTGCTTGTCAATCAAACCTGAACTTATTCAGTGGGGCTACAGTCAAGAAGTGCCATATTCAAGTCCACCGCCGGTCAATTCCTTTCAATTGAAATGCCTGCATGCCTCTGGGCCGTTCTCTGTCTGTCTGTCTCTCTACATACATCTACTTATAATATATATATATATATATATATATATATATATATAGCCATGAGCCAAAGCGCAATAGGACGCATACAGGATATCAGCCCATGGACCATTATAGGTGTATAAATATGGCGGTTGGCCAAGATCACTCGGCTCGTGAAGTAATCTTGGCGGCTGCCTGTGGTCACTGTTGTTTGCGTTTGTTTCTCTGTGAGCTGATCCGGCTGAGCTGTAAGCCTACTGAACAAGCGAAGACCACTGTCCAATGAGACATCAAAAGGAATTGTACCTTGAAAATACGTTTCATACGAGTCATCAACCCTATTACGTCAGAAGCTCTTCATTGGATTTGAATATAAACTTCTGACCTTTGGCAGGACGCATTATTTCTCGTCTGTGATGCACTCCCTGTGCTTGACTTAGTTTCCTTGCCAAACGTAGAGCATTGGTCCACCCAAAATTACAAAGAACGTTCAAGTATTTTTCATACAGAACTCTGAATAAAACTGTGAAAAGGGTGCGCTATTTGTCCTCTGCCAATCCATTCCACAGATGAAGATGTGGCGGAGGGTCGCGGACAAAAACACCCCCCGACAAACCCCTCTAACATAAACATCCCAGGACTAACACACACACCCCAAATTAGGACAAACCCCCTCTAAGATTTTTTACTTTTTTGCTTTTATTACTTAGAAAAGTGTGTGTCCAATGGGACGAAGACATCCCTTGAAGTCGCGATTTACAACACTGCAGCAAACTTCCCGCATGGGTTTGGTTGCACTTTTCACACGTTTGACGGGAGGCTGTCCACGAGCAGCTTGAAAGATGGCCGTACTGGCTAAAGCTGGGCACGCACACACACGAATACAGGCACGAAGGCATATGAGTGGCATATCAAGTACAGGTGTGTAGATGCATTTAATTATAAGGACTATGAAACACGATCATTGTTTCAATTGTTATTTCCAGTGCATTTCCCGTCTACTTGGCCCATTTGAGCCTATTCAGATAGACTGACCACAACGGTTCATTTGTTTAAGATTGTACCCCAGGCGGATGAGATGCTTTGGAGAGATCTGATTGGTAGCTAGCAGGCGGCAGGTATTCATTAGACCTCGCCTTAAAAATTTGGGCGTTAAGTAGGATCCTGTTTGTTTACTTCGTACGCATTCAAAGTAGGGCCCAACGATTTAATAGATAATAGAGTCAATTGAAATGTATCCGGAATTCCGGATATTGCAATAAATCGATAAATTCAAATTTGTTAGCGGCAATTTAATCGCACTTTATTGACTAATCTTCATTAGATTAAAGAATCCAATCATAATTAAATTGTAAAGATATCCATAATTTCGTCCTTTTAGAGCAATTCCAATAAAATTACGAAAGTTTGCTTTTCAAATGAAGTCAATTCACCAATAAGCTCTCGTGTTCTAGGGCTACTCGAATTTATCAAAATGAACACGAAGGATATGGGATGATGGATATTTACCCATCAACATTTTATATTCGTCCACCTAAAATAAGGCAGATTCCGACTTTTGAAATATCGATAGGCAAATTGCTCACATTTCCTATAAAGACCCTGTTAATTTATTCTTTATTCACATGTATCATTTAGGCCTATCTCTGTTTTTAAGTTTAATGCTCAAAACATACACCGTCGTTTTATTAAAAATATACAGGCTAAAATTAACGAAATACAATAATACTCATTGATCATTCACTTCAAAACATCCATATTGATATGTGCGGTACGATTATTGCACAGTGCCGTAACGGACTAATCTGCATATGACATCCGCCATTTTGGCGGAAAACGAAATGCTTGATGACGTTGGATGCGTTAAGTGAACCACACTTATTATAAACGTTGACTGACAGAGAGGCACAGAGAGATGAAGGGTGCGGGAGAGGAGAGAGAGAAAGGAGGGAGAGCATGGAAGAAGGAAGAGAAGGGGGAAGTTATAAAAGGGAGAGAAAGATGCATGGGTGAATTTAGAGATAGATAAAGAGAGAAGGGAGAGAAGGGAGATTAGGAACTGAGAGAGAAGGGGAGGAAGGGAGATCAGGAAGGATAAACAGAGCTAAAGGAACAAGCGAGAGTATGGACAAAGAAGAGAGACGGGCGAAGGATGAAAGAAGATGGAAAAGGAAGAGAGAATTGAAAGGGGGGAGTAGGAGAAGGGATAGAGAGAAAGGAGATAGAGGGGAGAATGGAGAAAGAGAAGAGAGAAGGGAGAGAGAAAAGGGAGGAGGAACAAGAGATATAATATTATATACATATATATATTTTACTGATCACCATTTTGCAACAATATTATATTGTTGTCTATATTTTACTACAGTCATGTAAGTCAAGTTTACAAAAGAACATATTGTTCCGCTATCGAAGTCTCTCAATCTCCAATACATATAATTCATCACTTCAGTGGTAGCTTGCACTAATCGTGATCAGTCATTTGTTATTTACATATCAAACAGAAACTGAAAGAAAAACAGAAACAACCCATAAACTCATAAAGCTAGTGCACATATACAATATCATACAATCAAGTGTGTGCATAATATAGTGTCTCCATTATAAATGTCTTCAATTTCCGTATAAACTGATACACCGTCAGTAAACCAGTAAGTTTGTTTGGAAGAGAATTAGAGTAAAATTCCTCTGATCTAAACATTCCACTGTCCCATGGCAGTTCTATGCCGCGTTGGTGGTATACGCTGGTAGCCCTATACACGTGTCCACTCATCTATAGTTTGATGACCATGTTTTTCTGAATTTCTATAAAATCATTAGGTAAAACATATCTCAGGCAGTGACCAATACATAAATATACCAGTTTGCAATTTGTTTGATCATTCATGATGTAGTAAACCCAGTTTGAGAAAATAGAGCATTATTTGAAACTGTGAATGGTATCTTACAAATAATTCGGACTAAACGCTTCCGTATTGTTTTTATGCAACAGTTACGTAAGTATGATAATTTGAAGTCCAGATTATATTATACTAGAGCTTTTGGGCGTGGTTTACATGTAAGTGCTTTGGACTATAGACAAGTTCATTGTGCATCCTTCAAAGTCCAAACCTTCACTGCGAAGGTGATTGATTGGTCAGAATGAAGGTCAGATCGAAGGTCGATGAAATAGGGAAGAGCAAGCTGGATGATATCTTTTGGCGTTTCCCTTGACCATATTTTGTGAGTTTGAAGAAGAAGAAGCCTAAGGTTGTTTGCTGTCACATAGAATCCACTTGTAAAAGCGGATGCAACGAAGTAGGGTATTGCCCATGCATAAGCAGGCAGCCTTGACCAATTACGAACAGTCACAATCACGTTTCTGTGGAACAGTGTGGGTTAATTATTCACTCCGATTACCCGACGATTTGGTTTTATGCTGCACTTGTAACACGAATATTCAGCGTGTACTCCTCTAACAAAAATATCGTAATAATCGTTGATTATTGCAAGTTTAATATTCAGTTTATGAAAAGCTAAGTCTCTCACGAAAATGCCCTATTGGTCGTAGCGTGTACTCACTGCAATATTACCTCTACAGCACTGAAACGTTTCAAACAGTGAGAGGTAATGGACTAATGGTGTGGTGAAAATGTAATGCCCTTATAGTTTCAGATCTTATGACGTAATGGAATATGCATAGGCATATTCAGCGGTGACCGAAAGTCATGAGCTTTTAATTCACAGAAAACAAAAATATCATGCCGGCCCAAAGAGCAGAGGTCGGAGAGAAATTGCAGAATGAGGAGTGCGAATGAGATTAACCAATAAATTGACTATACAATTAATTCACAACATTGGTTCCTGCTGAGCCCTTCTACCTCGCGTAGAGCCCTATATAAGTGATACTTCGGTCAAAGGCTCAAAGCCTAACCACTAATGGCATAGCCCCAGCATGCACTTGCCTACTCGACTGTAACACCCTTGTCACCACGTTGAGGTGTTGGTTGGACTTTGAGAGAGATTCAACTACATGCAGATAAATATATACCTAAATATATAGAAATCCGCGAAATAGTATACGGCTAAGCGTTGGCCACACGCAAAAACACAACGCTAGGTCTAACAAGTACATCAACGAATCACACAATTCAATATGAACATGATTAGCCATGACCTCTATCTCCAGGCAAAAATTGTAGTTGCATGCGTAGCAATAATCAATAGCATAAACACTGAGCAACGTTTCCATGACAATGCTGATATTAGACTATTAGAACTGTCATGGAAACGTTGGCTTTTAGTGTCGAGTTAATTGCTGCAGAAGAGAGTGCAAAGCAGCGATTGATTGGTCAGAATGAAGGTCAGATCGAAGGTCGATGAAATAGGGAAGAGCAAGCTGGATGATATCTTTTGGCGTTTCCCTTGACCCTATTTTGTGAGTTTGAAGAAGAAGTGAATACCAGAGGTGCTTTGCTGTTGCATTTTACTTACATGGAACAAACGCAGATCTAGTCTTGACCACGTAGGTTCTCCCACGTAAACTTAGATAGGATCACTTGTCCTTTATTGTCTCGTACTGTCTTGAACCTAGTGCACATGTCTCGGTCTCGGTCTTCGTGCCTCACTGTCTCGGTCTCGTCTTGGGTCTAGAAGTTTGCAGGTGCTTTTAGCAGTGCGCATGCGCCAAAGGTTTGCGTGCGCAAACACCTCTGCATATGCAAACATTTGGCGCATGCGCACTGCTAAAAACAACTAAATTTCGTTGAGAGGCCGAAGTTTCAGCCGCAGAAGCTCCACGCCATCTGAAAACCCTAATAAGTTTGGGAGGAACAGCTGGATAGTGTGTCTCTCCTCCCCAATTCCCAGTGCGAAATGGGGACTATGAGCAGATTTTCCGTGGATTCAGCCATGCACCCAATGTTTTAATATCCGTGTCAAATCTGACAATTTCATCATAGTTACACTTCAAACGACAATACGCTGCCATTCGAACCTTCAGCACACTCGACTATGACTCGCCTACAGCTGACTAAATTTCGCTTACAGCTAGGACTCGTATACAGCTAACAGACTTGTTTACTGAGACCAGCGAAGGAACGCAGCGCTGGGTCCGTTTATCTGCTTGCAGAACGCTACATGCCTAGACGTGTCTTATGAGAATTAATAACGGGGAACCAGACAAGCCAACGACACTCTGAGCGGCCATAGATATAGTCCACCTACCTGAAGCAGCTATGCAGACGACAACCACACACAACACCGTCGGTTCATTCCCACATACTCCACCATGGCCGCTAACCTTCAACGAAAACTCCGTTTGACTAAATCGCACTCGATTCGGAATTCTAGAGCGAGCCACTGAAGAGTCCAATCCTCAATAACCGAACCTTATACTGCGTGATAGCTGGCGTAGGCTTCGGCCGAATACAGCGACGGCGTGTTATTAGTGTTTCTGCCCTGACTGATAGAGCACAGGAGACGCATGAATGGCGTAAGACGGGCGTTTGTGTAGCCCGAGTATAGAGCGAGACGCTTCAACGCAGCTAAGGCAGGGTGGCCCTCACCCATTGGAGCGGCTGAATTGTATTTGTATAGAGGCTCATCCTCTGCCTAAAGTCACAGAGAATCAGACGAAGAGAAAGGCTCATCTAGCAATATATCAAGAAAGATTCTAACTCATATCAATGCTAGAACCACCCTTATATCGTGTTTTAATTATCATGTATGTATGTATGTGTACAGTGATGGGTGTACTCTTGGGTGCCTGTCCATATATTTGATGGAGAGGGAGAGACAGAGACAGAGAGAGAGAGAGAGAGAGACAGACAGAGAGACAGAGACAGAGAGAGAGAGACAGACAGACAGAGACAGAGAGACAACGAGAGAATTGGCCACTATGCCAACACATTAGAAAGACTCTTAGCCTATGCATACATCGTGTGATACACGTACATAGTAGTGAGCTGTCGATTTGAACAGTTTATTAAACAGTGCGTGACAAGCAATACGTGTATATTGTCCCAAGTTTGATGTAGTCCTATGTTGTAGTAAATGGCATAGTATCATAGGCGGAGACTTAGTCGCGGGTTTGGGGGGGGGGGCAGATGAAAAAAATTTGGTTAGGGGACAGGTCGGAAGAAATTTTAATTCCCAATCTTGGATGCAGCAAAAATAGGCCGCGTCTCGTGCGTCTCCTCTTTTCCATTTTACATAACCCCCGAGCATGTTTTAACCAACTCCTACCTCCACTCCGTACCCTCGCCAATCACCAATTAAGATTGGTGATCCGCATGTTGGATTAAACTACTATGAAACGAGGACCAATTTACGTTTTTGAATTGAATAACATGAGCCTTAAATTGTCATGAGTTTGATATTAATGCCAGCCCAGACAAGTGGTATATCACAAGTAATTGCATCGTGATGGCTAATTCTCCAACTATACGAAACACGCTGAAATATAAGACTTGTCTCACTCCGTTTGCTACGATGTCTAATGCGGAAATAAGTTATATCACATTGATAATAATTAAAGGCTAATTGCAATACACCAGACACATAATTGCTTATCTGCACTGACGTTAATATCGATCGAAAGAATTGGCTGAAAATTATTTTTGACTTCGTAGCAACTATCAATTGCTTTGCACAGATCAAGTCTCGTAGAAATATTCATTTAAATAATAATAACAGCAACAGCAACAACAACAGCAACAATAATAATAATAATAAAACAAGAACATTCGTACCTTTCATTCGGTAAAGGATGGCCTACATATTATTATTATTATTATTATTATTATTATGCAGCCATATAACTCGTTATTATTATTATTATTATTATTATTATTATTATTATTGTTATTATTATTATGTTATTATTATTATTATTATTATTATTATATATGTTTCACATTATGCTGTTATCGCCCATGATGAGCTAATGGAGTGTTGGCAATGTATTATTATTATTATCATTATTATTATTATTATTATTATTATTATTATTATTATTATCGTTATTATTATTATTATTACTTATTATTTTTATTATTTTTAATATTAATAATAATAGTTTTCGTTTCATTTCAAACTGACAAGTCGCAGTATAATTACATCATAGCATAAACGAATGGCGAAAAGTTATTACAGAAGTCGAATTTAACTGTCGGCAGCCATGCAAGGCGCCAGTACGCTATACATCTGATTTTAACCAACGCCGTGGCCTAGCGAAGGATGACTAGTCAACCTTACGGGAATACGGAGATACAGAAATCGATTTCAGTTCCTATAGACCCTGCACTCTAGTGTCTCATCCAACACTCTAAGACAACCATTCCCAAGCGCCGCATGATTCTATGAAAACGTTTCGACCTTGAACATTCGTCACCTTTAAATAGTTTTGCATAGTTCCTTAGTCATCACACGTCACGCTATGCTTGCCACATAATTGGCCAGACGACGATGCCGCGTCGAGAAGAGAAGAAAGGTCGTATTTCCGTCACAGTAGGCCTACATTCTATTCGTCTTGGCCTAATACGAGATGAGTCTTAATTGTTAAACATGCTAATCAAGATTGCTTGCTGCTATCCGTTTTTCCGTCTAGATTTAAGGGAGTTATTACATGCAGCGAGGTAGATCTTTTATTTAACAGAGATATAGACAACATGAGGATAGGTCTTCGTTCTTTAAAACGGCGTGTCCGCTAAATGCAACAGCCTGGCCTGTGATAAAGTAGACGGCAACACGTATTATGTGACTCAATATGTCAGCATTTTTACTCGTCAGACAACTGAACGCGAAATAGTGAAGAGCCTTTAAGTGGTAGAGCAAACACTAGAACAGCAATTCGCTGTTCTCAACGCCAGTAAACAACTAACCAATGTTTTCTTAATGTGACGTAGGCCTACAGACAAATGAAGCGTCATTGACGCGCCAGTAATTACTGTTCATGCCCCTAGAAAACCAGTGTTTATTCCCCTCTCATTTCTCGAGTGGTCATTCCAAGTCTAGATACATGTCACATGGTACGTTCTTGCCATAAAAAGTATCCAGGCGTAGAATAGGTTGATGTTGTATGAGCCAATAGTTAACGATTTACATGTATATAATGCAAGGCAGAACACTTTGCTGAATCAACCAGAATGTAGCCAACCGCGAATAATAGAACTCTTGATCCTCTTTATTATTATAGGCTCATCTCGCAAACACAGTGCTCCTAAGGCGCATAGGCTAAGTCAGTCAGGTCCAGTAGCCTACTGAGTGAATAATTCGTAGTACAAAGGCATCATGAGCAACACGTAGGCCTACGTCTAGTGCGTTCAAATCTATCCCATTAGCTTGAAAATCATTAAATTGAGCGCCAAAGCACAACATTTTTATCAGAACAGTAAAAACTGCCTTAGAAACAGCAAACCATTCATCAGATGGCTTAACAACTCTACAGTGTCTAGTTAAGTTCACGTATTTATATTAATTTATGTACTAGATATTTGCCCATCTTAGGACGTTAAAACACAATTTTTAAATAGCCTCCACCTCAGCCTCATTCCTCCACCTCCTCCTCAGCCTCACTCCTCCACCTCCTCCTCAGCCTCATTCCTCCACCTCCTCCTCAGCCTCATTTGCCACTACCGCCTAACCTCCAGCCTTACCGCCTTTTCTTCCATCACCTAGTCCAATTCCTCCACTTTCTCCTCCACATCCTCTTCTTCCTCCACCCGCATCCTCCTCCTGCTATTGCGCAACAGTCTCCATCCTCTAAATCCACCACCTCCTCCTCCTCCTATTCATCCTCCACCTTCTCCTCCTCCTTCCTCTCCATATCTTCCTCAATCTTCTCCTCTAGCTCTACCTCCTTCTCCACCTTCTCCTTCTCCTCCTTCTCTTTTTCTTTCTTCTCCATTTCTTCCTCAACCTTCTCCTCTAGCTCTACCTCCTTCTCCACCTTCTCCATTTCTTCCTTTTCCGTCTCTTCCTCAACCTCATTCTCTAGCTCCATCTCCGTCTCCAACTTCTCCTTTCCCTTGTTCTCCATCTCTTCCTCAACCTTCTCCTCTAGCTCTACCTCCTTCTCCACCTTCTCCATTTCTTCCTTTTCCGTCTCTTCCTCAACCTCATCCTCTAGCTCCATCTCCGTCTCCACCTTCTCCTCTCCCTTGTTCTCCATCTCTTCCTCAACCTTCTCCTGTGGCTCTTCCTCAACCTTCTTCTCTAGCTCTACCTCCTTCTCCACTTTCTCCTCTTCTTCCTTTTTCGTCTCTTTCTTAACCTCATCCTCTAGCTCCATCTCCGTCTCCACTTTCTCCGTCTCCACCTTCTCCTCTCCCTTGTTCTCCATCTCTTCCTCGACCTTCTCCTGTGGCTCTACCTCCTTCTCCACCTTCTTCTCTTCTTCCACTTCCGTCCCTTCCTCATCCTCATCCTCTAGCTCCATCTCCGTCTCCACCTTCTCCTCTCCCTTATTCTCCATCTCTTCCTCGACCTCATCCTCTAGCTCCACCTTCTTCTCCACCTTCTTCTTCTCCTCCTCTTTTTATTTCTTCTCCATTTCTTCTTTAACCTCATCATCTAGCTCCACCTTCTTTCGCCTCCTCCTCTATCTCCTCCTCCGTCTCTTCCTCGATCTTCTCCTCCTCCTGTAGCTCCACCTCCCTCTCCACCTTCTCCTCTTCTCCCTTCTCCATCTCTTCCTTAACCTCATCCTCTAGCTCCACCACTGGCGCACGCAAAACAAGCGACAGCTTTCAGATATTCTCTCTTATTATAATTATTATCAATTATTGGATATATGTTTGTAACTACAAGGCTCATTGGTTTGATGACACATTCATTATCGCTGCAAAGTGTTATAGAGATCTATACGGAGCCCCTAAAGGGAAGAAGAATATTTTATTTCGTGCGCACGAGTTAACAACTCGTTCCCTCGACTTAATAAGTCTTGCGCACGAGATAACAACTCGTTCCCTCGACTTAATAAGTCTTGTGCACGAGATAACAACTCGTTCCCTCGACTTAATAAGTCGTGCGCACGAGATAACAACTCGTTCCCTCGACTTAATAAGTCGTGTGCACGAGATAACAACTCGTTCCCTCGACTTAATAAGTCTTGCGCACGAGATAACAACTCGTTCCTTCGACTTAATAAGTCTTGCGCACGAGATAACAACTCGTTCCTTCGACTTAATAAGTCTTGCGCACGAGATAACAACTCGTTCCCTCGACTTAATAAGTCGTGCGCACGAGATAACAACTCGTTCCTTCGACTTAATAAGTCGTGCGCACGAGATAACAACTCGTTCCCTCGACTTAATAAGTCGTGTGCACGAGTTAACAACTCGTGCGAACGAGATAACAACTCGTTCCCTCGACTTAATAAGTCGTGCGCACGAGATAACAACTCGTTCCCTCGACTTAATAAGTCGTGCGCACGAGATAACAACTCGTTCCCTCGACTTAATAAGTCGTGTGCACGAGTTAACAACTCGTGCGAACGAGATAACAACTCGTTCCCTCGACTTAATAAGTCGTGCGCACGAGATAACAACTCGTTCCCTCGACTTAATAAGTCGTGTGCACGAGATAACAACTCGTTCCCTCGACTTAATAAGTCGTGTGCACGAGTTAACAACTCGTTCCTTCGACTTAATAAGTCGTGTGCACGAGTTAACAACTCGTGCGCACGAGATAACAACTCGTTCCCTCGACTTAATAAGTCTTGCGCACGAGATAACAACTCGTTCCTTCGACTTAATAAGTCGTGCGCACGAGTTAACAACTCGTTCCTTCGACTTAATAAGTCGTGTGCACGAGTTAACAACTCGTTCCTTCGACTTAATAAGTCGTACGCACGAGATAACAACCCGTTCCCTCCACTTAATAAGTCGTGTGCACGAGTTAACAACTCGTGCGCACGAGATAACAACTCGTTCTTTCGACTTAATAAGTCGTGCGCACGAGATAACAACTCGTTCCCTCGACTTAATAAGTCGTGTGCACGAGATAACAACTCGTTCCCTCGACTTAATAAGTCGTGTGCACGAGTTAACAACTCGTTCCTTCGACTTAATAAGTCGTGTGCACGAGATAACAACTCGTTCCTTCGACTTAATAAGTCGTGCGCACGAGTTAACAACTCGTTCCTTCGACTTAATAAGTCGTGTGCACGAGTTAACAACTCGTTCCTTCGACTTAATAAGTCGTACGCACGAGATAACAACCCGTTGCCTCCAGTTAATAAGTCGTGTGCACGAGTTAACAACTCGTGCGCACGAGATAACAACTCGTTCTTTCGACTTAATAAGTCGTGCGCACGAGATAACAACTCGTTCCTTCGACTTAATAAGTCGTACGCACGAGATAACAACTCGTTCCCTCGACTTAATAAGTCGTGCGCACGAGATAACAACTCGTTCCTTCGACTTAATAAGTCGTACGCACGAGATAACAACTCGTTCCCTCGACTTAATAAGTCGTGCGCACGAGATAACAACTCGTTCCTTCGACTTAATAAGTCGTACGCACGAGATAACAACTCGTTCCCTCGACTTAATAAGTCGTGCGCACGAGATAACAACTCGTTCCTTCGACTTAATAAGTCGTACGCACGAGATAACAACTCGTTCCTTCGATTTAATAAGTCGTGCGCACGAGATAACAACTCGTTCCCTCGACTTAATAAGTCGTGCGCAAGACTTATTTGACCAATAGCAGGCCGACTTTCTGTGACGTAACCAAACTTCTATTTCGGAGATATAATGGCGTCGCTGGAACAATTGGCAACAAAGTAGTTTGAAATGGGACAACGGCGATTTGTAGTTTTAGCGTCTCAAATTCCACAACACAACTCATACGATAAATCGCGGGGATAACTCTATCTGATATTGTCAGTATTTTAGTTCTGTCAATCTGAACATCATTTTCATTTTCGCTTTCATGTTCGCCTGCAGAGTGATATCCCCAGTATGGCACACGCTCAGCGTACAAACGGCATTTTCCTTATAGGCCAAAGCCTTTCACATCAATATTATACACCCCTACAGTAATCGTAATCTCCAGACTTCTAAAGCGTCACTTGAAAGCTATGCGCAGGGCACCAGCTTATTCAGGAGCGCTGAGTCAAATCGAAAGGGTTGTCCAAATGATAGTCCGTGGAAGGTCAGAGTTCGGTTTCCAGAAGGTCGGCAGAGAGGCAGAGTAGCTGTTAAGGAGGGTGTCGCTTTCGTCCAGAATTGACAGGTGGAATGTCAAGTAATGAGTCTGGGTAAGAGTTCTTGAAAAGGTGAGATTTAAGTTTAGAATGGAATGCCCGAATCACTCTATCTTAAACATTGTTTCGTTTATAGAACTATGTGTTTCCCCATAAATACCAAAATAGAAGTGTGTGTACGTCACAGAAAAGTCGGCCTGCTATTGGTCAAATAAGTCGTGCGCACGACTTATTAACTCGTTCCCTCGACTTAGTAAGTCGTGGGAACGAGTTGTTATCTCGTGCGCACGAGATAAAATATTCTTCTTTCATGTCCCTTTAGGGGCTCCGTAGATCTAAGCTATCGAGCGTTGACAGGTATGATTCTGTTCTCTATAAGATATCTAATTACTCAGATAACACTTAAATAAAAAGGCGCAAAGCTACTGGCTAGTTATTAGATAAGTATGTTTGCGAACTGATAATTTCACCCAGATGTTTCAACTGCTAGCAATTAGACGAATGACATGGTGTGGCTTCATGCAGTATTCAATATTTTACTAATGCGTCTTCGAGGTCCTCATAGCTAGATACATACATGTACATACAGAGTTACAGACATACATATTCAACCCAAGATAGCGTTTCTCTGCAAACATTTTGTCTCTCACAATGCGTCTAAGTGCTCGACAGCAGCCTAAACACAACCTCTCCTGAAACTCTCAACGAATCCGCTTTTAAGTAATTTAATGAGGGATGAGCTATTCACAAACATTACATGTTAGCTTGCACTTATTCTAACGCAGACTACACGTCGTCTAAACTACTTTGTGGAAAAGCTCTAATTATGTTCTGCTGCGTGAAATTCTTCCACAACTTACAGATTTCACGATAAATGCATGCAATCGTATCATCGTATCATAACCTCAATTAAGCCAGAATGCCTGTATTTATTTATTTATATTTATAACCGAAATTTGATAGTCTTTCTTCCAACATTTTTGGCTCAGAAGTGTACACACACGCCTCGCCGGCGCAATTGCAGTTGTACTGCAGAGCAATGGTGCACGAAGGACTTGCTCAAGGACCCTACACAGTGACTGACGCACCGGACGAGGCTATAACCGGGCGCTCAGCACACACTGAATGCCACGGGCTGACCGCTCTAATCAATCGGCTACCGTGCCACACGATATATATACACGCACACACACACACATATATATATGTGCGTGTATATATATCTATGTATATATATACATATATATGTATATATATATTTGGGCACAATATACCTATTTTTAGTTAACTTGGTGTAAGAATGTCCCTGTTGGCGAGACTTCGGTCCCTTTAGGGTCTATTCTTCCCTATTGTTTTGCTGTCAATCATGGGCACCCGCAGCATAGGTCAAGGGGGTCGCGTGACCCCTCTGGAAAGCTAACTGAATTACTTATCTTACTGCATTATTGTAACCAGCAGCACTCTACCAAGGCAGCGCTTTAGGGTTGCATTTTGGTTTGGGGTGGTTATGGCTTTCTACTTCTTCATTGACTCGCCCAGATGTTGCCTGTGTGACATGGGATTTGTAAAAATCTATTTATATGTTTATGTGTTGGAGGGGTTGGAACCCCATACTTAATCGGTGATATGTATGGTGTTCCAAGGGAAATGTATCGAGCCAGATTGCAGACTTATCATATAATTATATAGGCCTATTAGGGCTATTGAACCGAATAGATGATTTTCACTATTTTGCTGAATACGAATAATTGGACCATTTATTCGGCCGAATATGAATACGAACGATATATAAAATAGGTCAACCGACACATTTCAAACTTTCAAAGGTAAGCAAAATTTTTAATTCAGTAAATTTAATACATAAACTAAAAGTAAACCGTTAAATGCACGTAATTTTTGCATCCTTCTGCCAGTCTGTTTAAACTGTAGGCATAGAACTACTCTAAAACTCGAACAAACCTATAGGGATGTTGCCTACAAGCAAGAGCGGCGATACCGGGGGTCAAAGAGGGACAAGTCCCCCACCTTTTACAGATAGGGCATAATTATACGTGTTTCCACCCACATTTCCTACTCCTCTCTTTGGGTGTCCCCCATCTGTCAAGCGAGATCGCCACCTCTGCCTACAAGGTAGGCAACTTTGCGTAGGACCCTATTTAGACACCCAACCCAGCGAAACTGGTGGTGTCCATTGCAGAGGTGTAACAAACGGGGGGCAGAGGGTACCGGCCCCCAGGCTTTCAAAGCCCCGTTTTGGTGCTCAGTGCCCCACCCGAAATTGGTTCTTTTCTGTTTCTCCAATGGCTTTCTAAGATGACTTTTGTAAAGATAATTTATGCCCCCTCCATTTTCAAATTTCTGGTGGGGGGGGGCAAAATTCAAAAAGGGGGCCAAATTCTGTGCTTTCCGCAGTATTTTTTTAATTGTGCCCCCCACTTTTCAAAACCCTGTTACACCTCTGGTCCATTGTAACTTGCCGTTAAATGTGAACCGCGTTCGTGAATATTTACGAGTCTTCAGAAATCATGATTGGCTGAGCTGAAAATAAACTCATGAACATTCATTACCGCGGTTCACATTTAACGGCAACTTCCATTGAATAAGGAGCTACAGTAGTCAAGCAGTGAGACCACAACAGCACGAACCAGACGCTAGGAGTCAAAGAGCAGATTACCTTCAGTGGCCGAAGCTGATAGACTTACTAGCAGCTGCAGCAGAGATTTTGTTTCGCGTAAATGTGAGTTAATGATCTAGGATAAATCTCAAATCTCGGATTAAGGATGTGAAATGTCGATATTTTGAGGTAGGCTAAGGTAAGCTAAGTCTAGTTTGGAGATCTGCCGCGTCGTCGCAATTAAGGCAGATAAGCAGTCTTATCCGGGCTAAAGCCGCAGATAGGGGAACGGGCATTTCACACTCCCGGACATTTGCTCGCCCCCGTTTAGATCATAAGCTCGCCCGTGTCTAATACGTACAAGACAGTATTCAGTATCTAATAATTCGCGTTTAAGTTAAGTTACTTTGGACATATAACAATCAAGACCCCCCGGATTGTTTCGAGAAGGGGATCGTTCAAGGCAAAGTACCTAGAGCTCGGTTCAAGGGCAATTCGTCGCGGACAATCATAATAATAATAATATGAAAATAATGGTAAATGCTTCAGTAAGCAACCATACAAATAAACAGCGTTATTGAAAGTGAAATATAATACTAGACTGTCAAGTTTTTCGAAATATTTAAGATAAAGTTTTAATGGAATATATACACTCTAGGCCTAATAGGGCCTATTAAATCCTTAAGTTACTCTAATCTTACACATAGTCAACTAACGTTAATAATTTTTATGGAAAAAATCCTCTCCGAAATTGTTTCTACTGTTAGTAAATCTTTACAATTGTGCCGTTGTTTAAACCATTAAATTTATATTGTGACTGCATCCTCGTAAGCAGTCAATTGATGTTCGACTTTCGAAATCCAGTACAACACTGCGCAATCGACGATCCAGATCTCGATATTTCTTCTTCCTCAGAGGAGTCAAACGTTAACGTTTAGGTCTACAGATTACCAAAGTACGCGATCACAGACCTATATGACTAAAACTAAAGTTGTTGAAATAGTGCATATCAAACAACTGACAAACGACGAGCTATCCTGGTTTCTTCTTTAAATTCTATCATACAACAAATATACAGTATATAAAAGTGCTCACATGTCTATGATGTTTAAATTTACTGCGACGAATTGTCCGCGCCGAATTGTCCTGCGACAAGTGGTTGCGGAGTTTGCCGATATTGAAAAGGACTGAGGAAACGGGTCGCGGACAAAATCCCCCTCTGATAAAATCCCTCCCTGACAAAAATATACACACATACATTATATATAGATATATATATATCGTATATATATATGCAATTTATCATGTGCTGCCAGTTACTAAATTCTCAAATTTTCAAGCAAACTACTTATATGTTTTTTTTTATTAATTTGAGTTGTCTCCAGTTGTTGATCCACAAATTTGACAACTTCAACAAGTGCTAAACAAATTACTGGGTTACAAATGGCAGACCCCAAAGGGACCAGCGCTGCCCAGGTCTATTAATTAGCCATGCAGGTTGTCAACAAGACCTCCAATAAAGTTGGACCATGCGCCTTGTGTACTTCATTCAATAAATGTACATAATTTATAGAATGTAACATGTTGAATATAACTTCAGTCAAATAATCAAAAACGACAATAAAACATGAGTATCATTGCTTGTAATCTTTCAACCATTGCGTTTCTTGAAATAATCTTACAGATACATATTTGAGAGAAGGTAGCATCTCTTCTTAGCTTCTGTTACAGCAACAAGTTTACCAGTATTTTGCTGACTTATTGGAACCAGAATGGGTCCAATAGGTTAGTTTGAATGAGTTCTGATCTGCATGCAAAAATGTTTGCCCGCTTCTGATCTACCTTTTGCAGTGTCAAATATATCTCCTGCATGTAGAGCACTAGCTTGAGATTATTAACTGTTAGCTGCCAAATTTCAATAACAAATGCCGATCTACTTTGAAACATAAATTTGTAGAGTGTACCACTTGAAAACTACACTCAGCTGAACGTTTTGTTTCATGTCATAAATAGCTTCTACATACAGCGCACTAACGGTTGCTGAAGGCTGGCCAGCACTCGGCTCCTGAGATCCTTACTTGTGGACCTGAAAACACCACAAGTTAAGGTCTCAGGGAAAGAGGACTGTATGAATGCAGACCTAAGATAACAACAGGCTCTCCCTTTTCCCCTTTTCTTGAGCTGATGATGACCAATCTTGCACCGTAAAATCTAAAATCAGAAATTGTTAAACTGTTCAATTATTAAAATTATTTCTAACATAATTTAATTCAATAAAATCTTATCTAAAAACTTTGGGCAACAGACAACCATCGACCTAATACATACAAAACCAAGACGTTATATATGATAAAAAAATGAGGGTAACTTTAACTCATAATGCAGGCAGATAATATGTATCACCGACTGTATTTATGCATCTAAATTTCACAAAATGTCTGATTTGTTGGACAAATTATTAAATTGACATCAATGAATCAATACAATTGCTTGTTGGTTATTGCCTTGCTTTGTCTCCTGCATGATATGATAATTAGTTGCTTAATTTCTTGTTAAAGAGAAGTTGGATTGATGAAAAATAATTTGTGCTTAAATAGAAGTCAGATTGATGACAAATATATTTTGCTTATTTTAATAGAAGTGAAATAAGTAACTTGTCATCATCTGTTCATACTGTACTTCTGTGCCTCATGCTGCAGTTTGTCAGTTTGAAATTAAACTACATACTATTACTAATATTAAGATGTTTAATTGATGATAACTATATTTAAGGGGCAATTGTCCAGGGGCAAATGTTCTAAGCAAAATCGGTTGGAGGGGGAATGTCCTATGCCAATTGTGCGGGGTGGCGACTATTGTCTGGGGAAATGTCCTACACTCAAAAACTTTAGATTACAATTTCATCTGGTTATAATTACATGGTGGAAAGCTCATCACACAAAAGTGCCTAACATGATATTGTAAATGCAATTATACATGTTTTCTATAACCATATAGCTATGAGCACTCTGCTAATTTTTCAGTTAACCTGTCAGGTGATTATTATCTTCCACCTCTGGCGCCTGTTCCAACAAGTGCCATGAGGTCTCCTGTATGGACAGCTGTAACCCAAATCCAAATCTCGTAAGTATTAGTTATCAAAAGAGTATGCTTAGTTCATTCCAGCATATCAATATAGCACCTAAAATGCAAATTAGTTCCTTTGACATGAAGCTTTCAACATGAAATAACACTTAACGTGACTGACATGTGGTCCTGCAGCAAAAAAATGGATAACTAGAAATATTAATTCATTTTCAAATTTGGCTCTCCACCAAATCCAAAACGGTCCATTTCGAACTATCAGGCCAGCACAAAGGTTTAATAGTTCCACTATTAGACTGGGGTGCAGATGGCATTTGGACCTCCAGTAGATATAAGAAGTGGCTCTATATAAATTGTGATAATAAATGAAAGACTGAGACATTCATTTGTGTTCTGACAGTTTGGCTACACCATTTACAACCTTGCTAGACAACAGCATCATAGACTTTGAATTAATGAGAAAAAACGTGTATTGCAAAATAAAATGCAAGATGTAACATAAATTTATGAACATAGGTATTATGTAGACTGAATCTAGTTGTGATAGCAATTTGACACTTGTCCTGGCCATTTGGGTGTTGCATTGCAGTTGCCACTGTCAATGACAAGTCAAATGTCATTGCATGCCTCGTTTTTTTCTTCTGGTTTTCTACCTCTTAGGCAAGTTCAAATGTGCGACGTGCCACATTGTATGCAGCTATTCAACAACCAATCAACTCTCAGTAAGCAGTTAAAGCAATTAATCTACAAAAAAATCTTGTCCAGTGGTCATGTCTTGAAATTGTATCGAATCACAATGTCAATTTCCTTTCAATTCGAATTTCAAAGCTTTGCAGTTCCTCGATTTGATGCACATGCAGAAAGCAAGACAGATTAAACTGATAAACAGTCATTCGAAACCTCATGTCCACCATCTGCTAAAGTCAGCTGAAACCAATCACAGCACAATTATCTATTTCATGTTATCCACACATGTTTTGTATCACATTTTCTTCTGTAAGAATCCACACATCATTTGCTTTCAGCAACACTTCATGTTAACAGCTTCATAATATAAAATAAATAATTATATTTAAAGTGCTTGATGCGGGAATCGAATAAGCATACTTTTAGTGTTAAGCAATATTTCACCTGCCAACCTTCATTAATATCGGTGCATGTGGAGCGCTAACAACTACAGAAAAGCATAAGTCAACACAGCTCTGCAATGTGTCAGCTAAAACCGAGACCATTAGGAAATTAAGTCCTGTGATTTTCTGTCTTGGTGGTACATAAATATGGAAAAATAACAATTGTATCTGGGTATATAAACAGCCAAAATCTAACTAGGAATGTGATAGTCATACGTCTGCTGACTCAACAGTTTAGAAACTTTAGTCCAACTCAGCAGAGTAGGAATGTTAATACAGTTTCCTGGAAGTAGCTTATACAAAGCCACAGTTGAGTGCAGGAGAAACCTACCCCTTCCTACCTCACCCTCACCAACTGAGCCACCAACACACCTCTAAAGAAATTTTGGTAATTTAATACGATCCTTATAATGCCAACCAATGAGAATAATCTTTTGATCAATAATCGCCTCCCATATTATAACTAGACATATTATAACTAGACATATTATAACTAGACATATTATAACTAGACATATTATAATTAGACATATTATAACTAGACATATTATAACTAGACATATTATAACTAGACATATTATAACTAGACATATTATAACTAGACATATTATAGTACCTGTTGCTGGATCACAGAAATTTATCTCATAAATAACTACAATGTAGTAACCTAAGCCATCCATGCATTGACTAGCAAAGCAGTTTGAAAATTAGATGCAAGGACATTTCTTAACCTACGGGTGTTGATATCTGATACTATTGAGCGACAGTCGAACATTGCAAGACATTTACTAAAAGTTCTGACTAAAATGGTGACAACAACCCATTGAATTCATGTTTTAGCAATGTAGGCTTCCAACACATGGACAATTAAAAAGTTAGATCAGGACAAAATATTGGCATTTTAAATGTACTGCTATATGTGAGATCAACCAGACGCTCCCACATATTTGACCTTAAATTTTCCTGAAAATCTTACGAGTTGTTAGTCCATCATTTTGAGGCACAAAGACCAAATTTCATTGAGATATGCCATCTCAAGGTGAGGTGGGGTCTGCAAAAATTTGTCTCCAATTTCACAAAATGTTCTCCGAGGCCATACTCAACGTAAAATAACTCAAGAAGTAGAGCAGATACTAGCATGAGATTTTCACTGCTGCATTCAGACAGTTGGGGTAACCTGATGTGCCTATTATAAAGACTGTGTCATGAGTAGAGACTTTGCAATTTTCTTGAATTTGTGTCATCTATATGAGGTAGAGCAGATGTAACATTTGTTTAATCTGTTCATACTCTGATTAAGCAGGTAAGGGACTCCCACTGGATGTACCACACTTGAACTGGGCATTGAAGGCGACAAATAAGGAGGCTACAAGAAGACTGGAAATAAAGAAGGATTTATTGCAAAAAAATGAAAAATAAATTAAGCCTCTTTGGACACATTTGTAGAATGAATGAGAAAAAGAAAGTAAAAACTGTGATGATTGGAGTTATGGAGGGAAAAGGGCAACGCAGAAGACAAACAGAGAGTAGATGAACGAAATTACGGAATGGTGCAAAATGGACATTCAAAATTTTAGAAATAGCGGCCCCAGACAGAGAACTATGGAAACAGATGATAAAAGTTGCATTGGACACCTACGGGTCTTCGATCCATGTACCACGATGATGATGATTGAAGAATATGTTCATTGCCAAAGTACAGTAAACAAATATGATATCAAAGCATTATGGTATCTTCTACTGCTATCTCAATCTTGCTAAAATGATTAAAAGGCAAAACTCGACTTGATACTTTCCAGAATTGGAAAGTCAGTCCACATAAAAACTCAGCTGCCTAATGGAATATGCTTCATTCATCTGTTCATCATGTCTTCCAAGGACTTACATGTATAAGCGCAACATCTGCATGGACCTTTACTACTATGCAGAACAAACAGATCAAGGCCAAACAGAAATTGGCAGTCAGCCTGTCCAGAAATAGTGTTCTTACACCAGGCAGAGAAAGAAATCAATATCTGCCAACTGAATTTTTTTTATCATGATAATGCACATTTTCTTGGAAAACATCAGGACACTTCATCCTGCTCAACATGCAAAATAATTCAGTAAATGTCTAGAGTACTCTTGAAAGCCAGTCTAACGCTGTCTGATACGAACAGTCTGGCAACAGTCATAGCAGCCAACCATCAACGCATTGTCTGATTCTTAAAACAGACTTCATTGCAGGACCATTGTTTATTATTTCCAGACATTCCTCGAAGCTCATCAATATACAAGATAAATTCCAGATCAGAGGCAGACTGAAGTCATCCTGCAGAAACTGATAGGTCTATGCTGTTGGTTTAGGTTCTGCTTTCAACCAAAAAGTTAGCAATGGTACTCAGATGACTTTACCTTATACTACAATCATATTATCATCATCTCTGAGACAAAGCCTTCACACTATCATCATAACAACTACCTTTACACTATCATCATACCAACTACCTTCACACTATCATCATTAACAACTACCTTCACACTATCATCATAACAACTACCTTCACACTATCATCATAACGACTACCTTCATCCTATCATCATAACAACAACCTTCATATTATCATCATAACAACTACCTTCATACTATCATCATAACAACTACCTTCATATTATCATCATAACAACTACCTTCATACTATCATCATAACAACTACCTTCATATTACCATCATAACAACTACCTTCACACTATCATCATAACAACTACCTTCATACTATCATCATAACAACTACCTTCACACTATCATCATAACAACTACCTTCATACTATCATCATAACAACTACCTTCACACTATCACCATAACAACTACCTTCACACTATCATCATAACAACTACTACTCAGTGGACATCTAATCTACATGCAATGTAATCCGATTCTTAAGAAAGAAAATCATTGTAATCAGTGAACATTTATACAATTTCAAATCATTCAATAAATTCCCAAGCTTTATATATGTTAAGTGAAGAACCTTACTTTGATTCAATACCGATATGATTTATAATCCGTAATTTCCTCAAACTCCAGCAGTATCTCCTAAAGTCTTATTCCACATTTAAAGCAAGAGAACCACCAAAACACACTAGGTTGCATAAAATATGATAAAATACATGTAAGCAAGTAATGAAAGACAAATAAAACTAAATCAGTTTCACAGATGATCTGAAGTTCAGAATAGTCTAACATGCAAATATGATGAGAAACGAGAAAAACACTTCCCGATGTGTTGCATAGTCTTACCCAATCTGCTGTCACTTTCACTGCTGTCACTTAATGGTAGGGTACCCCTACTAGCGGGATCTTGGTCCCTTAGGGATTTCCTTCCCTATTGCTCACTACCATTCTCTCTATCGGTACCCATTAATTTTTGGTGGTACTTGATTTACTTTTTGATTGATAGATTGTCTTGTATTCAATAAAAATCTTTGGTATTGGTATTGGCATATAAAACACATCATAACATTCACAAACAGCAGGGATTTAAATTCTAAACTCATCAGCTACAGGCAGAAAAATTACCACACACCCACTTAGTCCCAGTAACGTACACCAACCCAAATACCATCTCTCCTTAATTGGAAGCTTACAGTGAACAATCTCAAATACTGTCTCTCCTACATCCATCTAAAAACCTAGAGCAATTAATTGTAAACTGATCCCTTGATAAAAGCATTCGAACAACAACAACAAAGCCACAGCGTCTTCCATGGTTAACCGATTTAGCCAATTTTAAAGCCAATTATGCTACTAAAATTATCACATGAAGTGCAATAATAATTCTTTGCTGCTATAAATAGACACACTTGGAAATAGTCCATCCCTCGATGTCAAAATTCCAGGAAAACCATACTATGGAAATAGTCCTTCCCTTGATGCCACAAATTCAGGAAAACTGTACTATGCCATTTTACAACTGGATATAGCTGAATCATTCACAATTTTACCAGTAAAACCGGAATTAATAATGAAAGCAATCTAATTACAATTAAACTGGAAATCTTTCAACACACCTGCCTGGCACTCAAATGTCAAATTTCTATTAAAAGACCACTGGGGAATTATTACATATATCAAACAAAGTTAAACTAAGCTTTTATTGATTGATTTAGTTTAATATCAGTAAATGAATCAGCAAATCACAAACCAGTCTTACACCATTAATACAATAATTATCAACCATTCAATGATAAAAGACAACACCAACTAATAGAAATCAATCAGTTATTTGTAATTAACCACACAATAGCCAAGATTGTCATTGTTCATCAAACAATCAAGCAAGATATACAGTTAGACACATCAACAAAAGTTAATGCAATGATATTAAGAGAGCAAAGGGGAAAGAGCAAGACCCTTCAGGGACAGGGTAGACATTAGCACAGGTATTCCACAGGTATTTCACAGGTATTCCAAAGAGATTGGGAACAGTTCCTGTACATTAATCAATTAGACAGCTTAACTAATCAGTAACAGAAGTTAAACAATTTAACTAAAGAACATTCTAAAATACAAATATCAACCTAATCGTATGTATATATATATGTATGCAGGTAGTCATGATATTTACCTGTGTATGTCTGTATATATGTATGCATTTATGCAGCTATGTATGTAAGTATGTATGTATTTATGTTGGAATGTAGACAATATAAAACCTTTTAAGTACACAATCAGAGCACTGCTGTTGTTTTTTGGTCAACAATCCTACAACACAAGAGCTGCAACCTAGAAGAATGGATGACAGAAACATTTAACAGAGGGGGCACCCACCTTATGTTGTACATATAATCCAAGGCTAAACTTATACACAGGGATGAACCAAAACTTGGTTCGGAATTCGGCTCGGTCCAATTTTCCTGGTACTCGGCATTACTCGGACTCGGGCAAAAATGGGTCCGAGTATTAATCTTTCCGATATTTTGTGTTGAAAACGAAAATCTGATTTTTTTCATTTACAAAACGACAATCGACTTATCTAAAAATGCAAACACTGCTACTAGTACTACTTACTAGTTACAACTTCCTAGTGTAAACTAAAGCAAAACTAAAAACTTCATAAAAGTTGTGCAAACTGCAAAACTAAAAATCAAGAGAATGAGACTTTTTTAAATAATCGAAACTTGGACTCGACCTCGGCAAGAAATTCAAACTCGGTTCATCCCTACTTATTACTAAGAAAGATCAGATTCTAGGTTCATCTGAATAGCAAGCCTGTAACCCCAGGGTATCATGGTCTTCAGACTCACTCATAACAATCACCAAGGGCATCACGATTTCAGACTATCTCGTAACACCAGAGCATCATGGTCTTCAGACTATCTTGTAACCCCAGGGCATCATGGTCTTCAGACTATCTTATAACCCCAAGGCATCATGGTCTTCAGACTATCTTGTAACCCCAGGGCATCATGGTCTTCAGACTATCTTATAACCCCAGGGTATCATGGTCTTCAGACTATCTTATAACCCAAGGGTATCATGTCTTCAGACTATCTTATAACCCCAAGGCATCATGGTCTTCAGACTATCTTATAACCCCAAGGCATCATGGTCTTCAGACTATCTTGTAACCCCAGGGCATCATGGTCTTCAGACTATCTTATAACCCCAGGGCATCATGGTCTTCAGACTATCTTATAACCCCAGGGTATCATGGTCTTCAGACTATCTTATAACCCAAGGGTATCATGTCTTCAGACTATCTTATAACTCCAAGGCATCATGGTCTTCAGACTATCTTATAACCCCAAGGCATCATGGTCTTCAGACTATCTTATAACCCCAAGGCATCATGGTCTTCAGACTATCTTATAACCCCAGGGCATCATGGTCTTCAGACTATCTTATAACCCCAGGGTATTATGTCTTCAGAGGTCACAATTTCCAGGGCTAAATGTAGCAACAACACAATACAATCACATCAATAATTTGTTATATTTTTAAAGTCAATTACAAAACCATTACACAAATGTATGTATATGTATTATATATATGTATATATATATATATAGAAATATTAAATAATCCACAATATAATCAAATGCCTTTGATCCCTCACAGAGGTCTTTACAAAACTTACTGAGATTGCAGTAAGCGAAGTTTTCAAATAAAGTCAGTCACAGCAGATCAATTATTCTCAGACTTCGCCAGTGCCTCATAATCAGCGAACATAATTTAAAAGCGAACATAATAAATTTAGTTTAATTTTTGATGACTTGCATCATATACAATTGAAATAAAAATAAACAAAACCGCACTTAACCTTGACAGCCAACAACAGAGATATTAAATAGGCAAAGAAATCATTTTCAAAATTTTACACCTACTTGCATTCCAAGTGGTTCAATATCAAGTTTTTCCACAGCTTACATTGTTACCAACACAGATGTCATCTTGATCATGTTAAATAATAAACCTTGTGAGTGTTTTCTCACTTTATTTTTTTTCAATTAAATTAAATTCAATATGTTTTAGTGATCACAACAACACTAGACAAAAGAAAAATGTATACAATGATAATTAATTAATAGGAGTGGGAACAATAGGGAAGGAAAAATGGCCCTAAAGGGGCCCACGGTTCCGCTAATCGGGCTACCTTTTCTTAGAACAGAGTAAGCAGTGGTATAACAAGACAATCCAGATTAAAAAAACAAACTATTAACTTAACTAGTTAAATAGGAAATGAACAGTGCACATACATTCAAAATTGTTAACAGTCTCAATATTATATTATTCAAATTCTGAACACTATTTGAAACACATATATCAATTGAAATATCATTATATGCGTATGGACTGGCACATTTAACTGAGACCATACGAGTATTGGTTCAAGCCGTAGAGAGGTATACAGTTGTCGGAGGAGTGCAGGGTATAGGAGCTAATGTCAGAGATAGGCACAAAATAGTCATCAAAAATTGGAGATAATAACTTACTACTGAATTTATACTTAAATTCATTAAGTTGTACAGTAGTAATTAGTTCCAGTCTTGGAATATATAGTTTCTAAAATAGGCTGTCCGACGATAAATGATAGGTAGAAGAAGAGCAGGCACCGATGCCGATAGCCCTTTTTTGGATGATATTTAATCTAATTAGTCTTGCTGGATAGTTTGAGGCCAATATTAGATCACAATAGGTTAAATTTTGTGTGGCAAGGTGGATGATTGGTTAGAGTGGTCGGCCCGCAACGCTCAGTGTGCGCTGAGTGAGCGGATTCAACCCTCATCCAAGAAGTCACTGTGTAGGAACCTTGAGCAAGTTCTTTGCACACAATTGCTCTGCATTACAGCTGCAATTGCATCGTTGAAGCGTGCGTGCTCTTCTGAGCAAAAAATGATGGAAGAAGGGCAGTATCAAATTTCAGCTGTTAAACAAAATATGGATGAATTACCGTATAATAATATTAAGCTAGTATGAATGGTGCTAGGTAGTAAGTTTTCCTGAAGTTTCAATTTTGTTCCTTAAAACTCTTCACCTAGGGTCAATTTCAATATAAATTTTGAAGTTAATATTAGACAAAAAATATCTGTCAAGGTCGATGAATAGACCTTCTCCAATCCTGGCAGATGCTATTTTTGTCTTGTAATCTGGACTTTGGTTCAGGCTATATTCAATTCACCGTCACTGTGACTGCTCTAGACACATTAAACGTGTTGCATCAAGCAAAACTAACAATTAAAAGCCAAATGATGTAACTTATAAGTAAAGGTCATCACTTGCTGTTCCATTCATGTTCTGTTGGAGAGGGTGTAACCAGCTGAGTACCCCATTTTCTTGCTGGTTTCGCAGTTGATTTGGCGTTGTGTCAGGTTGGACTGGGTATGAGCCAAATCATATATGCTCGGTGGCTGCCGTTGGGTGTATTATGCTCCTCATCTGCCAGCTACTGATAAGAACCGTTCTGCTGCCTGCCGTTCTAGGTTTCAGGTTAGCTCATAACCGGTTGCAGTTTAACATCATGCCCAGGAGTAAGAGAAATAAATAGTGCTGGAAATAAACAACTTCCCATTAAAACAAGAATGAATTGGAGTCGTTGCTCGTTGCTATGTCTTATGATGTAAACTGATTTGCCATTGTAGATTAAAAATTTATATTTTGCTTTCCAGTTTTACAATTCAAATGTTTTCACTTACAATCCTGCAAAAATTCCGAACTAAATGCCAGAAAATAGATATTTCAGGTCCTGGTATCGAGAGAAAAGGAACGGTATAATAAAAAAAAGACAAAATTATTACCGTATATACTCGACTATAAGTCGAGAAATTTAAGACTATTTCAGGACGGAATATAGGCTTTTCGACTTATATTCGAGAGGCAAAATAATGGAAGATTTCGAATTGAAAATTCAACATTCAAAAGCCGATATCAAGCTGTATATCTTGATTTATGATGAGAAATAACAATGATGGACTTTTGATCAAGGTGGACGGCTATAAACTGGAACAGGTGGACTCATATACATACTTGGGAAACAGAGTAATGAAGGACTACATGTGTGAAGTAAAATCAAAATTGGCTATGGGAATGTCGGTCATGTGTAAGTTGGTAAGCCTCTGGAAGAATAAATCAGTCAGTACTAAAACAAAATTGTGACTCATGAAGGCCTTGGCATGGCCAGTAGCAACGTATGGTTGTGAGGCGTGGACAATAAAGAAAGAAGAAGAGAAACACATACAAACATTTGAGAACAAGTGCATGAGGAAACTGCTCAGAATTCCATGGACAGAAATGGTGACCAACGAATAAGTGTATCAAATGGCGAAAGTTAACAGCAAAGTGTTGGGCCACAGCAAATCCCGAAAACTACGGTACTTTGGGCACATCGTTTAGACAGTCTAAAGACAGCATTGAGAACAGTGTGATGTTGGGTATAGTGGAAGGAACCCGAAGTCGTGGAAGACTTAGAATCTGCTGGCTTGACAATGTCATGGTGTGGACTGGTTTAAAAGGCACAAGCTTAATGAATATCGTACGAGACAGAAAGCATTGGACATTACTTTGCCATTCATGTAGTCAACCGTCGCGAAGCAACGATGACGAAGTGACATGACATGACATCACTTGCTGTTGGGTGACCGTCACTGTGTTGCTTACAGCATAGCTTATTTGACCTCATAGTTTGGTTTTTGAAAGCACTGAAGAATCCAAACTTACTTAAGTCGAGTGCGAATGATGAAATGTTTGGTCGTTACAGAACTTACCTTCACTCAACAACAAGAGGAGAATCATCACATGCTCTTTAGTTTTATCTTCCAGGCATAGAAATAGCAAGTCCACCAAATACTACATTTGAGGGTGGCTACCAGAATGGAGACACTCCTCTGGTCAAGCTCTAATGCCAAGTTCTCCTTTTTCCTTTGCCACTTCCTCGTAGATTGATCGCAATTAGCCATCATCTGGTTCAGGTGATCCTACTATGGTACTTGGCCTTGGAATCTAATTCTAAAACAATATAAACAGACAAAGACACAAACTAGAGTCATAACTTATTCTTTCTGAATGCAAATTAAATAAAAAGGTGGCTGGGAACAGATGGGGAGTGGTGGAGTGGCCAGACACAGTGCCAACAGTCTGGCTGGCCACAGGGTGCAATCCTGACTGATGAAATTACTATTCAACATACCTTGCATACTTGAAACTACATCAGCTGCTAAAATAGATCAGACATAGTTGAATATTGCCAAGGCCAAGTCCCTCAAAACATCGAGTTCTCAGAAAATCATCTCACGAACTGATTACACGTCTGTCTTTCATTATGTGTTGCAAGTTTGAATTCAGATGCACCAAGCAAAATAACAATATACAATCAAATGGCGTAACTTATAATGAAAGGTCATCACTTGCTGTTGGGTGACCATCACCATTTTTACAATTTAGCTTACAGATCTCTACACTCTCTCAGTCTTCCACTTCCTAGGACTCACATAGCAAGGCACTTAAGATATAGCATCAATAAGGAGCTTGAAATTATTGAATGAATACTTTATCAAACATTATTACACTAGTATCATTATTACATAAATGATTCCCAGTATTTGCCTGTGTGATTTCATTCAAGAGCAAACTCTTCTTCTTAAAGTCCATGGGTGGAAGAACTGAAGGTGTCCAATGCAATCCGGGTCTCAGTTTCCAGAGACCAAGGCCACTGCACAATTCCTGGGTATAAAGACCCGTAGGTGTTTACTAGAACCCTGATTCCTATATCAAGAGTTTTCTGTCTATCTGGTATACAATTTCCGTTGTCTTGTTTCTTTATGGCCGGCATATCTGCACCCATTCGACCGACTCTTCTCTTGTTCCCAGGTTGGGACTGACTCTGATGATGTGAAGTATCAGAGGCGAGGTAGCGGTTTGACATCAGAGTTTCCTTCTCCTAGCCCTGCTCCTCTCCCGAGGTATCCACTGAGCAGTGGGGGCCAGGTTTATTGTGATGGCGACCTGATCTTGCCGTCCATGCCACAACTCTGTCACTGGGTATATGAAGTTTCAAGGAGGGGTGTCGTCACTCACAACCTCACCCTGGTGGAGTTAACGCTGTTGGTCCGTGACTGCTTATTCGTCATGGGCAAACCCCACCTTATTTCGCTGCTATCTTTCATACTGAAGGGCGTTCCACTATCCGCCATCTGTGAACTCGCTGGGTTGCAGTACAGCTCTGCTCCATCCCAGCAATCTCTTACGTCATGTCCTAGTGTTTACTGATGAATGTTTTGTTCTTATAATTTTTATTTTTGAGTTGGATTAAAAAATCTGTGCATTTGTGAGGTAATAAGGTGTTAGAATATATGCCTAGAAAACCTACCTACTAACCTACTCCACTGGAATAATAGAACCTATATAGAATAAACAGTTTTCCAAACCAGTACAACTACACCCCACTCTAGAAAAGCTTGAAAGTGGTAATTCATGAATCTTCAGATGCAAAATACATTACATACCAGCGTTACATCATCACCAATGCATAATAAAGTAAGATATCTGAACAGTTATTGCAAATTCAATAAGGGTCACAAACATAACCCAATTTTTTTGCATTTTAAGTCATCAAGTACTTGTTCAAGAAACACTTAAGTACTTGAACTTTATGAATGTTCCAAGTTATGGTCTGTGAACATGGCACAGTGACATCTTTGCCAGACAATTTATGATTAAGTATTCAGTATTCTGACCAGATTACAGCTCACTATTAAAATACATAACATTTTGACAGTGCAAGCCTCTAATATGACTCAGTCTTTTTGCTCATCTTCAAGTCAAAGAATATCATCAAAACATCTTTCATAGCAATCACTGAGGCTGAGAAGAGGTAAAGAGGCAAAGGGTAGTTAGTCCCAAAGCTCAGTAAAGATTGGTCAGTTGATAGAACTGCTTTTATATCCAAATACAATTCCATTAGGCAAACCTCTGACCCAATCCAGGCACATAACTTAACTCCAGATTACCCGAACTTCTTCCGTTGCCTATCGTTACAACTATTTTAACTGGCTACGACTCAACTGCAGTCAGAGATGTTCCTGGACAATGAGTTGGATGATTAATATTTTCCCAGTTGTTACGCAAAATCCAATCTGGACATTTTTCTGAGTTTAATAGCATCCTAGAAGTAGCTTGTTACTTGCTATGCGACAGAAGTTGTCGACAGTATATTACATTACATTTAATAATCTGCCTGGATTTGATCAGATCCTTGTTAATTGAAATGCATTGAGAGCAGATCAGTTATATAGACCTTTTGATGGTTGCTTTAGGACTTTTCATCTCCTCTCAGCTTCAATGTTCAACAGTAACAGCAGCTGTAATAATAACAAGATGTCTGATAACAGTATCAAATAATAGAAGTCATATATAACAGAAGTTCAGGCAGCTTAAGTTACCTACATTCAGAAACAAAACAGATTAAATGCAGATTGAGCATACCAGACTGCATAGCAACGACCATTGACTCAATGACAACCAAGAACACACTAAGCAAACTGAACTAAACATAATATAGCCATCACATGGTACAGGACAGAAGATACTTGTTCCTATTTTCAACTGTTAACAATGACTCTGGACAAAAGATGTTTTGGATCCAATAAAACTTGATTAAGGCAGCTTCTTAAATGCTATTGAGAACAAAGTTGCAATAGTCAAGACGGCACAAGACCAAGAAATCTGTTTAGATAAATGGAGGCAGAAACAGAAAATGCACAATTTATCTTCTGGATGTCACAAATACCAAAGCAAAAATTAACCAATAATGAAATAACTTTGAAACTATGTAAGAAGTCAAAATGCAAAATTTTCAGCACTCATTACATACATCCAAAATGGTGACACAGAGCTTTCTCAGAAGGTTGACCAAAGGCTCTAGGCAATTTATTTGGATCATGAATAATTCTTACCCTTTGTTACATGGATAGAAGTCATTAAGACCACACCATAGATTAACCTGATCTCAATTGAGGGAGAAATCGACATTCAGTGGGTTGACTGGATAGCTAATTGGGGTAAATTTATTTGCTACTCATATCGCTGGGGCATTCCATTTCCAAGTTTTTAGTATAAAAGACAAACAGAAGGACAAACTTTAAGAATCATAGCAAAGATAAGTAATGACATGTATTAATCCATTAACAGATATGTAAATGTATCAATCTGATAGACTTCTTAAGTGTATGCTGCAGAAGCAGGTCACGTCACGTAACTAAGTGCTCTGTTAAGGTCAACCAAGTCGAGTCAGAGTCCATAGGTTAACTGGGGCATCATTCACAAACCCCATCTTTCCAAATCCAATCTGATCCAACCCCATAAAACCTGATCAGATTGGGTCTGGTCTGCATATGGCCAGCCTTTGGTATAAAATGTGCCGTGTCTCTCTTTTGCCCATTCGTTCTGCCTGTTCATCTGTCTTTCTGTTTGCCTGCTGTCCATCAAATTGTCAGACTGTCTATTCGATCTTGTCTGGCTACAGTCTGTCTGTCTGTCTGGTCCTTTGATACTCTGGCCATATACACTTGTTTGTCAGGCTCTGCATCAAACCAAAAATGAACATCAGATGCAATGGATCTGAATGGACCGTCATCACCTGATGTCCAATGCCTAGGAAAAGACGCTACAAATGTCACCTGATGCAATCAGATTAAATATGACACAAATCTTAAACTTCATCTGAAATCAACTTACGACTACAAATTCAGTGTTTGGTGAAAGCGGACTTAAAAACGTTTCCGAGATGAAAGACAAACGTTCTTCCAGACAACTACAATCCATGTCTTGTCTGTCTGCCAGTGTCTGCCTTATAATCAATAAACTACAGGACTGAGAAGTCTTGCTTGAATTAGAAAATGAAAGTAAAACCTAATATCACAGTAAAACCACAAGCATTATCAGGCAACTACTACTCAGTCTATATATTCCATGCAACAAATAAGATGGTTCTGCGTAATTTATTATTATTTTTATCAAAACACCTGAAATAGTGCAAATAAATTGAAAAAAGAATCGGTAACGACAATTCGAATACAAGAAATCATACATCACTTACGTGTATGCAGTTCAGTGCTACCAGCGCCTTTCAAACACCATTCAGCTAGCAGAAATCACTGGACCAATGATACTTGTCTCCATACACAATGATGCTAAATTATGCTAATGTATGCAAATTCAAATCCATCCATACTTAATCAGATGGCAATCGTTGCAAAAGCATCAGACGATCTGTCAAGAATTAAAAAAACTCAGATGTGCAGATGCAGAGGAGGAAGAGTTGAAGCAGCAACGTCGTCTTCAGACAGGAAGCCTACAACGGACGATGGTGGCGTCTAAAGACTGGCACAGTGCGCAGACATCATACAAGTGCAAGCACATGGGTCGGCGCAGACGGCGGCCGACCGCAGCACAGCCGCATCCAGACATCACGTGACGACCGACACAAATGCAGACGAGACAATTCACGTCTGCGCTTGACTAATAAGCTTATTATACGATCGAGCCACACACTGATTGCGGCTCAGAGAAAAAAGCCGTGATTATCAGGTACGCAGTCATTCCCACCCAACTACATCCTGACTTGCAGTCGGCTGCAACAAAACTGATCAGACATGGCTGGAAAAAGAACACGCCCTCCTCGCTGAAAGTGCAGCTTTTTATGTCTACCGAAAATTTATTGTGAAACACACAGGTGATAAAAACTCAAATCTTGGTGCTTAGGTCTGGAATGTAATCGACTGCCTCACAGGCCATACATTCCAGGAAATAAGCAAGATATGCCAAGCAGTCAAGTACGATCGTGAACACGGCCGTGATCAAGTACCGGATTTCCAGAATCGTGAAGCAGTGTGTGCAAAGCAAAAAAATCATTATATTCGGTCTGGGATATAATTGCTATGTCTCAAAGTAAACCTACAGGCCAACCATCTGTTTATGCTTCAAGGAGGTAAGTGTTGCAATACAGCGACTACTGAGGGAATAAGCAGTGGCCTGCCCTGCGGACATGCATGCTGCACTCAGCCCACCTCACTCAGCCCACAAGCAAAACTATAAAAAAAACTGAACAAGAATGCATGCAACTTTCTGGAGTTCAGGACGAAAATCATGACAATGGTCAGCTTTCAATCACCCTCTAGAACGAATTATCTTTAAAAGAATCTTAAAGACAGTCAAAGACATGCAACAATTTAACATACATTCACCTATTACACACAAATACAGAGATAAGCAATTTCACACAGCATATACGAAGAAATACACCAGACTTTTATAACACAGCATGCACACACTCTTCAGCATAGCATATGGTAATAGAAAGCACACATAATATGGCCAGAAGATTCACCAGTATTCTGAGAATAATAGTCTCTTGATAAGCATCCAGTTAAATATCTGGAATGTATGGAATTCAAGTGCAAGTGCCCTTGCTCATTTCTATTGTCGAGGCTTGGTGTACATATGCATAGAACAACATTACATCAACTGTAGAGCACTTGTAACTTCTTGAAGTGGTATTGCTTCAACAGATGATGACAATTCCAACGAAAAAATTCACACAAAATTAAGTAGTTGCATCTTTTCTCTGACCAGAATGTCAAGATAAATGAATGACTGAATGAATCAATCAAATCAGATGTTCTTTATTGTTCACCAAATCAAATTCAAAAGCAGCAGAAACATGAAATTATACAAGTGAGTATATAAACTATAGTCAACACATTTGTGTAATAGCAAACATAAGGTATGCCCCAAAGGAATGCAACGTTCCGCTAGAAGGGGCTGCCTCATTACACCTGATAAATTTCAATGAAGTGATTACAACAATATGTACCAATTATGGTTCATTAAAACGTTTTAACACACTTATTCAATTACACTGTTCCACAATAAAACCACAAAAATTCACAAATTATAGCGCAGTGAATTTAATTATACACTTACACATTTCATACAATTGTGCAATTGCATGATGATATAATATTATACAGTCATAATATCCAAAAAGCCTTCAGTGAATTATTAAAGTCTGCAATGCATGTGAAATACGACAATGACAATAGAAACCTGTAGGCAGAACAGATCATACATTCGGCAGGTAGTGTTTTAACTCGCATTTAAACAATTGCAAAGATGAGGAGCTTGTTAATTGTTTTGGCAATGAATTTCAGTAGCAAGGGCCATATATTTTTATGCTATGCTGTCTAGGGGTAATACGAACACAGAGCTGATGATAGCTGTTGGAGGAGCGCGTTAAATAGTTATGTAACTTAGAACTTTTTAAACCAAGCTGGAATCTGCTAGGTAATAGACAGTGGTGGAACTTGTACATGAATTCCCAAACCTGGAGCTTATTAATACATTCGAAAGGTAAAATTCCTGTTGTTCTAAATAGATTGGCAGTATGAGCCCTGTAGGGCACATTACATCATATGCACATAATTGTTTTTTGTAGGGTCTGCAAGGAAGTTAAATTAGTTTGATATGTACTTGCCCAGATTAGATTGCAGTAAATTAGATAAGGGTATACAAGTGCATAATATACAGTTTGCAGTGTTTTCCCAGGCTAAAGGTATCTTATCAGCTAGATAATACCAACGTTCTTAGCTAGTTTTTGTGATATATAAGTGACATGCTGTTTCCATGACAGCTGATCGTCAATAAATACTCCAAGAAATTTAGTCAATATTACTCTTTTTATGCATTGTTTATCAATATTAAGAGAGATCGGATAGCCAAGGATGGTGGCCATCTTTTTTTCTGAACAAAAGAGAATGTAATTTGTTTTACTTCAGTTAAGAGATAGCATATTTGCTCGGAACCACTCCCCAATCCTACTAAGCTCCACGTTGAGATCATTAACCAAGTCATGCAGAGTATTGCTAGACAAAAACACGTTAGTATCGTCAGCAAACATAATGAATTCCAAATGAGGTGATGCAGCCTGAATGTTGTTAAAATATACCAAAAATAGTAGTGGCCCCAGTATAGAGCCTTGAGGAACACCACAGGTTACTTCCAATAATCCAGATGTGAATCCATTATATAAAACCCCTTGTTTCCTATTAGTTCAGTAGTTGTGAATCCAGTCCAAGCATAGCCCTCTTATCCCATAATGTGTTAATTTTCTAAGTAGTATTTTATGATCTAGTGTCGAACGCCTTGGATAAGTCGAAAAACACTCCGATAGCTGTCTAGATACAGGTTTTATCGAGGCACTAGCAATTCTAGGACTAATCATATCCAAACCTTCACTTAGCGAGGTTTTAAGAGAATTAGCAATTGAGATAATCTCATATTGCGGTGTCATCTCGATACATATCGAATCCGTAGAGGGGTTCCTTAAATAATTCGTAAATGGTGCTTCTTGGATGCTAAGTTAGTTCCAAACAATCAGGTTAACACTGAGTACAGTCATTTTTATGGTCCACTGTTAAGGTTGCTATTATAAAAGGTCATGTTAACCGGGATTGCTTCTGAATGTATGGCTCACCTTACAACAGGCACACCATAAATGCTTGAATACAATACAATACCACTTTGTAATGCAAAGTAAGAAAGGTGATCACTCATTTACCCCATTATGACTACTTTAACCATAGGCATCAAAGGCAACTGAAGGATATTTTCAGCCCAAAGTGATAATGAGCAATAAATTAATCATTCAACCATTCCTAATGCCGTCAAACGAACAAACATGAGATTGCCATCTAAATACCAGACACATCACAATCTAAAGCTTTAGATGAAAGAAAAAAACTGTTAAAAAAACAATCTGTAACATCGCCAACCTAAACATCTCTTTGGATAATATTGGCTGTGTACACAGTTACCAAGAACACAGCTGAAGAACACAGCAGCAGCAGCAATCTATCGTCTATGCAACCTGTCCCTACAATGCTTGGCTGCTGCTTTCACCCACATGTAGCACAAGGTGCAGTGGTTAAAGTACGCTGCATTTGTACATAGACTTACAAAACTAGCACAATCAAAGAAGGGCAGCCAGAGAAGGACGAAGAGACTACTTATTGCAAAGGATTTATTAAAGAGTATGTCAAGAAATAGAAAAAGACTTATAAATATATGTAACAACTTTAACATAAGGGTCAAGTGAGAAATACCCAATACTAGTATTTACAACTTTGATAAGACTCTCTTGAAGACTGCTAAAAAAAACAATTACAGGAACCTGCAACGCTCAGTGTGCTGACCCACAGGTTAAAACGATTAGTAATCAGTAATGGCGCCTCAGTCCACCGACCGACACACACCGCAAATGCCACTTCTACATACCCCTTACTGCTTGACCAATTACTTGGATGTGTGTCACCTTCTACCAAGGAGGGACTGCTCGGTGGCAGCAGCATCATGTGTGCTTCGAGTGCTGTTGCCTCTCCATCCTATTGATGCCACTTCGTGCAGACACTCTCAACATCCAAAGTCATCTGTCAACTGCCAATGGGAATCCGTAGGTAGGCTCTACGCGTGTGAGTGGGTTCTCTTCATTGTTAACTCTTCTGGTTTAATGTGCATTAGTTTGCCAACTGATGTTATAACCTGAGCTTAACTGACACTGGTCATCACAGAGGGTCAGTTGCTCTGCCCCTTCAGTAGAGAAGGTTTGACCAGCACAGCATAAAAAGTATCTGTAGAAAATCACACAAACTCACCTGCATCTGTTGGTGCAGACAATGCCAATATTACACATCACTAATAAGCAGACATGTCTGGGAGTTCCCAGATGGATGATCCACGGGCCTGGCAATCTATCTCGATTAGGACTGATCTGGATTATGACTGATCAACTGATTAAAACCTCCTGTTATCATATAACAACGCGAAAGTTATCAGAATCGACCAGACGAAAGAACAACAGCAACTTCCACAGAATGGCACGTGTCTTTCCCTCTGCTCATGTCTGCCTGTTTGGCTGTCTGTCTCTCTCTCTTTCTCTCACATTACCAATCACAATCAACATCACAATCAACGTCACAATCAACATCAGATAACTGATTAGCATCAGCAACTTGCTGCTGAAACCTAGCAAATGGTAAATTCTGATCCATTAGCCATTTCATTCACTTACAGACTAAAATATATGAAGAATGTCATGTAATTGTAAACTTATATAGCGCCACTCGCAATCAGAGGTGTTCACGACTCAACACAAAGCTAGGTGGAGAACAGGAAAGTCTTAAGGCGCTTGCGGAAGGCATCAGGGGAGGCTGTTCCAGCTGGTGGGACCCACAAAGGCGAGGCTCCTGGATTGGGCTGTTGCAGAGCGCATGCGGAGAACCACCAGAAGTCCGCGGGCAGAGGAACGAAAGGAAACCCAGTGCGGAATAGAGGAGACCCTAATGCAGAGGGCCAGAAGGTAGGCAGGGCAGAGACTGAGACAACTGCACATCAAGTACAAGTGTACTTACAAGACAATCAAACAGGAGACTGAAAATAATGAAATTATCATATCTATTGCTCAACTCTGCCTGAAAACATGTTTAGTTAAATGATGTAATGTATAATGACAATAATTCCTTGATGCAGCTGAGCATAATGTCAATAAGTCACATACTATGAAGTGTTCTCATGTCTATAGTCTATCTTTCAAACTATTGGCTTTGAAAAAATTGAAACTTCGTCTTTGAGATGAAAAACAAAAAAATGCAACGATTTTACTACATTTTGGGAGTAATTTTCAAACATATTGCACTGAAAAATGGTTATAATATTTGCTCATTTATAAATCTTCAATACAATCAGACAAAAGCAAATTGGTTGTAACATTCGCTTATTTAGAAATCTTAAACACAATCTGACAATTTAAAATTAGAAACTGTATAAAAATTTATTATGGAATAATAATTTTCTTTGCAAAAATGCAGAAAATGTTTCAATATGTCCCAAGAAAGGCTCTGGCAATATAAAAAATTTTACAACACGTTTTATGCGAATTTCTATGCCAATGTGACTATTCTCAATACAAAATTTGCTCTAAATTCCGATATTTGCACATTTTATGTTTTAAATTGCACAATTCACCAACATTTGATATAATAATAACTGCCATTTCCATTCGCATCATCTGAAGGCTGTTCTAATTTTAATGCGCAAATAAGGTATGCTAGTTATAAAACCAGGGCCTCACTTGGAGCACTCGTCAAATGGAACAGTTGCGATCAAGTAGACCCACATGGAAATAATTTCAGAGGTAAAGCAATGCATTCACTGAGTTCAATCTCAGGCAAAGCTACTGTAAGACTATTAATAAATAATTATAATCGTAAGTATGCATCGATTAAACATACACATTGTCAAATTATAAGCGAAGTTATGAACGAATAGCTATGCAAGTACGTCAGTGACCTTGTCCTTACTTTATGTTTACACATATTAAAAAATTTGAGTGAGCTTTTAAAAATAACCTGAGAGCTGCATGTTGGACAGTACAGGTGTAGATGTAAAGCTGGATGGACGAAGCAGCGAAAGAAAGATCGCTGTACAGAACCCAATCGTAAACAGAAGTCATGATTGAAAAATCGAAAGAGATACGGATGATCTCAGCACTGGACTTCTTAAGGGAACGAAATATGCACCCTTATAAATGTGTAAGTTTCCCTACCTGCATTTTGAAGTAGATTTAGGACCCTGTGGGCCCACAACAACACACTTCAAAGCCAGGTCATCCAATTTTAGGTCAGCAGGACAATAAAGTAATGTAATAAAGCAGTGTGACGAAATGTGACCAGGTTTTAGCAGAGTTACATATCATGACATCATCCATTGCATGTTGCCTCCCTCTATTCCAATCCCCAATTTATCTCTTGAAACAGGGTTTCATCTTTAGCAAGGTTCTCAAGTGAACTCAATATAATCAGGATTCTCCTTTACAACAGCCAATGGGCTTTTTTTACTATCGTAATTGAAAATTCCAGTTGAAAACCACTCAGTTCAATTGTGATTCTGTACAGCTGGCCAAGAAGCATTTCCACAAGGTATTCTTCAAGTTGTGGCATTGTTCCATTATATTACATTTACAGAGTTCTTAGAGCCAATCAATTATTACCTTTACAGAAATCTTAATGAAATCACAATTCTTTACAGATCTAGTTTTCTGTGGTTCCACACGGTGAACCGAATGACACCTCAATCTGTTCACCTTCCAGATATCAGAGCAACAAAGTAGCAGTCACTGGAACAAATGATTGAAGATTAAATTAGCTTGTTAGAATTCTACTTTTAATAGACACCTTTAGATTATGGCTTTTATGTAACGATCACAATTGCCCGGAGTCACCCATTTTCAATTCTTAAATCCATTCACAGGTAGGCCTACTCAAACAAAATCTACTCAAATCACACTGCTGTCTTAGTATCTTTATCTTACTGCACCCAACCTTATCTTAGAGAATCATATAACCAGACAAAGGCCATTTTATATGTAAATGTTCAATGATATGCTTCCACATTGCCAAAACCTTAACCAATCACTTAATGAGATAATGACAGTTTATGAGCAAGTTTCCTACCATTTTGCAATCAGAGACATAAAAAATTCACAAGCAGTTCTCTCAACACTAAGACAGATCACTGGCCGAAATGACCCACACAAAGAATCCTTTCACCTGCGACAATGTCCTCATGAAACTCACACAGATCCTTAGCATCATCATGCCTCAGTGCTTCTTAGCAAACAGAATCCTTATCAACAGTTGCTAGCTTTTGTGGTGCAAGCCCAGTGGATCAATGATCAGGTGAGGCCAGAAGTGGTTTGTTGTAAAGAAAACGTGGCTGTTTTCTGTCAGTCCCTCAAAACTCCTCCCACATCTGGACTTCCTTTTGAATTCATCAGCACCAAAACCTTATTGCATATTCCCCTCTGTGTGCCCATTTTCTTCTGGGAGAATATCATGATCACTATGTTGAATTCTATCAGTCAGAGAATTCTGGTGAATTTCTTATACAAGGTTGATCAATTAATCTGTTATTCCTACAGTTTACATCTCTGTATATATTCCAATTGATGTTTAATGCTAGTAAGAAAGATGTCTAGACAACTGACAACAACTGATGCTGCATTCAGTGACAGGAAATCATTACTTGTCAGTAACTGATAATTACCTAGAAACTTTTCCTACATCAACAAATCTGCTTGTCTACCTTACAGTGCTTGTTCATATCATGTTCATGTCGTGTATGATATTTATTTTACATCATTGTATCTTATGTTACCTAGACCAACTCACATTACACATGAGGCAGGTAGACAATCTACCTACCTTTTTGGCATTTTTACTTATTTGGAAAAGTTAGCCAATGACTTCATGCAATCACTGGAATCACTTGATTGGAACAAAGCATCCTCAGTTGACCATGACCTGTATATATGCTGACAACACTCAATAATTCATCTGTTTCTATCCCAACAGCTATTTGCACCACCAACTCACTTCTGTCCTGTCCATCATCTGCATTCCTTCTACCATCATCAGTTGTTCATGGTCCAACCACTTAATTCACTCCATTGAGTGTGGTACGGTGGCCGATCGGTTAGAGCGGTCGGCCCGTAAGACTCAGTGTGCGCTGAGTGAGCGGGTTCGACCCTCGTCCAGAGGCATCAGTCACTTCAATTTCAATTCATTCAACTCCTGTCTCTTCCACCCTAACACTGCTCCACCTTCTGTCACCTCAAAAATCTTCAAATTGCTCAACTGCCATAGCTGTCCTGCCTCAATGGAAAAAACTCCTTCTAGCATTATGATAAATATCTGATCCATCCAATAAACTCACCAACAACTTACCTTTTGCTGTCTCCCCACATTAACTCAAAAACTGAAATACTGCTTCTTTAAAAATCCTATCCTGATATCTCCTTTTCCCCACCTCCCTCGCTATCTCAACTTTGAGCACCATCCACCTTAGCCGTCCGTCCACCTGCCAAACTCTCTGGACCTTGATCCTCTGCATATCAATTTTTACTTTATGAGGCACATTTGTTCCCACGACTTTGCTCTTGAAGCTGCTGTAGAAATGTTGAGTTTTTGACCATGCTTGCATATTTATACGATGCACAATATATGGCAGTGATCAGGTGAAATAGTGAAATTTATACACAGTACAGGTTCACACACAAGTGTGACAGATAGATATAATATTGGAAGCCACTTAATTTGACAGCACTCAATTTAACAGAGGAGTCTGATTGTATGACCAACAAATTCAACATCTTCTCACAGATGAAAACATGCAACATCAGACACTTTTCCTATTGTCTTGAATGTGGCCTGAACACTAAATGTTTATTTAAATTAATCAAGAAATAACTTGCTCCCCCACTGCTCCGTCCACTCACCAGTATCTTCTGTTCATCCGTTAAACAAAGGAATTGATTTCAAAACCATTTATCTGAATCCTGAAATAAATGAAAGAAAGAAATAAATTCATAAATTCTAAAATTCAATCACATGTCTACTATTGTCGTTGCCAGCATCAACATTAAACGATTGATCGCACTGTGTGTTTATTTGGCAACACTACGTTCTCTCATCACCACCAGAATAAACAGTGATTGCATCCTTTCACCACCAATGACCAATGACCTTTGACCAATAACCTTTGCTGCTACAGAAAATACAGGAAGGAGTAAGAGACAAAGTAAGAGATCAGTCAGAGTAAAGTAATGATACCTATATGAAAATAGATGTAAGGTAGCAGAAGAAGAGTCAAACTAGGGGATGTGTAATGGTAATGTAACAGAATGACATATAGACAATAGGTAGCAGGAGAAGAGTTAAAGTAGGTTATAAGTCAGGGTAACCTGATAGGGTATGAATAAGCATTTTTTTTATTCAATAAGTTGAATTCCATTAGTTAGAGACACAAGAGTACATTCGGTTCAATTCATTCTACCTGTCCAGCTTTGCTTTCAATTTAAAATTAAGTTTATAAAGAAGAAAATGAGACACATGCAAATTACAATTTCATCCCAGTAAAACATTAGCCTGTTGACGTAATGTACTAATGTAAGCATGGACTTTTACTTGCCTTTTGATCACAGTATCAGCAGGAATGCAATCATGAAACGACCAATTTTACATGGTTCAGAAGGCTTAGAGCTCCTGACATGGCAACAAGAGGATACAACAATGCAACATTTCACCTCTCCGATCACCACAGCCTATAAATATCAACAACAGCAAGAAATAAAATTAGTTTCTTTCACAAAAGCAAAACTTAACAAAGACCTGCTGCTAAAAATGGAAAGAGTAATTCACCAGAGACATTTCTACATAGAATGAATACGGTGGTAATTACTTCCTTCTCACAGCTGCACGTTCTGCCGCTGGGTAGTTTAAAGAAAACTCGACAATACAAGTCTGGCTCTGACCCACCAGCTGAAAAGATTTACAGCTACAGACACATGTAATTATTATAATAAATCATTCAAAACTCAAAACTCAAAACTTAACAAAGAAGAGTATTGCCATGATTTGTATTTAAAATGAACAAAAAACAGCATGAACAAAAGTTGTCGCATCATAAACAGTAGTGTGGCATTTCGCCAGTTATTTTGTATATGTACTTCTTATTCGTGATGGTCTTGTAGATAATATAATGTCTGGGGCAATAGGTGCCAGGTCAAAAGAGCAGAGGCAATAGGTGCCAGGTCAAAAGAGCAGAGGCAATAGGTGCCGGGTCAAAAGAGCAGAGGCAATAGGTGCCGGGTCAAAAGAGCAGGGGCAATAGGTGCCAGGTCAAAAGAGCAGAGGCAATAGGTGCCGGGTCAAAAGAGCAGGGGCAATAGGTCCCGGGTCAAAAGAGCAGGGGCAATAGGTGCCGGGTCAAAAGAGCAGGGGCAATAGGTGCCGGGTCAAAAGAGCAGGGGCAACAGGTGCCAGGTCAAAAGAGCAGAGGCAATAGGTGCCAGGTCAAAAGAGCAGAGGCAATAGGTGCCGGGTCAAAAGAGCAGAGGCAATAGGTGCCGGGTCAAAAGAGCAGGGGCAATAGGTGCCAGGTCAAAAGAGCAGAGTGCAAAGGTGAAGAATCAACTGGGCTGAGTGCAAAGGTTAAGGGTCAACATGGCAGAGTGTAAAGTGTCATGTGCAAAAGGGTACAGTGCAAAGGGCCATGTGCAAAGTATGAAGGTATTCATAAGGCAAGAAGAAAGCAGAGAGAAGTAAGTTGGGAGGCGCGGGCAACCTTGTATGTTGACCTCGAGTTTGATTGAGCGTCGGTCCTTACAATACTTGTATTAGAAACGCACGCTGATGACTTACTTGCGGTCAGAAGTTTGTGCTCGGAGGCAGGCTAGTTGAGGTCTATACCTAGTGCAACAAGTACGACAGGCCTAGGAATATGTGGTTTTACGAAACTCTGCTGTTTGGTCTGCAATACAAGATGTGAACTCCTACGGTGTTTTGATTTCGTCGATAGAGAGCAGAATTAACTCTGCAGATTGGCGCCAGACATTGGTCATAAGCCAAAAAGCGGGAGCCGTTCACGTGCAGGGACGCTCAACTTGACGCCATCTTGGACTTTTTGAATTCGTAGAGCATTGCAGTCAGGAACAGTAGCAGCAGTGTAACATCTCAGCATTTATAGAACACAAATTTTATTGTTTCTACTGGGTTGCAAGTATTTCAAGGTCAATTTATGTGACATATAAACACCATCTCCTGCAGTGTTATTTATTATTCAAAAAAGTTAAAGACATCTTATAAATAGCAACATAGGCTGTTGACTTCTTTAAGGCTTTTGACGTGTTTCAGTTAATTTCATGTGACGTTTGTAATCCGTTTTCTTTCTGTTTTCTTGTCAATGATTTCATTTCTGGCCGGTTGCTGAGATGGCGATATTTCACCATTGTGTGTCATAGATCTTTCATGACATTAATATTATCCCTTTCATCCCGTATGGGTAAAATGCCACTGAAGATGAAGCAACCGTGTAAATATGAAATGTCTTTCTAAACAAATTATAAACAACCTGTAGTCATTTTATCATTTGTGTTTGGTTGTAATTGTTATATATGCGTGACATGTCAAACTGTGATGGTGTATATGTTCCATCGCGGTCATTCTACATTCTCAGATATGTTTTATATTACTTCAAAATTATATTTTTACATTTCAAGAGTGATCTCCAGGCAAGGCTATAATCGTCCAGTAACTATTGAAGAGCAAGCTTTTGCACAATGACCTAGAGTAAAAAATATAGTTAGTGATCTGGTTTGTTTACTAAAGCAGCACAATTTGCTATTATAAAAATGATGATAGGTTCAACAAAAATAAGTCAATGTTTCTCATTCGAAAACTACTTTTAAATATATCATATGCTGGCAAATCTGTCTTATTCTTGATGAGCCAAAAACAGCCTTTTAGCAAGGTCCTCAACCAGACTTTTCAGAGGTTAGTTACAATGGCATATTTAAGGAGGCTTATGGGTTCAAATATCCAACTGAACACCCCAAAAACTTTTAAAAAATAATATTTTCCTGGCTAAGCTTTTGAGAGATTCGCAACAATTGTAGGACTAAAGTTACCATAGCATTAGCTGACAGTACCGTTTGCATCACTTTCGTTGTCATTTTAAAGTTCAATAAATCACTAACAGTTTTGCTTACAGTAGTGCTAGTTTATACTAGCATTTATGTCATTTTGTCTAGCTACCTTAGTTCTATATATGCATGAAATCCTTCAAAATTAACTCTTCATCAGACTTTGAATAACTGAAAATGACAAGCACAACTATAATGTCACATCTGATGTTTTTATCAGCAGCTGAACATGTTCTGTGATGTGATTAATTTAATGTTATTAAACAAAACAATTTATACAGTGCCTTCAAGCAAGAAACGGTGAATGTCAATGCTTTAGCCAGCTCAATATAAAGTAACTTAAAAATTTTGGAGGCAACAAAAATTCAGACTAACAGCCTAGATTACAATGACAAGTGTAGGCCTATAGTACTTACATAATTACCAATCAGAGGTTCAAACAAACCAATAAACGAATAAACCAAAACAAAGTAACTTCTTATTTGAAAGAAAAGTGTTATTTGTCTATGCAGACACAAACAGCCAATCTAGAACAAGTCATAGAAATTCTGGGAAACTGGATTTATAAAGCCATTGTGCTTCGAAGTTGCATGCAGATAGGGAAAGTTAACATTTGAACAAAGCTTAAAAAACTGGGCAAATATTAATTGGAAGTGACAATGCATTCTCTGCAAATATGGCAGATGTCCATTGTGAAATGCATTGTAAAGGGCCTGGAGAAGAACGAGAGACCTTCTGAGAGATGCTTAAAAAAGTTTGTTCATTGCTGCCACTGACGATGACAAGGCTCAATTCTGAACCTGACAGCAAGATAACATTTTCTACTAAACAAGATGAGGAATACCCAGGGGAATAATCCTTTCTCTCTGAAAGAACTCTATGCAAGATAAATTTCCAATATTAACACAAAATCGATGCAAAACAGCCTGAATTGATGTCCCTGGCCTGAATTCTGGATCGACCAAGACATAATCTAAAGAAATCCTTGGATTTACAACTTTTATAAACACAAGACCAATCAGTAAGATGTTTCTATTTTTTGGCTACTAAAGAAATTTTTACAACATTATAATTTTCGATAAGCAGAGAGGACTTGGCACTTTAAGAGAACACTTTCTTCTCTCATTTGCAGCACTAAACACAATAATCTAAGCAGATGAAACACTCTACAGGGCTGACAGATTAGAATCATCTATCTGCTGAAAACTGGAAACCCAATCTACTACCTGCATCAATGTTGGTCACTTCACACAACCACCACACAAACAAAATTCTCTTCATAATTTATTAAAAATTTTATGGTTGAGAAAAAAATTGCCAAAGGTGGAGACTTACGCGACTACGAACAATTGCGCAGTAACCTTCTCGCAGATCAGCTTTCATTTAGGTTTCAGAATATTAGCCAGACGACTGTCTGTGGCACACGTTGCAGCTGCCAGATAGCCAGCGGTATATATCCATATCGTGCAAGGTTAGGAGAAAATACAGTTAAGTATGAGTCTCTACTGGTGGCCTGCTCATAGGCAGGCCAAACCGTCCTGCTATGACCAAATTAGGCTAAAAACCTATTGATGACAATTACAAGGTTTGCCACATGTCAGCCGCAGAGTAGATGTCGTTAAGGGGCACTATATAAATTCTCCAAAAACAGCAGACATAAATGCAGTGAAAAACAATCTACAAATGACAGGACACATTCAAAATTATTAGATATACAAGGCAGTTTTAAAATGTGTCTCAAATTATTACGGCACTCTTCTGAATTTATCAGCATGGTTTACATTGGTAATGTGATTGTGTAAAACTCCATCAAGTCGTAATGCAGTTGTAATGCAGAATATGTTAAGATCAAGTATCGGACTTGCTGATTTTACAAACGAAAAGACTAAAATTGAAAACCCCATTAAATAAATGGTAGCTGTTTAAAATTCGACTGACTGCTGATCTCTTATCAGCTGATAGTTTGAATCCGAATATGATATGCCTTGTTGTTCTTCGCTCATCCACTTAGCCCTGTCACAGCACAGGTGCATGAGCTGTCATTAAGCAAGGCATGTCTTCTTGTATTACCCATCTTATTATGACAGGCCAAACAACAGCAACACTTGTCAATAGCACTGTTTTTGGCTGCTGCCATATAGTACTTGTTTATACTTTTTAATAATCTTCAATACTGAATCTTTACTTGAACAAATAAAACATTGTTTCAGGAATCTTCGCCCCAACTTACTCAGTTATATTATTCAGCTCATTATTTGGGACAGGCATCCTACTCTTAACCGAACTCAGATTAACAATATTTGGGTCTGCACCTAAGATTAAACAAATTTAATGTTGTTAGAGGTGTAACCTTTGAAGGGATGTGTGAATTAACCAAAACTAATGTCATTGAAAAACTAAGGTATCTGGTGAAACAATGCTTCTAACAAAAGACATCACAGAAATATTAAATATGAGTTGAATAATATCAAAACAATAAAAACAACAACTACGGCTATCACTACTGCCATCTGTGTAGTAACAGACTAGGAAAACTCTGCTTCACCAACGTAGGAATGGGACAGGACCATATCAAACACCGAAATCTGGCCTCAGCAGCTAAAGAAGTTAGAAAGTACAGCTAAAACACGATAGGACTGCCAGACTAGATGGTGTGAAATGAAAGAAATCTACTAATTAGGATACCGGCACAAAGTTGCAATGTTTGGAAGAGGGGACAAACAACTGGAAGTGGGTCATGGTGGCTTTTAGTAAGGAAGCGATAAATCAATAACAGAGGACACAATCTCTTAATAGAGACAGGATACAGTCATATATTAAACAATTTCACAACAAATTGTCAGATGGCAGTCATCTAAGCCTGTGCTCTGACGTCGTAGGCAGACAACGAGATGAAGAAATTGATGAAACTTCATAAAGACTTCAGCAGCTGACGTTTCTGCCATGTCCAATGTCACATTGGAAGTGTTTGCCCTAATTTCCATGTTTGGCAGTTTCTTTGCCTTCACAGAATTTGCTAGATGTTTCACAGAATTCCAAGACACAATAATAATACATCACCATTACTGCTGGAGAATTTCCAAGTAAAGAACAGAAGAAATTGATATATCTCAAGATAAATAATACTGGAAAATATCAATGGTAGGAAATAAATGACAACAGAAAGAAAATAATTCAGCCCTAATCTTTCAGATTGCCTAAAGAAAACTAATGAATCACTTTTAAACAAAATAAACCACAGAAAAATTAATAAGAAAATCACACATTAAATAACTACACAACTTACATGAAACAAAATTTAAGCTCAGATGAAACAAATTGACAATAATCTGATACTCCACTTGGTTCTGATAAGAAGCGTGTAGCCACCACCTTGAAGACCAGACACAGGAAAGGAATTTAACCAACAGAGACCACTTAGTATGAAACTAAGCAACTAAATGATGCAGCAATTAACATAATGTATTGTATACAGAGAAACGTTGCCATCATACTAGACGTGAAGAAAAACAAATAGAAAGAAGAATACTGACACAGAGCAATTTTGCTGAACACTTCTAATAAAAAATAAAAAAGATCTGCAAGACTGCAAACATTACAGATGTATTATTGAACCATGAACCATCTTTATTCACAGAATACAAATATAAAGAACACTTGTGCAAAAGTAAATATACACAGAATATATAATAGAAACACACTATAAGTATAAAAGTGTGTAGGGGTCCCTGAAGGGATCGAAATCATAAAAAACTGAAATGAATGAACGAAAAAAGAAGGAACAGTACACTGATAGAGCAACTGGAGAAGAACAAACAGCTGGAAGAAACACGAGGATCACTCACAAGACAGAATACTTTAAACACAATCAGAAAGTCCTCATCAGCTCATATATTTCTCACAAACACTTGACAGCATATGGCATGAGAGAATGTGAAGAGCAGTTGACCTCTTCATCACCATGCCTTCTAATCTCTTCCCAACAACCAATGTCCTCCTTCCTGTTATTACCAAAATTATCAATTTCCCACTCTCTACATACAAGCAGCTTCCTCGTGGCCTTTAAGCCCTTTCTTGTCACTGCCTTTACAAAAACGCAAATCTTAACAACGAAAACCTATCTAACTGCTATCCCATCACTTATCTTTCCTTTCTATTTAAGTAAACTGACTTGTTCACTGAACAGTCACATGACTTCAAATTCAATCCTCTACTCCATAAAGCTGGCTTCACTAAAAACGACTCCATAGATTTTGAAATTTTCTCAAAATTTGATATCGCCCTTTTTCCAACATCGTTTGCTCAGAAGTGCACATGCCTCGACGACGCAATTGCAGTTGTACTGCAGAGCAATTGTGCATGAAGGACTTGGTCAAGGTCCCTACAAAGTGACGCGTCGGACGATGGTCGAACCACTCACTCAGCGCACACTGAGTGTTACGAGACAACCGCTCTAACCAATCGTGCCACATGACTGACACCAAAGCAGTTAAGGAGAGTATGTATGTAATCTGATGATCAGAGCATCAGATTTGTTGAGCAACACAATGTGACATTCTAAACATTGAAAGTCATTACATTGCACAAATTATTGCATGCATGCCACTTAAAAAGGAAAGAGAATGGAAAACATCAACATTTTGATGTCATTGGGTTATGTCTGATGATGATGATGTATCCTAAGTCAAACTACACACATAATTTATCAAGCATTTCCTAACTTAAAGCACATTGGACACACCCTTAAGTACAGATGGCAATATATTCCACATGGCTGGTCTTGTCTCTACCATCTAAATATGTTGGGTATTAGTGAGAGACAATTCCTTATAAAGGTCTAATAATAAAAATAATGACAACGATTTATAAGCAATGTGCCACCTGCATGTATAGCTCTAGGAATTAAATAAATGATTTGAACAGCAAATACAGTTTATATTTTGTTCCAACCACACATCTGTATAAATAAATCATCTTAAATATTGAAACACCTAATGTCTTGATCTGACAAAACAAATGCCATTTTGGTGTCTCTCCACTCTAACTAATGGTATAACTTGTAGTTTGAAATCAGGGCAGTTATAACAAATTACTGAACCTGCCAGAGTTTTATATTTATCGTCAACAACACTAGACAAACTAATATACACAGATCTACTGAATACATTTAGCCTGACATTCACAATGGTCAGCTATCTCCACAGCTTCTATGCACACCATAGATGCACAAAATTGCCTCTGCAAAAACTTCCTGGACAAAACATTTAACTTGAAGATGCCAGGCTTCAGTTCTATCTTGCTATGCAAAATGTAGAGATAATTTTGAAGTATACCACTCAGGTTGTGAAATGAGTATTGGAAGAAGCAACGGCACAATAACCAGATATGATTTAAACGTCAAATCAGCAACACAAAGACAGTCGCCCAAATCTATAGTTTCAAATGCCATTTTGGTGTCACTTCACTCTAACTAGTGGTACCTACAACTTGTAGTTTGAAATCAGGGCAGTTATAATAACATGTTTCAAATGTGAACTTGTGGTAAAGGAAATAACACTAGATCTGTTAGGGTTGATTCTGATTAGAACATTTAATCAATTAACCTCCAAAAATTAACTTTTATCAATCTATTAAATTTCATTAGTACAGTATGAGTTATACAAGGTGTGATAAACTGTTTAAAATCTAGTCACTGAGTTGGTTACCACTTTCTTCCTAAACAAAACTTCAGTCAATCCATATGCTGAAGGTGATATGTCAGTGATGTGTCTGAACCACGGTAGATGAACTGTTTATTGCACTGAAGACAGTTAATTTTGTTGACATCCTTCAATTTCTCCATCAGCTCATTCACCTTAAATGCAAGATGATTGCTTAAATTTCCTCTCAACATTTCACACTATCATCATATGCCATGCTGTTTACTAGAGAAATGGGCCGCTCGATATAATGAACAAAGAAGAATTAATTGAACAAGTCAAAATAAATCAGTTACAGTTTTTTTCAATTAATCATAATTCATACAATGTCTGTAATCATACTGTCATCTTGAAGTTATAAGAAAATTATTATTAATATTATTATTATTATGATTATTATGATATGATTAATTAATCATTAAAATTTGCAGTTCTAACATCCTACCACATTTTAAATCTATCATCAGCAGTCAGTGAGATACATTGTTTTTACCCCTAAAGAGTGAAATGGGTCTAAACTCTCCCAAAATATCTAACTGATGCCAGAACAAACTATTAGGCATGTCATGGTTTAATGCTAGGTTATGTGCAAATTAGATGTAGTCCATGGGAGGTCAGAGTTTGTCTGCCTTGATATATTTGCTGTTATATACCACCTGGTATACGTACATGAGCCTTGGTGCCACATTATTTTCAAGCTGTGTATAAATCTTGGTTGAGGCCTTTAGAGTCGTGCAGTCCAATGGGTGGTCCATGGGCTGATTTTAAGTGGCCCTTCCGAGATCGCTACATTTTTGCAACTTGAGCAAAAATTAAGTAAAAGACTCACATAGCTATTCGTTCGTAACTTGGCCTATTATTTGACAATGTGAACACAAAATTCATGTATACATGTGATCATTCATTTCACACTGCCATATATACAACATTTATAGCTTTCAGAATTTTTTATGATTACTGTGGTATAAATTACTATATTTTTAAAGTATCTATTTTCAGATTGAACATTGATGCTGCACTGTTGAACCTTTTATATATGACCATTTGAAAATATACTTGCAATATTCTATTTTCAAGAACAATTGTGCTAAATAGATGGATGGAGGTGTCCTCTAGACAATGCCAGTGAAAACCCAATTTCAATATTTTTATGAATGATCATCTTCAAGACCTGAACAACAAAATCCCACATTGTGGTCTCTATTCATAAGCAGCATCACTTATGTTTTTTTAACTGTTGTCACAGGATTTGAACCATTAATTTTGTAGTCTTTCATATCTATTAATGCAATCACAATGAGAACAGTGGGTCGAGCAGACAGTCTTAGCATGGACAAAGAAGAAATTGGTGGAGTAAAAGTTATGCTAAAATTGTGTACAAACCACCAAACTGAACAAACATTGATGAGCAAATCAAAGGGAAGAATGAATTATGAAACAATTGTTTCCCTGTTGGGATCTGAACCTCTGCCTCTCAATCACCATTCACGATTAGACTATTACACACCTCTGAACCTCACCAAAACAGAAGCAAGTAATTGGAGAGCAGTGTTAAATGAGGATCTACTCCAGCGGTTTTCAACCGGTGGTACGCGTACCCCTAGGGGTACGCCAGCTGTTGCCAAGGGGTACGCAAGAAAAAATATTATAAAAAAATATTTTTGCAAAAACAGATAAAACAAATACTTTCTTGCTATTATTTTAATCCATGTTTAGCTATTCTATGTTTTTCATAAAATTACGTCACAGTTTCATGATACATATAAATAAAATAAATACTTTCTCGCTAACATTTTAATTCTTGTTTAGCTATTCTAGGTTTTTCACAAAATAACGTCACAGCTTCGTCATGGATTTAAATAAAATAAATAATTAAAAATTAAATAAGAAACAATATAGAATTTTAGATTTAAAGTTTTAAACTGTCAAATTATAGAAAAAAATATTGTAAAATAAATTAATAAAATACCATGGATAGATGGCTCAAACAACAACCATTAAAAAGAAAGTTATCCTCTGACATCGCTACAGTAAGCAGCGAAACAACAGAGACAGTCACTGCAAACGTCCGTGCAGATTCAGACTCCGATGAGGAAAATCAAAAACTTAGGAAGGTTAGGCGATATGATGAGAATTATTTGTCTTTTGGATTCTCATGGTGTGGTGAAGAAAAAGAACCGAAACCCCAGTGTGTCATATGTAATGAAAAATTATCAAATCATTTGATGAAGCCTTCATTACTTCAACGTCACTTCAATACAAAACATGCTCTTCTCAAAGATAAACCACTCGAATTTGTTAAAAGGAAAGAAGTTGAATTGAAACACGGTAAGAGCACATTAAAATCATTCACAACGGCTAACTCACAAGCTTTAACGGCGTCTTATTTGGTAAGCCTGAGAATTGCTAAAACTGGGAAACCACACACTATTGGGGAGAGTCTTATATTGCCTGCAGCTAAAGATATTGTGTCATCCATTCTAGGACAAGCTGCTGCCAAAAAACTTGATGTCGTTCCCTTGTCAGACAATACGGTTTCTCGAAGAATTCATGATTTAGCATCACAAGTAAAAACAATTCTTATTAAAAGAATCAAGCAAAGCAAATATTTTGCAATTCAGCTGGATGAAAGCACCGACGTTACAAATTTTGCACAGCTTATGATGTATGTCAGGTATGAATTTGAACAGTCAGTTGAAGAAGAATTTTTGTTTTGTGAGCCTTTATCTGGGCGGACAACAGCGACAGAAATATTTAAGAAAGTTGATGATTTCAGGACTTCGAATGAAATAAATTGGCAAAATTGTGTTGGTGTTTGTTCCGATGGTGCAGCTGCGATGACTGGCAAACACGGGGGAGTTGTAACACAAATTAAACAAGTTGCACCACAAGCAAAGTCCACACATTGCAGTATCCACCGTGAAGCTCTTGCTACCAAAGCCATGCCCACCAGTTTAAAAACTGTTTTGGACCAATCTGTAAAAGTTGTTAATTTTATAAAAGCTCGGGCTCTCAACTCTCGATTGTTTTCAATAATGTGCAATGAAATGGGGAGTGACCATAAAAAGCTTCTTTTGCACACAGAAGTAAGATGGTTGTCACGTGGAAAAGTGTTATCTCGACTTTTTGAACTTCGCTCAGAAGTTCAAATATTTCTCACAGACAGTGAATTTCAAATAGCTGATTTATTTCTCAATGAGTTATGGTTAATGAGGTTGGCGTATTTAGCAGACATTTTTGGTAAACTGAACGAGTTAAATTCCAGCATGCAAGGACGAAATATAACTCCATTCGTTGTGGCTGACAAAATAAATGCAACAATTAAGAAGCTTCAGTTCATGTTGTCAGATGTTGAACAACTTAAAGTAACTGCATTTCAATCACTGCAAACTTTCTTGACAGAGAACGAACTTCGATTGCATCCTGACATGGTTGAAGATATTAAGAAACATTGTTCTCAATTAATTTCAAATTTTCAGACCTACTTTCCTGAACAGTTTGATGACAAGAGTGGGATACGAAATCCTTTTTCCGAAGTTGCATTGCCAGCTGATTTTTCTGTCCAGGAAAGAGATCAATTCATTGAACTTTCATGTGATGGTGGATTAAAAAGCGAATTCAACAAGGACTTTTTGAGTGATTTTTGGCTTAAAAGAAGAGCAGAATATGGATTGATTTCCGACAGAGCTTTGAAATGTTTGATCCCTTTCAGTACGTCATATCTCTGTGAAACTGGATTTTCTGCAATGCTTGCAATTAAAAACAAATACAGATCGAAACTTGAACTTGAGCCAGACTTACGTCTAAAATTGACATTAATAAAGCCTGATATTGCAGACTTGTGCAAATCCAAGCAAGCCCAGTGCTCGCATTAAAATGATTAAACTTCCATTTGACTGATTAGTTAGCGGCTATTTGCATGCTATTCGAAAATATTAAAAATAAAATAACAAAATTTTCAATTAAACTGATTTTATTTGTGTGCAACAATAATAATTTCAATATAATTATAATATATTTAGCAAAATTCATATGATATCAACTTATGAATATAGGATTTCTTTAATATATAGGAGGATAGAACCAATTAACTAAAAGTTGTCAAATAACTAAAAAACGTTTTGAAAAGTTTTTTTCTGATGGGGTACCCACCCAAATAAAATTTTAGTTTGGGGGTACAACAAAAAAAAAGGTTGGGAACCGCTGATCTACTCCATGAAGGACTACAGCTATGTAAGCACAAATTCTGTTATTCCTTGGAAGTATCAAGTAGAGAGGTACAGTGACAAAATAATTATGACAGTGCTGTTAGTTGGTTGAGGCTGCACAAAGATCAAGTGCAGTTACAAGAGACTACTGTTAAACTATACTATTGAACATATTGGGAAACAGACTACATCCACAAGGTAGAGAAGAGCAGCAAGGATGAAGGCAGACCTCTGGCATTTAGTACACTTCTTCCCAGCTCATCAGACTGACTAGGTGACAACAAAGACCAGGATTGTGTTTGATGCATCAGTGACCTACAAAAGTCAAAGCTCAAGGCCAACCAAGGCAATATCAAAGAAAATATGTGTCTGCTTACTTGTAGATAGTCTAATGGCTAGGATGCTGGATTTTCAACCACAAGGCCAAGGTTGAAGTCTCTGCCATGGTAAATATATAAATACAAAAAGTTCTCCTGCTTCCCTGCAAACTCATCAACGAGTATACAGACTGCACCCTGCCACTGGGTCGATGAGGTGGAGATGGAAAGAAGTGGCCACCCGTTCTCATATAGCAAGGCCAAGAAAATGTAGTTGGCAACACTTCACACCATGGCTTCTTCTAAGCTTAAGGTACAGCTCTTCTTGAATGCATGACATCTAGACTCTAAAGCAGTATATCGGAGTTAGTATACGAAATGGACTCTCATTTCCTCCTTTAAAGCATTATTTCTGATTCCTTATTGAAAGCATTCTTTCATTGTTTCTGAATTCGTCTTGAAAGCATTCTGTCTGATTCCTTACAGAAAGCATTTCTTCTGATTCCTTCCTGAAAGCATTCTTCTGATTCCTTATTAAAGCATTTTTATGATTTTTCTTATTGAAAGCATTATTTCTGAATTCATCTAGAAAGCACTCTTTATGATTCCTTATTGAATGCATTCCCTTATTTTGCTATGCAATGCTGATGGTTAACAAAGTTGATGTCTGACAAGTAGTATACTTTTCAGGGAAAAGCAATAGCTGCAGGATCAAGTTGTCAGCAAACTAGGGTTAACATAGAATCCTCAATTCCATAACATCATACAGCATTAAAAGGAATTTCAGTTATAAGTAACGGATAACTGCTCATTCTGCAGGTGTTCAATAGCCATAATAACAGCAGCAAAGGTTGAGTCACTGCAATTCAACAAATTGCTAAAAAAATTACCAGAAACTGACAAATGCTTTTAACAAAACATTCAGAATTTCAGACAGAAATACTAATCATCAAATTTCCTATGATTAAGTTTTTCTATTATCTGCTCTAAATTGAAGTATATATAGCAACTATGTTGTAGTGTCTTTGACAATAAATCCTCCTCTTTTTCTGCATAGTCATTGCTATGTTGACAGAATAATACACTTTGAGTTCTGCTTCATTGACTTAGTTAGTCTGAGTTGTGGGAGAATAAATGTTGAAACTCAGAGTCATGCCTTAGCACATCATGAGTCCATGGAACAAAACAGAATTGCACACATCTCTGAAATGCTCTGAATAGCCAACACCTGTGCCTACAAATGTTCGAAAGCAAAAGAATATCTTAACATCTCTGCTGAATAACTTTGAAGTCTGCATACAAGCCATAGCTTGACGTTCATAAATATTCATCAGTCTTCAGGTAACACAAACATCTCATGCCAGGAGGGAGGACCGGGTCATTAGCAAAATACATAAATCAACACTGCTCCTCCACATGTATTGGAGAAAGCATAGACTTCCATCAAACACAAATTCTACTTGCGTTTTCGCAGCAAAATCCTATCTGCAAGCAAACACAGATTGCACCAACAACACATACGAAACACAACAAAAGACTCATTCAGCAAAAGACCAGAACACACAATTTCCATAGTTGGTCACATCTCCTTAAAGCGCTGGTACCATTTGGCACAATGGCCGATTGGTCAGAGCGGTCAGCCCATAAAGTTCAGTGTGGGCTGACCGAGCAGGTTCAACCCTCGTCCGGGGAGTCACTGTGTAGAGACCTTGAGCAAGTCCTTCGCACACAATTGCTCTGCAGCACAACTGCAATTGCGCCATCGACGCGTGTGTATGGACTTCTGAGCAAAAATGTTTGAAGAAGGGCAGTATCAAATTTTGGAAATAAATAAAAATAAAATATTTATGATCCTTCAGACTTATAAAGTGACTATTGATTTATTAAATCAAAGCAGCAGCACTACAATGTGGGCATGAGCTCAATTAAGAGGGCGTGCATGTCCTGCAAACAGTCAATCACTTCTAAGTATCATTTAGCATGCCACAAGATTTATGTGTTGGCATGAGGTCAGCTCTTAAAGGCAGCTGTCGTTTAATCCCAGCTCTAACAGCCACCATTAACATAGAATGGCAAGGCATGGCCACAAAGACAACACTCGAAAATATGAGAAAAAAAGTATAAGAACTCATTAGAAGTTGTAGAATGTTAAGTCTAAAAACACAAAAACAAGAATCTATAACTGGTCTGACAATGCCCTATATGTATTCATTAAGACAAGTCAACTGCACTCTACCACTGTTCTGTTAAACTGTTCAAATGGAAACATAAATCATCCATGGCAGCAGCCCTCATACATCTAATTGGTTGACTGATGTACCTGATACTAAAGCCACACCCACTGCCAATATACAGTACACTCTCCTCCTCTGGAAGTAACAGTATGAACAGAAACATTGTTGCTATACCACAGTGAGTACCACCATACCACAATGGATACCACCATACCACAATGGATACCACCATACCACAATGGACACCACCATACCACAATGGACACCACCATACCACAATGGATACCACCATACCACAGTGGATACCACCATACCACAATTGATACCACCATACCACAGTGGATACCACCATACACCACCATACCACAATGGACACCACCATACCACAATGGACACCACCATACCACAATGGATACCACCATACCACAATGGATACCACCATACCACAATGGATACCACCATACCACAGTGGATACCACCATACCACAATTGATACCACCATACCACAGTGGATACCACCATACCACAATTGATACCACCATACCACAGTGGATACCACCATACCACAGTGGATACCACCATACCGCAATGGATACCACCATACCACAATTGATACCACCATACCACAATAGATACCATTGACACTCAACATCATAAGATAGGCTAGCACAGAGAAAGTGCTTTTGTGAGATAGTAAAAATGTGCTATATAAAGTGGCCTCATACACACACACAAGGGTTTTTATCTCACTGCTCCATCTTAAACATTCTGGTCTTCTAACCAGGACTTTCACCATGTAGTGAAAACCACATTCATCCATATATGATCAACCACTCACTCATTCATTCATTTGTTCATTCATTCATTCATTCCTACCTTCATTCATTCATTTTCCCAATTATTTTTTGCACCAATCCATGTTGCCTGATTGCACTTTTCCAAATAATATACATGTGTCACTAAATACGACCTAATCATTAATACGTTACTCATCCAACTGCAGTCTTTGCCTGACAGCTTCAAACTATTTTTATAACAGTTTTATTACTCTAAGGTAAGTATATTTGGGGAATTTGTAAATGCATGCCATCAACAAAACCAACTGCTATGCTCAAGTTGAGTCTGAGCTGAATGCTGATGAAAACTCTTTTGCGTTTACAAAAGCTACTTAAAAATATATTTTAAAAACACAAACCTTTCGTTAGGCTCCACTTGTCTGGTCCATCAGTAGGTGAGCTGAAAGCTGCTCCAAGGAAACTGGCTACATCCCGAGTGACCCAGACAGTTCTCTTCCTTCCCTCCCTCTGAGCTGAATGCTGATGAAAACTCTTTTGCGTTTACAAAAGCTACTTAAAAATATATTTTAAAAACACAAACCTTTCGTTAGGCTCCACTTGTCTGGTCCATCAGTAGGTGAGCTGAAAGCTGCTCCAAGGAAACTGGCTACATCCCGAGTGACCCAGACAGTTCTCTTCCTTCCCTCCCTCCCCCCCCCCCATTGGTCAGTTGGAAGGTGCCCAGGTCCAGCGGACAACCAGCAGTCAATGGTCCCATAGACTGTCTCCCCTCCCTTCCTACCAGACGACCTACTGCATCAGATACAGACAGATTGATAGAAATCAATACATTCTTTCTCAAGGTCGGACGGCGTCTGTCAGGTCGTTCAACTAGCCACATGTAATTTATGTGGCAGGGCCGCATTGCTGGCCGCCCTCTCAACGATCTGTCTCCGTCCGTCCGTCCGTCAGTCCAGGCGTCTGCCTGTTTGGAATAGATTGTGCAGTGGCCCTGCATGTTCCCAGAGGACTGCAGACAAACTGACCCAAAAAGCCCCAGACTGCTCAAGCATTTGCATTGATAAATGCCCGAGACTGCTTCACTGCCTTGCATACAGCTAAACCACCACAAACGAAATGCAGATCAACAGACCACCACATCCTCTCATCGTGAGCTCTGAACATGCAATGTACACAGTACATGAAATGAAATAATAGACTTTCCACATAAATCTGTCATAAAAATTAAACAGCCAGCACAAAAGCATTAATAAACAGGTAATCAGATCAATCTAAGTTTATATTATATATACACCATATATTTCTCAATGGACCTTGTTTAGCGTCTAGACCTCTCTCTTCTGCTGCACAGAAAATGATTTTTAATTTTTTAGACAAGCACATCACCTTACTCACTCACATTCGTGGACTCACTTGGCTGGATTATTTCTTTTGACAGAAATGGAATGATTCCGAACATCTTCTCCAGTGCTCATTCTGTCATTCTCAGTCAATTTTATCTTTGTATCATCACTATTCGTTACCCTAAGATCTCCCATAAGGCACCTTGTCCTATACGAATATGATGAATTCATTCAGTCATTCAGTCTATATGCTATCTGTCTGCCTCTAAGTCCCACCTGATCTTACCCTTTTCATTTCTTTGTCTGTCTGTCTGTCTGTCTGTCTGTCTCATTCAACAGCTATTAAATAAGGAGGCATTGCAAGTATACCTCAAAGCAAGAGGCTTAGCATGTATTAAAGGGCATCTGAATTTAACAAGCAACGAATAGATAGGTATTCTATCCGGTTTCTTCTCTCCCCACAGCACACATCATAAATTCCAGTAAGAGGTAAAACGAGAGCAACTTTAACAAGCCTAGAGTCCACAACCTACAACAGGGATGGCACTGACTGTACACACATAACTCAGTGTAGCATAACCAGGGACAGTCCTGGGCAAACAAAATCGTTCAACAGCATGAGGAATTTCATTATACAACATGTGCAAACACACAGCACGCACGCACTCGCACCTATGCGTAAACTCACAACATTATGTAGATGTAGACGAAGTGAAACGCAGTGGTGTAGCAGTATGGTCAGTTCACTGTGTGGCAACATCTGACAAGTTGTCAGCCATTATTGTCTGTGAGGAAGCCACAGGAAGGCACTGGGAAACCACCTCACTCCAGTCATCCCTACGTGACAAATTGCAGCATGATTAAAAGTGCATTATGAACAGATGATGACAAGTCGTTTATTTAACTTTTATTAAATCAAGTAAAATATATTTGCCATCAATCCAACCTCAATTTAAGCACGCATTATTTTTCATAAATTCAACTTCTCTTTAAACAAGAAAATAAGCAACTAATCATCATGTCATACAGGATTTAAAGTGAGACAATAATCTAGGCAATTGCATTGATTCATTGGTATCAATTTACTAATATATAAATATATCAACATTCTGTCAAAATACACTTATGAATTTCTCTCACTTGTTAGATACATAAATACAGTCAGTAACACATATTATCATCTGCCGTCAAATACAGTCGCTAACAAGTATTGTGAGCTAAAGTGACATGCCTTACCATCACATAACATCTTCATTCATTCTGAGCATTTATTTAGCGCCCTTAAAGAACCTACTCAGGAGCACTTGGCTTGTACATATCTCCCACGTATTACCCGTATTAGGCTTTTGAGTCAGCTTATGATCAATGGGGTGGAGGTCAGGGTGGGGGCAATTGTGCTAGTCTAAAGGTCAATTGTCCAGAGGGGGCAAATGTTCGGTCCCCATATAAGCCAATGGACATACATCTTTGGTTAAGAGAACTCATCATCATCAGGCACAAAGGAATTTATATATGTGTTCAATAGCAAAAGAAATATATAAATGCAAAATGGTAAATAGTATATAATAATAAAAATATAAAAATAACAACACAGACTGTTATAATAATTACATCTGTGTATACACTATACAAGGTCAATTAAGATGAAGTTTAAAACAATGACATAAATTATTGTCAACAACATGGAATACTTTGCAGCAAGGTCTACAATCTCTTAATGAGACAAGACAAGAAGGCATGACCAATGACAAAATGGCATCTAATTAGCCAATGTGCATATCAATAGGTATTGACATTATTAGGCCTGTAGGCTGTTTTAAAAACACAACACAAATAAAAATAATGAACAGGCCGGTTTCAGTGAGGGCACATGTCGCTACCACTGACGGCACCCCTAGTAACCTAATTGTTAACAAGCTTTTGCAAGACCTGTGAAACATCCCACAGCATAATCACACCTGGGTGTAGGAAATTCAAACCCTCTCACTGGTTTTCAATACATTGATTGATTTTCCTGTATACCAACTGAATGCATTACTGTCAAGACCAACAATGACATGACCTTAATCAAGTGTCCAATAATAAAAAATATTGCCATATTACCTGCATAAAGTAACTTAACCAGCAAGCTTCACTTCTAAACTTTCAATCTGTCATTCTCTTCTCATTATTTGCTGTACACTGCAAACAATGCACAAAAACAAATGTTTAGGAGAGAAAACCTGAGGTCCAGAATCCTGCAATGATCTAACAACTGATGATGTCCATGCAGAGCCTATAGTGAAACAGCACAATTTCTCAAAATCTCCATAACTATAGGACTCCTAGTAGGAGTTGTACCAAGAAAAATATTATGAAAGATGAAATTAATATTGAAATGACACACAGAGACAAGTATGGGGTCCAAAAAATATATAATGAAAACAAAAACAAAACCGTGTGCAAGTTCAGCTTACCTTAATGCATTCTACATATACACAATAGTATCGCAAACTCGACACCCCACTACACTTGTCCCCTCCTTCATCACAGGTTAGCCTGACCAATATTACTGCTCACTTTACATAGACTGGGCAGTTGCTCCCCGGACCGGTACCGGCATTCTGCCGCAGGTCTTGTTGGGTGCATTCCAAATTTTACCATATCTCCAGCTATATGCTGGATGTGCTCCAATGGCTCACCCTCCAGCAGCAAATCTCGTACCGAATCATCACCTTCATCTGGTGATCCTTGCTGGGTCTCATCTCTGCCTATCTGTTTCTATTTCAGAGTTTTATTATTAACAAGTCATAACAAACTTTAAATTCATTGCATGACCATGTAATTTTGAAAGAACGGTTTTCCAGTTTGATAATGATTCTAAATAGTGAACTTCAGTTGAGAAATTTCACTACAGGAATAAGTGTCAGTAGCTATGTTAAAAAAGGGAACGGACAAAAGCCCCCCCCGGACAAAAGCCCCCCCCTGGACAAAAGCCCCCCGATTTTGGGTAGGACAAAAGCCCCCCCGGACAAAAGCCCTCCTAGTGTGAAGTATGAATGGATGATGACAAGTTATATATTTAACTGCCATTATGTAAAATATATGAAAACAAGCAACTAATTATCGTGTCGTGTAGGAGACAAAGTGAGTCCAGTTCTGAATCTTTATTTATCTTGATGGATGCATAAATACTGCATAGGACTACAGTCCGTGACACGCCTTAATAAGCGGTGAAGGTCGGCTAGTAAGCAGCTACAGTTGTTAGCAAATTGTAAGTGACACGCGATAATCATCTCCCGTTAATAAGAGAGAGTGGGTGAATACCTCTATATAGATGATAATCTAAGAATATAAGCGGCGAGGGTCAGCTAGTAAGTATGCTTACAATTGTTGACAGTCAGCCAGTGACATGCGATAATCATCTCCCTGAGAGTGGGTGAAGACCCCAATAGATGAAAATCTCAGAAATGTGTGCATATAAAACGAAGACTTCTAACGTGCACACCTCATATTACGAACCACTTCGTCTTCAAACTTTGCAGGTATTGGAACCAAAGTAATATGTCAACACCCTAATAATAGATATTTTACAGGCTTAGTAACACTTAGCCGACATTGACACATGCACACACACACATATTGTGCATACAACCATGCATCATATACACACACATACAAGCATGCATATATAATTTGGGTGAGCTTATGGTCTATACTGGAGGGGCTTTTGTCCTATACTCGTTAGAAAATGAGGTTGGAGGACACCAGAATACTGAAAGCTTTGAAGTTATTCGACATAAGAGAGGGTGGAAAATTAATATAGGAAGCAGTGATATTACAAATGGACTCCTTATGGTTAGCACATATAACAGAGGAACTGTGCCTGAATAGAAGACTACCACTTGAGAACTTAATTCTCAAAGAACAGAGAATTAAATGGAAAAACCTAGAAATATGATTCTCAGCTGGATGAATGGAACAGGTCTCACACCATGACTAATGGTAGCAATGGGGCCTGCAGAGAACTTGATGATTCAATCTTGTGTGTTTTGGTCCTATGCAGAGCTACTCTCGTTTTCTGTTAGATTGACAAATTGTCTGGTTTGGCTGGTCTCAACTTGTTTGGTTTTGTCTTGTGTTATTTAAGACACACTCTTGCCTCATCTGCTGTCTACTCCAATTCGTTTGGACTAGTTCTGTTTCATTTCATCTAATGCACTCTATAGTTTAGTAGTTTGATTTAGTTTTGGTGCTGTTGGTGTTGTCTCACTGTCTGATTTTCTGGTCTTTGCTAATTCATTGCAAAGGTTTAGGTTTTGTCTTGATTTCACCTGGTTTGTCAGTTATGCTGTTCAGTCTGAATTACTTTAATCAATAATAGAAAAGCAGAGTATGCTTCTCATTGGAAAACCAACTATGAACTACATTTTAGCATACATAATAGCTAAAATTCTACTTCTAGACTCTAGTGCATGTATACAACAAGCTTGTAAAGATTGTTTCACAGCCTTCAAATTAGTCCACAATATGTGTCATTGTGCTAAAGAATGCTACACTTGCCGCCATTAGCAAATTGGTTTACTGCACACAGTTAATTATGTCTGATATACCATCCTTATTAAGAACATTTCCATATTCAGACAATCAACTGGTGGAATTATTCCATCATGAGCAGTGAGCACAATTATTAAGGGCACAGGAAGTGTCTGGTATGTTTAATTTGGGAGCATGTCATGTAGTACATTAATAGCCTTGTGTCTCGGTCTGTAAAACAATGTTTGAAGTTCATTTAAAAAGTAAAGGTTGAATATTTCAAAGTTTAAATAAAAACGTTAAAAAGTTTATCGTAGGTCTAAATCGCTACAATCTGCAAGACCATTATATTTCAGCACCTTTAAAAGACAAACATTAATGGACTTCCCCAGGTCTTTTAAGATGGGTCTCACATATTCGTTCGGCTACAAACCATCCTCAGCAAACTTGACTTCACTGCATGCCTGTGCATAGGTTGACATCAATTTTATGATTGAAATTTGACTTTAGAATAAACTTTGGGTACTTGTTTTTTTATCTGACTACCAAACCTTTTGGTAAAAATCACATGAGCAGGCAGCTACCACAACAATAGATTCTTGGCGGTATTAGTCATGATACCGGAGAAAGCTTCATGTTCGCTGTCCCCGATAGAAGTGTTGTCACGCTGATGCCAATAATTACGCAATACATTCCTCGGCACTCCTCCGAGCGGTGGTCCTAATTTAAATGTAGGCCTGTATCAAAATCCTCTAGACAAAGAGTTATGTAGACCTGTCATGTATGCTGTAAGCCAAACACTCACGTTTTATGTGTGGAATGATGAGATTATTGTTTATTTAACTTGAAGCTGGATAGATGAAAATGATTCTGTACCCTCCAGCAGTCCCAAAAGTTTGGTGGTCCGATAAAAAAAACAAGAACCAAATTTTGTAATAACCTGCACTCTTCAGGCTTGCTGTTTATGAGTGTCTGCCTAAATTTGATCTAATTAATCAGCGAATAAAGTGGTCGGAAAATTGCGACTTCCCTCCCACTAGTTTGGCCAAGCATGCCGTTCTTACTTGTTCGTACTGTTCTACAGCAACAGCTTCTGGGATAATTGTATTTCTTATCTGTAATAAAGCGTAAAGATGTCACCTGAAACCACTCACGGCTATAATTCAAAAGCACGTCTTGTTTCACACACAAATCATTCTTTTATGGCCACCGTAACAACTTTCAATCGCCGGCAAATTATTAGAGCACGTCTAGGTTCTATAATTAGCCAATCAGCAACAGAAGTGTCGTTGTTGATCGAAGCAGCCTTTTGATCTACGACATAAAAGATTTCAGCGCCAGATATTGCCCACCTTTTACGATCACCCAGCAATCAGACACCGGCTGCCGCCCTCTAGCAGTTGACCATTGACCTTGGGGAAGGGAGGGTCATTTGAATGCGTTGTTATTATGTCTAAATAGAGAATGTCTGGTAATTGTGTCTAAAATAAACAAACCTTGTCTGGAAAACGCAGAATACGCAACAGAAGCCGTTGTGTTAGCCCACGTCTTGCATTAAACCAAGCGCTCGTTTTATTTACCAAAGCCAGCCTGTGATTTGATGTTTCGATAAATACTCTTGTAATCTTGGCGTATATTGGATGTAACGACGGAACCCAGCACGAAAGCGAATTCCAAGAAGCATAGTAATCGTAATAGCAAGCACACTTCTACATCTACATTTACGCATGTCATCCTTGTTATGGATGCGTCGTAAAATAAATTTATATCAGATCAGATTTCTACATCGCTCACAAAAAGCGAACACGCGGGAATTGCTAATACACAGGCACTTAATTGAAAAATCGATAGCCTGGGGTTAAGATCCAGCGAAGTCAGATGTCCTTCTTTCGTTGCTGACTGATCTATTTTCTCGGTGCCTCTCTCAAGGGGTGCGCCTCCGATTGGTGTGGCATTGGGTGGCGTTATATAAACATACGAGGCTATCTATCTACGAACTATACGCTTTGTCAAGTTTCATGTCTGATTAATATTTCTAACAGAAACTATTACTGTCAAACACCATATAAATGCAGCATTAATGTTCCTCTTCGTCAATATTGAAATTTCATGCACACTATGCGTTTATACTCTAGTCTGTAGGGCAAAACCAAGGTCCTTGGGGTAAAACCAATGGGTAAAACATTTGACAAACGACGTCTCATTCCGAATGACCTATTCTACACACGAGTCGACGACCCGTGTTGCATCAAACACAGAGGAATGACCACAGCAAAATAAATAATAAGCTAGGTTAGGTCTACATCACAGTTACATTTGATCCCAGGATCAAAGGCGAACGCTCTCAAGTAGAGATGTCCTTAACTTAAAAGTTATAAGTCACACCACCTCAAACTCGTGACAATTCGGTTATAAGAATCAGAGTAGGGTCCATACTATGATACTAGCAATTTAATTGAATAAATAAGTAATTTCGTTAGCAGAGGCGTAGCTAGGGAGAGGGGGACATGTGTAACCAGGTGCCGAGTTAGAGGGGTACGTGCCAAAATGAGGATTATAACTATTAATTTATTTTATTTTATGGAAACGAATTTATCCAAAATAAGTTGGCATGATTTAATTTTGACGCCCCCAAAATATCCTCATTACAAACAGGTTGTGAAACATGATTTTGTCGCCCTAACCCCACTGATCAGTGATCACCAAGGGCCCGTAAGAGGCGACAAGACACTCAAGACGTATTTACAAATCTACGCATTTCCCTGCAAATTATACTAATACTTCGGCTGTTTGAATTGCAAGCTGTGAGCGGCCCTTTAGCAAATTGAAGCTAATTTTGTCGAATTTGCGGATTTCAATAGGACAAGATCGTCTCAGCGATCTTGCTTTTCTTGGCATCAAACGAGAAACATTGGAAACAAACATTTTGATAACGTTATTTGAGTACAAAAATTAGTCAAGTAATTGTTGGAGTTGGGTACTCGAGTACCCGGGTGCCCGCGCAGTCCTAATCATGTCCCACACCAAACTGAACCAAATAATTTATTCATTCAGCACCGTCATAAGGGTCGTCCATAAATGACGTCACGCAAATTTGGACGAGTTTTGACCCCTCCCCTCCCCTCGTCATACGTCATAACAAGTCATGACCCTTCAAATGTGACGTCACAAAGCTAACCCCAAAACTAGATGTCCAGAATATTATATGCAAACTTTCTTATAATTATAAAAAATCCAAGCTGCCAAGAGGTTAGGGATATGAATGGCAATGACACCCAAAACATCTCTGTCTGTAAGGATCCAAGTTTGCATACTGATTGTGGATTATTTAAGAGATTTGAATATCAGGCTAGCACTGCCTCTACATGCAAAGGGGTTTTAAATGGGGAGAAAATTCCAGTATCTCACCTAATCCATTCAAAATAAGGCCCTATGATAGCTATATAAAAACATTTACATTGCTTCATTCATATAAAATTTGCTCCTAGCACAAAAAGGATTAAATTAAATATAGTCACACCAAATGATCAATTCGCTGATTGTGTAGTTTCTGCCAAAGGAATCTGAATTTTACACCCAAAAATTACTAGTCTACTGGTAACAAAATATGACTATGGTAATTTTAGCAAACTTACACATTGTGTCAATGAGTTTGATCAGAAGCAAAGTAATACTGCACAATCAGCAAATGGAATATACTGCCAATCTTTGCCATGAAGTTAGCCAACAGCATACCGCATGCCCAGGGACCACCACGAGGAGTTGGCAAAGGTCTCTGTAGTCCATAATTCATCACAAGCCTTGAAGCCACTAATTGCCACTAGCAATCACCCAATATATCAAGTTCTATGTGAAATTCTAATGTTGAAATTTCAAATTTTCAGCTACTGCAAAAGACAAAGCACAAAAATGACAGCAGTTGTAACACAGAACACCAGGACCGAGTACATATTACGAGGCTCTTGGAAAAAGATAAACAGCAATGTTGGATTCTTTGAGCAGCAACATGGCAAATAAGGAAAGAAGAACAATATCCAAGCAGCAAATAAGACATATAATTAGAGGGAGAAAGAAACAGATATGGGAAAAGAGACAAAAACTGAGGGAGTAAAACAACGAGATGGCAGAAGCGGACAACTAGGCAAAATAGTCCATGGAAACAGAACATGCAAAACAAAGAAGCAGGGTCCCAGAACAAGTAGAAAGAAAGAAACTAAAGGTCCCTGGATGCAGATAAGAAGCAAAAGAATAAACAAGAAATCATGGGAAAGAAGTGGATTATGTGAAATAGAATAAATATGGAGGGAAAGGAGTTGGCAGTGGAAAAATAGATAAGAAATCATGAGATAGAAGTGGGTAAAGTGGTAGAGAATAAAGATGGAGGGAAAGGATTTGGAAAAGTAGATAAGAAATCATGATAAATTAGTGAATTATGTGATAGAGCACCAAAATATATTACGAACAAGATTGAACTCTATACACAATTACACATAGTCTAGAGCAGAGGTATCTGGTTCTGAACCTGTGGTGTGTGGATCACCTTTGCCACCATCTACTTGGTGGTCCGCGATCAAGAACCAAAATTTATTTTTAAAATTACAAATGTGCAAAACAGATAACTTCTCAATGTTTTCACTTCTGCTCCTGAACTGGCCTCAGTGGCTTCTTAAGCTTCTTGAATGACTGCCACCCAGTATGGATGGTAGATCGGTGGACTGTCTGGGCAGATGTAGCCGTAGCTTCCACTGGCATGCAACACATACGTATATCTCAGTAGAGTGTCATTTCAAACTCACACACCACAATGTGATAACAAGTATAAGTCTCAGCAACTGACAAGTTGACAAAGCCAATTGAAGCCCCAGTGGAAGTCGATGCATTGGCAAATTCCACTGAAGCCAAACTCGTCCGGTCTTCCGGTTTTGTCACGAGAACATCAATGGCCACCTTCAGGTGAGTGGAGAACAGCTGAGGTGGTCACTTCTTCATTTTCTGCACAAGACATGTGAATCTGAGGCAACCCATTTGTTTTACTCTTTCCAACATTGGCTTGACAAGAAACTGATCAAAGTTCTTCATGGCAACACAGACATGGGAGCTGGATGCCTGGAATTTCTCATCTTGCATGCCAGTAGATGACACTCGGCTCGGCAACAGCAGCAGGACTGCAGCGCGCCTGGTCATTCGTCTCTAGAGACTGACACTTCTGCATGCAACTGCACCTCGTTCTCAGTCTTCATTGACTCAACTGGAAGACTCTTTATACTCCACCAGACAGCACTTCAGTGAACTGCAAGGATAAACACATAACATTACAGTCAAAATTCCTACTCCATTGATCCAAGTACTTTAAAGATACAGGTGTTTGCTGTGTGAGGATCATTCTTCGTGAAGTAAAATGTTCACTTGTGTTCAGAGTTCAAGTACTGTGAACACTTGTTCTATAAGTAATGCACAAGATGATGTGTTATGTATATGTGTAAAGAATATTTTAAAAAAAATTAAATAATATGGTTCTGTTGACCATGTGTATAATTTTATGTTAGGCTTCTCGCATAGACTTCGATTGTTCGTAGGTTCCAGTAGTAGTTTCCATTGTTTAACAACTTCCTATTGCTACAAAAGTCATTAACTTTATACCTTACCTTACCCTCATTTTAAAATAGACTTTAAGCATATAAATTGTAAGTAAATAGATTGTAAGTATAATTCATTTTCGATGAATCATCCACCCTAAACAGTAAGCATAAATCAAATTCTCCACTCAAATAAAGGTTAGCACTTGACTCCATTTGAAAAACGAATGTCTGCATATTATCGAATCATCACTTAAATGACCCCATGGGATCTACAGTTTTCCTCTTCCAAATATCTGTTGTATCTTATCCACCTTAAAGACACCTGCTTAGTACAGAGGTTTCAAAAAGCTGCCCAGTGGGCCATTTCTGGCACGCCATGGATGCTTTTCTGGCCTGCAGAGCTTTGTCTAAAAAGACAACACAAGTCGATAATTACAGTACGTATTTGCAATTTAAAGCGTGCTGAGTATTAAGTGATGTCTGTTACAGATAATGAAGCAAAATTAAGATTTTAAAGTTTTATCTGACTAGTTGTATGGTAAAACATCACCATTTAAGATTTAATTTTGAAAAACATTTCAGGGTAATGGTTCGTCGAGCCCCCTCTCAGATACCTAACCCCATTTTCTTTAGGTTCCTGCCATTGGCTGGAAAGTAGGATCACTAATCCACAATTAAAAAGATTTTGTAGAGCCCTCAGTGAATGTCATTCAACCTCCTCTCTATTAATCCTTCAAAAAAATAGAATACATCATCCTAGGCCTTCCTGATCAAATCATGATCCCTGGAAATTGGACCTCTTAGGATAATCCTTTGGAAAACCCATCTGACTTGTCGCAGTGCTCTTGAATAAACTGATGCTCTGCACTTGGCTTTCAACGAAGTGGTGCTTTAGAAGTTTGGACTTAACAATTATGATTACGATTATTACAATTAAAATGACAGGTGTCCTTGGGTCTTTGGCATAGGAGAACTGTACAAACCAAGTTAAGTAATTAAAATAAGAACAATACAGCTGTTATAAATGAATGAATAAAACACCTTCTGCCAAAATGCTATGTACAAATTCCCTCTTGATTGTACACTGTACTAAATAATGATAACTTTAAAATGATTGTACACTGTACAAAATAAAAAATAACCCTTACCCAGAAATGTTTTGCAAAAATAACTCTTAAATGGTGATGTTTTTAACATGAAATAGTCAAATAACTTTGCAAACCATTGACTACATGTTTGACCACAAGTTCCCCTATTTCAATGTATCTTAAACTGTGAACATGAACCGTGTGCCATCGATCTTCACTTTCCTTCTCCATAGGTGTCCCGCAGTCGAATTGGAAGCAACAAGAACTGTGCCTTTGTCAGAATCCATTCCAATAGTCTGTTGTCAACTGGTGAACAGACTTCCCTGACCTACCTAAACAAATGCAACTAGATAGATAACTAAACCTCTAAACGTATCTCTGAAATTGTCATTAACCCTTTAACGACCAGCATGTAGCAAAACGTAAGGCATAATCAATAACTGTGGTCATTAAATGGTTAACAAAAAGCATGGAACAGACACACCCAAAAGTCTTTTCTTTTAGATAGTTCATTTCAGTGTTTATATCCTAACAAAATGTATTTAGCAACAGCATTTGGGTTTTCATTCCTTTTAGTAATAGGAATAGTAGTATTATATTTAGTTATGGATATAATCACTTGATTATTTTTCGAAATTGCCCACAAATAGTGTCGTAGTAACATTTTAACACAATAAGCTTACAGCTTCAAAATGCTTTGAGGAATGCACTGTGGTGTTCTTAAAGGTTCTGTTCTTGGGCCCCTCATGTTCATCCTCTATACTATCCCCTCAGTTCACTCATTAACACATCCTCAGTTGACCATCATCTATATGCTGACAACACCCAGTTATTCATTTCTTTCTCTCCAAGCAGCTTCTCCAACTCCATTGATCATCTTTTCCATGTCGTCACACAAATGTCATCCTTGATGACCTCAAATCTCCTTTGCCTGAACCCCTCCAAGACTGAATTTCATTCTGATTGAGCTCCGTGAGCAACTGAAGAAAATTCCTGATCCCTCTATTTCCCTCAACCTTGGCAAACTATTTTAGAAGGGCGATATCAAATTTCAGAAGAAAAAATAAATAAATAAGGTCATTTCACTCACTTACCAAACACTGCAATTCTCACAGCTCACATAACTCCGTCAGTTGTTCACGATTCAACCACATGGTTCAACCATCACCCTTACACTACTTCGCTCTGCCGTCATGTCATCACTCAAATTTGCAAATCGTTCCATAGCCATTGCTGTCCCGCCTCTTTGAAACAAACTCTCTCCAGCATTAAGACAAATATCAGATTCGTCCTACAAACTCGCAAACACCTCACCTCTTGCTATCCCCCACAGGTCCTTCACTCACAACTTAAAAGCATTGCTCTTTCGCAAATCCTATACTGATTCCTCCTACTCATTCCTCCTCCTCCTCCTATCTCCCTCGCCTCCAAACACCATCCACCTTAGCCGGCTAACTTACTCTCTAGATTTTGACCCTCTGCCTGTCGATTCTGTTTTGATTAAGCATTTGTGAATAAGCTGGTTCCCGCGACTTCGCTTTTGTATCCCGCGACTTCGCTTTTGTGGGCGCTGAAGAAATGTTGAGATTACGATTACGAATGCATTCAGTTGATGCTATGGTAAACAATATGGCTGCCCCCAAATGCACTCAAATAGAGCGCTGCATATCACCAACTATTCTATTTACCCGGTGATACATCCCACCAATGCATCCCACAATGCAATGTAGTAAGTAAGTAAAAACAGTGACTTTATTTTACAAAACGAATCAGACCAGTATTCTTCAAAAGCTTATAAGAATGTTATTGAGCATCCAATTACAGTATTAAGTTTCTGAAATCGTCACCAGCATGTTCTGGAAAGGTTCATCGCATCCAAATGAACTGCTCCACGTAAACTCATCAAGGTAGTTGCAAAAAGTTCACGACTTCTACCAAACTGACGTATAAGTTTTTTTAGCATGCATCCACATGTTTTCCACGTGTTGTGTGTGGGTGGGTGTGGACTGCTTGGTCATTAGGAGACAAAGTTTCTCTCATGTACAACAAAAGAATGCACAAATTAATTATGTATACAACTATACATGCCTCCGTTCGTCGTTTCCAAATTGGGGACTGGGGTATGTTCGCCAAACATCGGAAATTATGTGGAAAAATATGAGTTTCTGAAGTGCGGTTTTCCACTACCAAGAGGATACATCGTCTGGAGAGTCTTTCGATGGCTACGAAAACACAGTGCCGTCGCTATGCAGTGCCCTTAATCGTTGATGCGACCTCTGTGGTATTTCATATGGAGGAATATCTCTCGTCGATTTCAATCGGATTCCGACTTATTTAATTGCGCACTCGTTCCGATATAAATTAGGCCTAAACCAGTCGAGGACACTGCGAGTGTTTCAGCCCGCTTCATCGGCGGCCACGGTCTTTGCCTATTCTGCAGCCCAATGGTATAGGCCTATATTGTGTCGTTTTCCGCCAGTTTGGCTTGCGAGCCAATCTGTGCTACCTCGAGCTACTCCATGTAGCACTCTGTGCTACCCCTCTTGGCGGGCTGTGCTACCCCTGTACTACCCGGGTAGCACTCTGTTCTGCCCTGGGTAGCACTACGAAGCTATATATAAGGAAGCTCGATAGCTCAGTTAGGGATGAGATAAGTCAGTCAGTCGGTCAGTCAGTTCAGTTAGAGTATGCAGTCAGTAGAGTCGTTGGCAGTCTATTGCCGATTATTTGATCGTGACTAGTATTCGTTGGCTGTTCACCGCTCCTGTACTTCACATTCTATATAAATAAAGGAACAATTCTCTGTCTGTCTGTGTCCTTGTCAGGTGATGCATTTGCACATTTTAGAGCTATTCACTCGAAACCTTACCCATTGGCTCTGGGAACACCTGATACACGCAGTCGAGGGGTTCCTGAAACCCACACTGCCACGTCTCCGGGGCCAAAAACCTGTTTCAGGACCCCTAAAAGAAAGTTACCTTTTCAGTCGCCATGAACAACACACCTTGGTCCCCGACCTACGAATGCTGTACATGTGCACGTTATTTCGCTCTGCCATATCTATTTCTTTTACGAATGGACGGTTTGGAAGATACATGTAGCACGGCTATAACGGGCAATCGTTTGCACAGCGTAGGCCTACTTTGTACGCATCAGTGTCTATACAAAATTCCGTTATCAGCTATTCGCTCGAAAGAGCTTTTATGGGACAAAAAGCGAGTTCGTGGGCTATCAGAGGATGAAGAGGGGTTAGGACGATGAAGAGGGTTAGATAAGGGAACGCAGAATTGTTGAGGAGGAAGATGAGGAAAGGTCGTAGGAAAGGATTATGGAGTAGGGGTTATGTAGAAGTGTGACGATGAGTGCATGATGAAGCGGAGAAGAGGGCGAGGAAAGTGAAAAGGAGGATTGGATGGGAGGAAGAAGCGGCTACGATAGGGTGAAAAGTAGGAGGAAGGGAAGGAAGTTGGGAAAAGGTGAGTGAGAACAAAAGGGGTGAATAGAAATAAGAGAAGACGGAGTAAGAGAAGGGGAATTTGAGATAAAGATAAGAGATTAGATTGAAGAAAGGTAAATGAAACGTAATGAAGTGGTGGGAAGAGATGATGCCAGGAATCAGAAGAAGTAGAAGGGAGGAAGGTGAGTAAGGATGAGCACTAAGGAATAGGAACTTATCACTAGGCTATAATAGCCTACACTCGATCCACTACTGAGCTAATTCACAAACCGAAAATCCGGGGCGAGCGGTGGCTATTAGGTGTAGCGCATTTCAACGCTCTCGTGTTAGTCTATATTCCACTTTCATTTTAATTTCTGGTTACGAAAATTACGATGAAATTTCGTTAGTGTCATTTTCATAAAGGTCGTAGTTTTAGTTATGGTTAGAGTCATCTTTAGCGAAATCAGTTTCTCTTCATCAACGAAAAGGCTATTTTCATGGTAGGCGACCGTATACGTGTTTGTTAATTCACCCCATAATGGGCCTACAACTTTTCCATTTCTTACCTTTATAGTCTGTGTTTAGTTTTTGCCAGTCAAATTTTTTCCATGTCCGTTTTTATATATTGTAAATAAATAACATGCATAATTGTTGAGATAGCGGAAGTTATTTGCAGGGATAAGCTGAGCATGAATGAGTAGGCCTCGGCCTAACTCCAAAGGCAAACACTTTTGCATGAGAAAGTGCAGTGACTTGAACGCTAAGTTACAAAAGTTCTGCTATTATACTTATAATTATTAACAAGTATCATTTTTCATTACCACTATCGTTAACGAGAATCAGGGTAGTTCATTTTTTCTAAAGTTGGCTCTATCAAGTTTCGAATAGAACGTGGCTTTACAGGAATTATTACGGGGCAAGGTTCATTAGTTGTAAGCATGGATGATTTAAGTTGCCTGATTCCATACTTAGCCCGCAATCTCTCACCTCCGGTGTTTCACAGAGCTATATGTTCTCGGGCAACTCTTGTCCATTCTTTACGTCACTCAATATGCACATAACTTCATACTAGAGTAGCTTGACCATAAAACTGCATGCAGTCCCTGTTACATTTTACTACTGCGAATTATCTTTTCCTGAACATGGACATCACCAAAATGTGTGGTACGGTGGCTGATATGTTAGAGCGGTCGTCCCGTAACACTTACTTTGTGCCGAGTGAGCTGGTTCGACCCTCGTTCGAGGCGTCAGTCACTGTGTAGAGACCTTGTGCAAGTCCTTTGCGCACAATTGCTCTGCAGTAAACTGCAATTGCGCCGTCGAAGTGTGTGCACTTCTGAGCAAAAGATGTTGGAGGAAGGGCGATATCAAATTTCAAGAATTTCAGCTTCAAAACCAAGTACCTCCAGGCCATTCAGAATGTTCACGGCCGTGCTGTCGTCAAAACCACTCTGTCCACAAATCACTCCAATGGCTCAAATGCCTTAACACCTTACAACAGTGGTCACACAAGCCGCATGTGGCTCGCGAGCCACATGAGGTTCTCGAGCCTCAAGGAGTTCTGTGGCGGCTCTCGGATGAGCCTTGAAGAGATGACACTTCCGTTTTGAGTGTAGGCCCTAAAGACCACAGGGTGATAATCACTGATAGATGAAGGATCCTGATGCAGATGAAGGAGGAATTGAAAATTTGCAGAATTCAAAAAGAATTGAAAATTTGCAGAATTCAGAAAGACGATCCCTTATAAAGGTGTGGTGCAGTGTTGTAAATGGCTCGGTTGAAGAAGTTGAGGACGGTATAAATATATATCACGATACGCATCTTTAGTTGTCAAAATACATAACCAGGTTTCTGATTAGCCCGTAGCCATGACATAAAGACAACTAAACAGATAAGTGTCTACGAATAATTTTTTATTAGATATGGACTATATTTTGATCATCGCTGAAATGTTAAATATATTATGAGAAAAACTAGAGTCTGATGATGCAAGTTGGTATGATAATGATTCGCATCATTACTCATTAGTTGAATAACATCATTTGTTGTAGGCCTACCTGTAAAACCACGGTAGCTCTCAATCCTCCCACACTCCTTCCTTTTAATTTGAAACTGTGGAGTCCAAGGATTTCGCCCTGGCATCTACCGGCCGGAAAAGTCTTATGTTGTAGAAGCTCGTTATCGTAATCGATATCGTAATCGATATCGTAATCGATATCGTAATCGATATCGTAATCGATATCGTAATAGATATCGTAATCGATATCGTAATCGATATCGTAATCGATATCGTAATCGATATCGTAATCGATATCGTAATCGATATCGTAATCGATATCGTAATCGATATCGTAATCGATATCGTAATCGATATCGTAATCGATATCGTAATCGATATCGTAATCGATATCGTAATCGATATCGTAATCGATATCGTAATCGATATCGTAATCGATATCGTAATCGATATCGTAATCGATATCGTAATCGATATCGTAATCGATATCGTAATCGATATCGTAATCTCCAAGCATCTTCTAACCCGCCTTTCGAAAACCAAGCACTTGGCACCAGCTTATTCACGAGCGCTGCGTCGAATAACAGAGGTTGTCTAAAGGGTAGTCCGATGGAGGTTAAGAGTCCGGTTTTCAGAGGAAGCAGCGTAGCTGTTAGGGCGGATGTTGTTTTAGTAGAGGATTTGAATGTAAACGATCAAGTGAGTCTGGGTAAGAGTTCTTGAAATGGTGAGACTTAGTCCGATAGGTGATGGAAAAAAGGAGCTTAGGGCAGATGATGATGATGGGTGATAGGTGATGATGGTGGAGGAGCTGAAATAGTGCGTCGTCCAGCAGGCCCAGCGAACCCATCGCCCATGATTATGATTATGCGCCCAGGTTATAACTTATTCTTGAAGAAAGCAGACGGATAGTCCAACTAGGGTGCACCAGGGATTTATCAATCAATCAATCAATGCAATTTAAGTGTTTAAATCAGGAGCACGAGAGGTTGAAGATGCGGTTAGAGAAAGAGAGACAAGGAGTTTTCTAGTGCTAGTGGGTTGGGGAGTTGGGTGTAACGTCAAGATTCTGGTCAGAGTTAATGGCTAGGTGTATTGAAGGGTTAGAAATGTTCTTGATTTAGTCAGGAATACAAAGTCCATAAGGATGAATTCTGCTCTGGAAGGGTTGAGGCAAAGGAGGTTGGATGACATCCATTAGGAGACTATATAGGTTAACCACATTCAGTGACTTGTAATGGAGGTGGCAATAGAGCCTGGGGAGAAGGATAAATGTATGTAGAGTCGGTGTCATCTAAGTACAGGTGCCACTAAGACCAAAGGGGGTTTCTAGTCGACGTAATATGAGGTTTGATGATCTACAGCCATATAAAATGCTGAAGAAGCATCAAAGAGGGTCAAGTATATGTACAGATGCATGCATACATGTCTTGCATGTAGGTATGTATGCAACCTGGCCCTGGTTGGACGGACTTGGACCCTGGGTTCCGAGCAGACTTCTTGAGGAGCGATATATAAAAGTTAGAATGAATGAATGAATGAATGAATATAATGCATTCATTCACTCAATTTGCATTATGCATGTGCATGCATAGGCCTACATGTGCGTTAGTAGGTGCATACAAAGTGCAGTCAAAAATGTTGTAACTGCGCATATATATGCCTTTAAAGAATACAGTCATGTTATTATTTACATGACCAGTCGGATAGCTAGTTTGCCACGCTTGTTGTAGGTTGCCAGAACCGGTCTGTAAGTGTCGTTTCACATCGGTGAGTCAGAACATTCATCATTCCGTGTCTTCTTCGTTGACTTTGAAGGCGATCGAGAGAGGAGAGACGTTGAAGAAGCGAGGTCGTTGCTGTAGTGCGGCAGCCAAGCGTGACGCGCTTATCGTGAATAGACTGTACACACTGCAGACGACCAATTCATGAATGATACGTTGCTGTACGGGATACCTTTGACCTGGCAATTCATGAATGATTATTTATATCAACGCTAGTATGAAAGACATGAACAGGCAGACATACACACAGAACGATAAAGTGGGACAGCGAGACATAAATTAACCTCTGACAGAACGAGGTTCATTCATAATTTCTATCAACAAAGAAGAAAACGCATTGAGGAGTGAATGGATCGGCTGAAGCCATCAAGTCATTCACATGCGTTTTAGTCATAAGAAGAAGAAGCAGCAGCCTATAGTGGGTTGGAGGGGGAACGACGACGTGTAGGCTACTCATGCGTGTGCACTGACGGTTGTAGCGTGAGAAGGTTTGGGTAGAAAATAGAAAACGATTAATAAGACAGCACAAGTAACATGAAATTGATATACGAATGTAGAATGAGAAGTGTAAAGAGCAGGAGAAACACAAGTAGGCTAATTGGACAATAATTATACGGAACATAGTTAAAATCGTTAATAAACTTTTTGCGTTTCTAAATAATAATTTTATTAGATTATTAAGATACGCCATTGCGTATGTGACATTATGTTTGTCTATTTCGATTCAAACTTGACCCAACCAATCTGCACCATCAGTAGCTTGACAATTATTCCAAATTTCTTTACAGACCTCTCAAACTTTGTTGCCTCCTCTTTGCTTTCCCTATTCTCTACTGTTTGGAATGTTGAAGTAGCACTCGACGATCTCTCTGAAACTCGAAGAGATGCAGTTTTCTCAAGAGTGTTTATTTCACATCATAGAGATCCAATAGGTTAACTTCTATCTCGATTCAGAATTGGCACGAGAACGTTACCTGGCGAGAGTTAAATGCAAATTTAAATGTGATGGTCGTTCTGGCTACGCTGCTTCCCTTAGATAGACCGTCTTAGACTCTCTTGCTGAGATTATGCCATATCTGGCTGCTCTTCACAATTCCAAACACTTTACTTAAACCATTTGCAATGCGCTAAAATCAATGAGAGCTCTTTTAAACCACGAAATAGGCTGTTATTCTAAATGCAAGCCTGTTTCAAACCCCCGGAGGCAGTCATTAAGACGAGAGTCTGACAAAAAACTAGGGCTGTTAACGAATTATTTAATTTTAATAGTTAACTTTTGAAAAATTAACGATTAATTAATAGGTAATTTTGATTAAATCACAAAAATGTGTATAATTACATTTGTCAAACAAATTAATGACATTTCAATAAAAATTCTCAGTTAATGAATTTAGTTACGTATCGTAACACAGAAAATAACAGGCGGTGTTCTTGCTCATACTGAAGTGTTAGATCCATGGTATGTAAACGATTTGTCGCAATGAATGCAATAAACATTGTCAGCATTTTAGATATTTCCGTTAGCAAATAATTTAAACCCAAAATGTTCATGTAATCGACCTGATATGTGTTTATATTTAAATATCTCGATTACTATCCGCCGCAATGTATACGGTTTATGTTGCTTCTTTCAGACTTACGGTAAATGTTAGTGATGGGCGGAATACCAGAAAAGATTAATCGTTAAAAATATTTTAATCGTTAGAATAAATTAACGATTAATCAATTAATTAATCGTTAATTTCCGCAACTCTAAAAGACTGGACAAAAACCGAACAAAAGCCCCCGGACCAAGACTCCCGGACAACACCCTCAGTTTTAGGCAGGACATTATCCCCTCGGACAAACCCCCATTTTGGGGTTTTGGTACGTCCAATAAAATACCAGATATTGTGTACGAATAAACTCAATAGGCGGCTTTGAGGTGAATCTGCCGAACAAACAGATACCACCTTGCCGTATATGCAACCGAATGATAATATTCCTGTCAACTAAATGTTTTGATCTAAATCTGCAAAACCTATATCATACCTGCAATTCAAATATACCAACGAGAAAGGCATAACGTTGTAGACCAAGTGACTAAGCACAAAGGGTCAATGACTTATGCACAGCGATGCTTTTAGCGTACAGATTAGATACTAACATCAAAGACCAAGGAACTATAGTAAAGATGTAAGCCTATAAATATATATATATATACATATATATATATATAATTATATATATGTTTCTCTTAGCCCTCCATATTTGTTATTTAACTATTTGACGACGATACCCGAGTGACCGCATATAAACGGGAAGTGCTGTCCAGGTGGGGCTACATAGATAGAACTATAAGATGACCTCAAAACAGCAGTCGCATTAAACCCATTCGCATTAGTTCAAAGGTTCTGTAAAATTTAAAATATTTTATTCTCAGGGGAGCTTTTGTCCTACTTTGGGGGTTTTTGTCCGGGGAGGTTTTGTCCGGGGGGCTTTTGTCCGGGGGGCTTTTGTTCGTTCCCCCATTAAGACACATTCCTGAGATACCCGAGCAAAAAATAAATCTGAACCTAGGAGGCATATACCTACTTAAACCATTATAAATCTAGACTATGATATAATGTGTGTAATTTTTGCTTTCTATCCCAGGAAAGGCTTACGGAAAATGCTCTGGCGGCAGAAAATCCTTTACAAAAGTTTGTATTTCGAATTTTTAGGTCAACATGACAATTTTCAGCACATATTGCGATATTTGCACAGTTATACAGTTTCGATTTGCGCAATTCGTCGATATTCCGTTTAGTAACAACCGCCATTTGCATTCGCATCATTTGGAGGCTGTGCTTATTTTAATAATAATGTAAATCAGATTATCATGCGCATAGTTAAGAAGGTGTGGGTAACTTGGAGCATTTACTATCGAATAGAGATATACCGAAGCAATTCATAGACAAGGAGAATGCGCGAAGGAGCGGAGTCGCCGCGTTTTCTCGTGGAAGGATTCTTGAGGAATCTAAGTGAAATGCACTTAACCCAATTTACGACTCATAGAAAGTTTTAACAAGTTTCTCATCTCATCGGTCACATATAAAAGCCACTGATTAATATTGACGTTGTCAGTAAAAATTATAACTTTAATAAAGTTCTTAATAATAAATTCGCAAATCAATAAGAATCAAATTCATAATTAACAATCAACTGAACGTAGCCACTTCAAACTTGCACTTTACCATCTGAGCGGCTCTGAAAGCGAGTGGTGCCATATAAATTTTCTGTTACATTACAAAGCACGTGCTAATCATCATCATCATCAGTAACATCATCATCCATTCTACAGATTATTATTCATAACATGAAATGAAATAGTTTACTTTCTGAAAAAAATGGACATTTGACATTGCTGATCGTGTATACGTAGTCTTTCAGATGTGTAAGGTGTGTAGCTGCCATAGCATGACATTTTTTAGAGATAATTTCAGGTAGACATGGTTGAAGAATCAAATGAGTGATTGGTGAGCACAGGCTCAATTCGTTCATCGGGTATTGTTGGTAATGTAGGTGTCTGTATTGTAGGTGGATGTGTGAAGGTGGTGTCCAGTGGTTGGTTGATCAGGTGGTGGGTGATGGGTTGTTGATTCCTTGCGGTGTGGGTCACGAGTTCCTGTTGCCACTGGTTTCTCAGGTCTTGTTGTCGATACTGTAGCTTCGTTGGTTGATCTCTGAAAATACACATTTCTAATGCAGCAATTGTGGCTATTGGTATGATATTTTCTTGTTAGTGATCTATTAGGTTAAAGTGGTTGGTACAGAGGTATTTTTCTTACTTATTATATTTGTAATGTGTTCTTCTAGGCTTTCTGATAGTCTACCCTGTGTTTGTCCCACATATTGTTTATTGCAAAACAGCTGAGCCTTCATGTTATTAGATAAATTATATTAGTACTTTTGCAATCGAGTGATTTGATTATGTTGTATTGTCGGCGTGTATACTTGTAAGTGCTTGTATATTTCTTAGTAATTGTCAGGTGAGGACAAGTTGTACAGTTCGTTGTATTAAATTTGTTTGATCCAATTTGTTTGATTGCGTGAATTGTGGTCTAATTCAATTTAATACATGAAGTTTTAATACTAGTTCAAGTTCAATTTAGCACTTTGAGTAACGGTGAATTCATATTTTAATTACCTCAATGCAATCTCACATTCTGCCGAAATTATCACCGTCATAATCGTTGTAACCATCATCTTCGTATCCATCGTCATCGTGTTATGCCCCATCTGGCCATGTGCAATATACTGCAAACCCTCTAACTATAGACCTGTTTGTCGAAGACGCTACTCACAAGACTTCGTAGTGCTAGAAAGTTCATTAAGATGGCACAGTGGTCGATCGGTTAGAGCGGTCAGCCCGTAACGTTCAGTGTGCGCTGAGCGAGCGGTTTCGACCCTCGTCCAGGAAGTCACAGTGTAGGGACCTTGAGCAAGTCCTTTGCGCACCAATGCTCAGCGGTACAACTGCAATTGCGCCGTCGAGACGTGTGTATGCACTTCTGAGCAAAAAGATGTTGGAAGAAGGGCGGTATCAAATTTCAGTAATAAAAAAAATAAAGAAAAAATAAGATAAGACTCTGAAACCTTTGTTAACGAAAACGATCGCTACATGTTGACAACTTAATAAAAATGTTATGACCGAATGGTTTTCTGGAAAATACTCGGTACAAGAAAATTGCGCTCAATTCACTACAACCTTTCTTATTCTTCGCCCTCCCACCTCGGTCAGATATAGGGTTCGTTTGCCATTATAGAAACGATGCATGATTTAATCATATATATATATATATATATATATGCATATATTTAGGATCGATAAATCTATTTGTGAGTCATCGATTTCTGCACCTGTTTTTCATCTATCTATCCATCCATTAATCCATTCACTCTACTACGCCTTTTACAGCAATTGTCAACTGCCTTCGATCGGTAATAATTATATTTCTTTGCATTGATTGTTGACCGAGGGAATGCGGCGGCGGCGGCGGCGGCGCAGTCATTCGTTTCTTTAGACGATTTCAGTGGATTGTGTTGTTGAAATATTCTACACGTGAGCTATAGTTCAGAAGTGGCGTCGTCATTCAACGAAACGTACGCTAGAGAATAAGACGTATGGAGAGAACACGGAGTGACTGACAGCAGTCAATAGACGCAGTCATTGTGTGAATCGTAGCAGATGGCTTGACCCTTTCCAGCGCAATGGTTTTGGCGTCATAAAGAACGTCACTTAATCTAAAATTAGTCTTCGTCGCACTTGTCATTTGCATAGGCCGAGAGTGGTTGTGGCATTGACTGTCAGACGAAGCAGCAAGCAGCGTTGACGTGAAAGAACGAGCTCTAAGTCGTCGACATTTCTATAGTGATGCTCTCTAGATTATGCCAAGCGTCAATTTCTGAACTGGACGTGAGTCCATTGTGCAGTGGCTGATTTATTGCGCTGTAAGAGGCGTTTTATGCCAGGCTTCTTCAATGGCGACACGAATGCCTTTGACTGCAACTGCTTTCAGTGGCCATGTTACGCTGACAGCTTTTCGACGCCAATGTTTATACACTTTGGCCACGAACTCAACCGATTCGTCTCGATCCCTATTCTGCTCGAGTATACACGTCACTTCGTCGTCGCTACTGACACGCTCTAAGCTCCGCATACAATTGCAATGACGTCCTCGTTCATACGTTTATGTTCATCTATATCTCTGCGAATAGAAATGCATTTAATGTGCGTGGAAGTTGCTTTCGTAGCTGATGATATCCATAATAAGCCTATCAATCGTTCAATGGATGAAGTTTAGATCATAACTGACAGCTTTCAATGCCACCCAACAGCTTAATAAAATCTAGCATTATACTTGATGTCACAATTGTAAACCTACAAATGACAAATCACATTTGAATGCATTCTATGCGTGGTGGAAGTTCTCGTCGCTTTTGAAAGGTTACCCTACGGGAGCTAAATAAATGTACAATTCGATTCACATCCTCAGTGTTTTGTTCTCGGTCATCTGCTGCATGCATACGTCGCTTTGACTGCCTGTGGCCGTCAATTTGCCAATTTGCACGTTGACGATTATCGAGACACATTTTCATTGCACGGCGTTTGAAGCTCTTAATGCTAGGATGTAGTAAAGCTGGTTGTCTTAGTTGGCCCATTCCACACGCAGAGTATTTGACTGTAAAACGGGATTTAGGCTCTGCTGTTTCTGCATAATATCTCAGACAAATAAAAGAGGTGACAAAATTGTTGACTGCATAAACCATGGCAATTGCTATTGAAAGCAAAACAGGTTGAGGTGAACAAAGCTGATTATAAGAATATTCCTCAGCGTCCTTGTAAGATCTGTACACAGAGCCGACAAAGTTGTGATAAAATGTCGAGCATAGTTATTCAGAACGATAATTATAAACAGTCATTTGAGATTTTCGTGAACGTTGATTTGCATCCAAGAGAGGGAACACAGATCAGACACTGTAGTAACCACACAATAATCAGATGCGTAAGAAGGATAATAGGTCGATTACAGCTGAACGTTTGTAAACAAATTGCACAATCGCTTATTTCTATAATACAAGACGAAAACCGCTGTATACGATGACATCAATAGTTTACCGTGTGGCTACCTATGATGCATGCATGTAGGTATCCGTAAGTTATTATGTTTTCGTATGATATTCGTGGAATTTTATCAATGAAGTTACAGTCTTTATCGGGTGAAGTTGTGTGTCTCTGTCAAAAGTTCTATGGTGGATCTCGCTGCATGCATGGGAATAGTTATGCGTATAGAAACGACTCAAGGCGCTCTGCTCCGCTGAGCTGCTGCTGTCCGAGTCGTAATGTACAAGCGTATGACCTATTATGATTACAGGGCCCATCCTGGAAGAACTTAAATTGGACCAGAGGCATGGAACGTTCTGTAAGAGAGGCGTTGAGGCGCTCAAGTAGAATAACTTCAGTCCCTTGAGCCACCCCAAAGAACCGTCCTTTCAATGTTGGTTCCAAGTGAACAAGGAAGAAGGACGATGGAAGTGCTTTTGAGGTGAGGAGAATTAGAAAGAAAAAGAAGAACAAGGAACAGCTTGGCAAGGTTGTGAAAATGGGTCGATAATGTTACTAGACAAACGAATTCAAACAAGTAGTTGAAATGGAGTGACATGAGTTTAGTCTGCGAAGAGAAAAGAAGGAGAGTAAATTGAACAACAGAGGACGTGAAGATCATTGCATTGGCGTTTATGATATCGAACTAATGAAAGAACAGTGGGTTAATTGTGAAATACTAACGACACATTGAAGCGTTGACGCTATAGCACAAAATTCAGTTTTCAGACAAGATCTTTTCTACATTGATAAAGTGAGTATTTGATATAGACGACGCACACGTTTGGACTGTGTGAATGCAATGCACATGTAATTTGTGCATTGTTGAGATGAATGTAGGTCTAGTATCGACACAGACCGTAGGCCGATGAGTACAATCCTCATTTCATATTTGTCACCGTTTTAGCTGCATTGTACGACAGACATATCGAAGCTACTACAACACCTTCGGCCTTAGAAAACCAGACAATGCACACTGATCGTCTTTCCAGACATCTCTAAAGCGACGAGGATTTGCCTATTTATCGTTTAATTGGAGATTTCGTTGGGAGATACGGACGACTGTAATTGAGTCTAAATGATCCACTCTAGTGAAGGGTCTCAGAAGAATGGGGCAACGACAAGAAAGTAAACGATGCATCAATACATTAACGAGTCTAGAACGTCGTCTTGCAACGACTGTGGCAAATAGGAAACCAACAATTGAGATGAATGGCCTGCTGCTCAAAGCATCGTCGTTGGCGTCGTCGCTCTCGCCTCGTCACGTGCGCACTCATAGGCAATTTAGACTGGCCACCTGAATATAGATGTGGTTGGCAGAAGTAGATTGCAACACATGGCGTCCGTAATTATGGCTAATAATAATCCACTCTTAATTATCCAATTGATCGAATCCTTACATACTTGCCAAATGTCGCAATCAATATTCAAGAACTCTTAACATTTTCTAAACTAGTAGCAATGACGATGGCGATGACGGTGACGATGACGGTGATAATTGTAATTGTAACAATGATGACCATAACAAGAAAAATAATAACAATGAACAGCATTAACTAAATTTCATTAGCCCTAGTCTTGAATTTTTCTATAAAATATCGCTGTTTTCTTTCGTCGAGCAACTTGTAATAAAACTGTTAGGCTTACGCTGTTCGCTTATTTTTAGATATTATGTAGAAACATTCTTTCCAATCCTTGTCAATCACAGCTAAAAACAGCTCTCAGAAGATTTAATTACTTAATGAAGAAATCTTTTTGGTCTACAACAGCAATATTGAAAGGGTGATTCTGTCTTTATCAAGGCAGCAGTTAAGCAATTAAGGCATACAGTTATCTCCTTCGTGGGTTTGGTGCATGAAGTGTGGGCAGCATAATGAGGTGACCGTTCACAATACAATTCGAAATGCAGTTGAAAACCATTCAAGGTAGACTAGCGAACCTCGTCGTTAGGTGCCTTCATTAGATGGAAGTATAAAGGACACGTGGCTTTCCACGAGTAAAACTAATCGATTGAAGCCCAGGGAATCTCACACAAACGCACCTGAATTACTTAAACCGACTGACATCAGTTTGACAGAGGTGGCTGTGATTAAATCTTGCCATGATCCACATACAGAATATATATGTCATCCCATCGGGCTTTTGGATGACCCCATCAGTACGAACCTTACATTGATAGGAGGCAAATAATGACCACTTTTTGACGTGATCACGTGCGGCCTTTGACACCGCTTCGTTATTGTGGCTCTTTGAAGGATTGTCTGGTGTCGTTAGTCACAGTTGTCGTGGCTGAATTCAGTTCGTTTTAGATGCACTTATCTATAGGCAATAATTTTTGGTTCCACTAATCCGTGGTCACACTAGGTATCCCTCAAGGTTCTCATTTACGACCCTATTATAATGATATATTTATCTACAACACTGCGGATCCGGACCAACGTCTTTCTTCGCTATAGGAGTTTAGCTCATGACTCGCAGGCATAGGTGCACATAAGTGCCAGGATATTAGTTGAAATCTTAATAACCTTTGACGATATACTATAGGTATTACAAATTTTTACAATTTATAGGCGCACACTTGCTGCCGTTGTAAATAATATCTGATAATTCTAATAATCATGCATTGGTTGTAGGAATAAATTGAGGACACGCAGTTATTTATCACGCTACTTTATTTGCCATTTTTAAAACTCGTAAAATTAAGGAAAAACACTACTCCGCTCGCATATCGACACCTAGTTACTGTTGAACTGCTCACGCACAATAGCCAGCCTTTACGAGGTACTTCTGGGTTAAGATTTTATAAATGACTGCATACATAAGTACATATATGGCACGAGTTCCAGACGTCACCCTTCGTAGGCAGAGAATCTAGCGTGAGAAATTTTCGTAATTAGAAAGCTGTGTCCTTAAACGTATTGCATAATAAATGTAGTTGGTTTAATAAAGAATACAGTTACTTTATATACTTATTTGGAATGATAACATAAGATGAGTCATAATGGGAATCATGCTCTCAACACAACGTTCAAAGATCAATAGACCGTCGACAATGCAACCAACGTATGTGCATGCATATATATTTTTATATATATATTTATACTTATATATTTATAATATGTTATATATGCAAATATATAGATATAGATATTATATATACTATATATATACATCATATATATCATATATATATATAGTAGCTCGGCCAATTCTGAGCAAATCCTTGTTCAGGTTTGTGACGTTCTGGTCGTCTAAACATTTCGCGTCGTATGTGTTATTCCCTTCTGATTTGGTGTCTGGTTGCGATGTGTAGTAATTATAGTCAAGTTTAACGACAAGGATTATTAAACATCGCCCATCTCTTTTATCCAGGCTTGGGACTGACAGTAGCAGAGTGCAAACAGTGGAATTGTTCAGGTTCAAGACTAGGTGTGATATGAGAGACTTGTTTTCAGTCTGTTCAGTGACGTTGGGGCAGGCAGTTGGAGCTGACCTGACTGATTTGTGCGTCTGATCAGTGATCGGTTCGTTTCCACTACCTGTTGTTATCATCATCCAGGCCACTAAGGCCACCTGTCCTAATTAGAGACTAGCCACCTGCTGCTCATTCATCAGTTCACAAAACCGCTCCAACTATAGCCTAATATGGGCTTTGCACACACACATGCAATATTCAAATACTAGACGCGCACGAGTCATAAATAAGATTGGACACTGTTTGTAATGTTTGTGATGTTTGTAATGTTTGTGCAGATAGGCCTATGTTAGAATCATGCTGTGACAGTTCATGAACAGTCAAGAGTCGTTAGTAACTGGAGAGGATACGAGGTCGATGGGAAATGAGACCACACCTGTGTCGTCCCAGAATGACTATCCCTCAGGACCCTCACTATATAAATTATTATATATCAGCCAGTATTGTTGGAGGCAGAGGCGGAGATCTCGTTTGAAAGGTGGGGGGACACCCAATGAGAGGGGTAGGAAACGTGGGGAAGACACGTGTATAACGTGTCCCCTCTCTGTAAAAGATGGGGGGACTTGTCCTCCTCGGGATCGCTGCCCCTGGTTGAAGGTTGAGACGTCAAGAATTGTCAACTTCCTGTCCATTCGTTTTGCATCAACTGAATTACGACTCTAGCCTCAATTTGAGCAGCTTCCAAGGAGTTGTGAAAATCTTTATCTTCATAGAGGCGCTATATGAATCATCATATACATTCGTTTAACTAATACATTCATACCATTCATTCGTTAATCAACGAATGAAACAAGCGCAAATGTACGTAATATAATGTAATGTAAATCTTCGAAACTTTCTCAGCGCCCACAATGCATGTACGCATGTATTGACACATTATAATGCAGCACGGTTACAGCAATGCGTGTACCTTTCAGTTGCACTTGTTTGGTTTAGTTGCCTGGTCGCCCGTGCAGCAATTCTGAGAGTTGCTGAGGAGACGGCATGGTGCTGTGGCGCAGCTGGGTGACGTGGATGATTTCAAGGTTATACAGACAAGAGAAGAGTAAGGTAGGTCTACGGGGAAGCAGCGAGATCTTTTGGGGACAGAGCGATTGAATGGGTTAGTTTTCCTGATTGTTCGAGGAGGTCAATGATGAAGAATAATGTATTTTGAAAGGTTTAAGCATAGCAATTTGGCGGTCATTCACTCTGACTTCTGAGCTATGGTATTGAGTAAATGACAGAGTGCATCTGGAAATGGGTGCGGAGAGAAGGATATGAATAGGTGAGTTTCGAAGGAGTAGAAGATGGGGAAACGAGTTTGTTGAGTAGGAATGTGTAAAAATGAACAGCAGATGACTGAGAGCAGAGCCTTGAGGAAGACTGCATGGGAAGGTGTGCATTTGAGATAAATGACAAACGGTATTGATGGTGAAAGAGCGTGAGGCATGGGAAACCTTACAATCATTGATCATAAAAACACCAAAAACAGAGACATAAATTATACTGTATGGTCAAATAATAGGCCTACAAGGTGTTGAAAATAATAGCAATTTATTTTAGCATAGAACAGGCACATATCAAATGGCAAATAGTTTAAATGCAACAGAAAAGTTTAGAAAGATCGTAAGAAAATGAAATCGAGTACTTCTGAATTTTATTTATACCGTTTTGCGTAAATTTAAGTAAATATCTTCGATTTCCATAAGAGAAAGTAGGGTCAGTCATCAAATAATGCCGCTGTCTATGAATCGATACAGTTACTACCGATCGTCAGCACAAACAGTTGCGACGTCAATTAATAATCGATCATACGTGAAAATAGCGGGAAAAGCGGGATCGGAAGATTTTAAATTGTTGGCTTAATAACACAGAGAAACTGATAACAGAAATGCTAAGATCATGGCTGATATAGGGAAGTTTAACAGTTAAGTCCGGGAGCGTAAATCCCATGGATGGGTGAGGGAGGCAAACTCTCGAATCAAAGTGTTAGAAAGGCAAAATATTCCCCCCCCCCCCGCTAAGACTCAAAACACATTCCCCTTACTTCAAATTGGAGGCGTTTGCCCCTCTATCTGGACGCCCCTTGTTAGGTCAGCCTAATAAGCCCAGATCTGTTGTTCTCATAAGAAAGTGGAAAGCGATTGCACACACATCATGCGAAACAGGAGGATTTATTGCCACAGTTCTGATGAAAAGATAGTTCCTCTAATATTTGAATTTATCCAAACAAGGCCAGTAAACCCACTTTGTTCTGTGTTGATTCGTTAATGTTAAATTTCCCAACGAGACTTTTCTTGAAATAAGAATTGTGAATACATTACCTCTGTGGCATGTTATAATAGTTGGCAAACCGACCATAAGCCTGTTGCAAGTGGTTTGTTCATTCATTGGAAACTATGCATCACACGTCATTTTACTGCTTCGACAGTTTTATGCAGCACGAGTCTAAGACTTGCCAAAATTTCACAACATGAAAAGATCACAATGAATTAACATATTTCATTTGTAAAACAGTATTTTTCAAGTCTTGAATGATTCTAATCAAGATTAGATTTGGAAATAATATGGAGTTGTTCTATGTCTAGATTCATGACAGATAGAAACAACGACAACACACAATCGATGAATAAATGACAACCGAACGAATTTCTAACAGAAACTATACACAACAACAACAACAACATCAGCGACAAGAGAAATCATCTGCAGAACAAAACGTATCGGTGTTAATCTATACATTGGAAAATGTGGTGCATTTCGGTCATGGACAGCTCAACGTTTAATGCCATCATTCGTCAGAGTATAGCCAACTTCTTTAGTTCGTCTCAATCACACGACCTGCTACGATAATGAGGTAAGTGAGCGTTTAATTGACAATTAATTAGTTAAGCCCCTAGTGGTCAACTAATTTTATGGTAACTGTATACCAACCGATACTGTTCAAACTCTGTAATCATCACAAATTGTCAAAAGCAACAGTGCACTGTCCAGGCCTACATCTAAACGTGTCACGAACAACCAGTAACTATAATCGATGCACGTCTCCAAAGCCAGCCATCAAGTGCTTATCTGGACCTTACAACATGCTCGTGATAAGACGCAATTTAGATAACGTGTCTCCTTTACAGGTACAGAAGCTTGTGGTCACTAACGAAGCATTTACAATTCTTAAATTCAGGGTCAGGTTTCCGTTAAGATTTGTACAATTCTGCTCGAAACAAGGCAACACTACACTTGGTCTCAACTGTAGAACATGTACTGGAACAACAGTCCAATATCAGGGAAACAATTTGTCACATGTCAATTAGCTGGATAACCAATTCTAAATTTGAGGCAAAGCAACTGGGTACTCAGCGAGCTCGTTATAGATAAAGCCAACGCGCTCATTTGAGGCGTTGAAGAGAGCACTGTTTCAACAACACCGACCTAGTGTGAATTATGCAAAATAATATAATATATCTTATCAATTCATGATACAACGACATATTGACAACGACCTAAACAATCTCGAGCCTGGATTTCAGTTGTGAAATGATTCAGTTAGTAGGACAAGTGCCGCCCTTAACACTTTCCAAACGAACTGGAATTAAGCAAAAGTTAGTGATGTCCCTCTTGGTGAATTTAGAATAGACTTTGGCCACACTTTGGTTAATTCAGTGTATAAGAACCATAATATAGCCTATGCGTCTTTGCATCTGTATAGGCCAATAGTATTGTATTAGCGGATAAGTATTGGCGTCTGTCCAATTCTATCAGCTGCTTGTCATTTCGACACAGAGTTGATCTCAATTAAAAGTTTATAACAGAGAGGCGTAAAATTGTTCGTCACAAAAATGCTGAAGAGGCGAATTCTTTGCTGCCTTGAAGAGTTTGCTGTTAAGCAAGCGAACGATTCCTGCGCACAATCTACACACGCTCTCAATGAGGACGAGTCCAGAAAATAAGATTTGGGTCTTTTGCTCAATACGTTTTCCACAGCTCATCGTGAATGCGGTGGATGAAGCGTGCATCACCGAGTAGGCTATCTGAAATAAGTCGCACAGACAACACAGCGCGATGGTGACAGACCTCAAGGCTTCCGCTGTCCAATCAGCGCAGCAGGAGCCTACGCTTGAGTCTCAGAATCAGGCTCCTGGGTTCGAATCCGCACACTGTCACGACGATGGCTCTCTGGACAGGAACAAACGCAGGCGGCGGCGGTGACGTCCTATGGTTGTAATCCGATGGAAGTGTCATGTCAGGGCTGTCATGTCATGTCCTGTCATGGCTGTGAAGGATGACGACCGCCGACGACGCTTTAGTTGTCTTTCGTAATGCGCTTCAGTTCTTTGATATCGTTAGGTTGATATCGCGATGATGATATCCGAAAGATGAAGAGTTTCGAGGGAATGGCAGATGGCGTTGCGTCTAATATGTTTACAACGACGCTCTCTCGTCCGTTAGCACATGTATTGACATTGTTGTGTATAGGCCGCATGCTGCTGCAGTCATTTGGGCAAGGCAGTTCATGCGTCATTCTTCTGTGGCTCTACTGGTATTCGTTTCTTGGTGCCGTGATGATGCCGCTGTCTATTGTGTCTTTTGGATTGTGTCGTCTCAGAATCAGCAGCAGCAACTAACGCTGTGACATTTGATGCTGAAGATGGCAACTGATGCGGCGGCGATCGATTGACTGGCTGCAGAGACAACGACGACGATGATGATGATGGTGGTCGCACGTGTTTCCGGCAGGAACAGCTCTTCACCACTCGAACTTTGTAGACTCTCATCTTCCCGTTGTCACACATCAGTCTAATTTTTTGGTTGCGAACGACACCATCGACACAACGGTACTCCATGACCTTTGCCCGACCCCAGATCTGCATGAACTCCGGGTACCAGGGCATGTAGCGCTCCGGAATGCAGTAGCCAGTGCAGAGGACTTCTGAGATGGGCTTCAGCGTCCGACAGAATCCATCGGAAATGTATCTCTTCGATCGAAGTCCTCTACAACCAGCGACGTCAGAGTTCCCTAAAATAGAAATGCATGTCAATTGTTATCATAACATAACAGGTAGCACTGAATAAATGAAAGTCTGTAGAGGCCGTATACTCATGTTCAGCACAGCTTACGATCAAGTGTTTAAAGAGGCACTCTTTGTCAAAAACAATTGATTCCTTTAACACCAGACGTAACAAGGCTAAGTAGCCAAGAATACTAAACAACAGTCAATAACAGGCTAAATAATGACCTCAATGGCGCCGGTGTCGTGTGCAAAATTGCATGGAATGTGGCGCATTTGCTGATCTATAGGGCAGTGTTTCAATCGGTTGAATGGTGGGAAGGACACTAATGGTTCAATCCGGTAGACCAGGGTTAATCCAACTGTGATAAATTCTGAGAAGCATCGACATGCGGTCGATTTCATACCCGTCTGCATGGTGAAACTCATGCTCATAAATTTTCTCCATGTTCACGATATCGGATGTAGAAGTTTGTCATGTTTGTTTTGTTTGACCTCAGATTGACCCTGGCGTAGTTAACGCAGTCAACGTTACGGGGTAACCTTTTAAAATATATACAAACTATTGAACGATGACAACCACTTTGGTTGCTTCCCAATATTGCACTGTAGGCGACAAGTTTCACTCCGTACAATTGAGTTTTATTAGGTTCATAAGTCACTCATCACAGACTTAATCGAAAGTCTTTTGAGCCTATGTCATCTATTTATAAGTCTCTTTACTCTTAATCGCCTGAGATCACAGTGGAATCGCATCTCTGAGTCGCTCTCATCCCAATCGTCAACCAAATGACAAACATCTCATCCAGAAGCTTATCCACGAACTTCCTCGTACAGCGGACTTAAGTTTAACGAGAGCTGAATAATGGTTTCCCAATCAGGTTTAGTAAACTCGCTTCGTAAAAGTCTTAAATATGTCTACCATTCGGTTATTATTCGACTAATACACATCTATTTACCTAAGTTCCACTAGTTTCATTAATTCATTTCGATAATTTATATAGCGCCTCATCAGGCAATACTGCTCAGGGGTGCCCCAGCCCAGCCACAGTTAAACAGATATGACTTTTACAGATTACAAAAGGTAGGTATTTCATTATAAGGGGGAAGACGGAGGGCAACCCGGAGCCAATTCCAGGTGGCTGGACCAACCACTGGAAATGCTCGACACAGCATTAGCAGCGAGCGGGCTTTGGAAACCAGCAGCTCACCTTTAACTGGAGAGCGCAGAGCTCTACGCGAAGGAAGGTCAGCGACCGGACGAAACAGTTACGCCAAGTAGGACGGCGCACAACCAGAGAGATACCGCCAAACTAGTGTCGCAATTCGGAATGAATTGCGCTGTTGAACTGGTAGCCAGTGAGGACATGGCGCATATAATGAGCTGAAATTGGTGAAAATTTAGGTATAATTGTGTCCAATAAGCCTGGCCGCAGAGCGAAGAACGCGATCCAGACGCACCATTTTATATGGCACAAGGAAGACCAACCAGAACAGCGCTGCAGTGATCAATTCTGCTGGCTACAAAAGCATGAACGAGGACTACTGAAGCCTCAAAGGTAAGAAAGCGAATAACTGCACGAAGCTGATGCAGCTGATAGTAGCAGTTACGAGTAACTTGGTTTACGTACTGCGAGAGACTAAGCTCCTGATCAAGCAATACAGGCAGATCATGCACAACAGATGAAAAAGTAATGTGATGATAGGTCTCAGCCAATATCTGCATATCCAGCTCAGCCAATCCGTATTAATTCTGTTTTGGAGGATCGATTTAAGAGGAGGACAGTAATGGCATCACACATCAGCCCAACCGAGATCACTACCGCAGCTGCCTTGCTGTGGACAAGCCAATGAGCCTGTCGTCGTCGTCGTCATCATCATAGTAGTACATACACAGTTTCATAGATTATAAAATTTGTATACATAACCGTATTCACTATATGGCTAACGTATTAAGTCCGCATTAGTGTACGGTCGTTGTATGCTGGATCCTTCAGCTCTTAAGTAGTGCAATAATTGTGACCTACTTGTCTTGACACGCTAAAGCTTATATATATATATATACTTCTTTATACGTAAATATATATATTCGTATACTTAAAAGCGTGCATACAGTGTATATAAGAGCGCGCGTATACGTGTGCGAGTGTTGGTTATTATGCTTAACATAGAATCATGGACATCAATGTTCGTAAATACATAAGCCTTTGTAATACACACTTCCATACTTATCTGTAGTGATACACAAGATTTTTTATATATGCTAAATATACGTACAGCCTGTGTGTGTGTGTGCGTGCATGTACAGTCGTTGTGTATAGGCCTAGAACAGTGTGTAGACCTACAAGCATATTCATCAATTGCCTGACATACAAGAGACAGATCTAAATGACACAATGTAGTAAACGTATATACAAGTATAATTATTCTGCATTATTTAGGACAAGCATTACGCTGTCCCGTGTATATTTACGCATCTTAGATATTTATTGCGCATATTTATAAATGAGCTACAAAGCTTTGCATATAGAAGGAGAGAAGTGTTCAGATCATCGATCACGGCAGTCTTCACGTTACACAGTATATATATACGTGTCTTACATTTAGACACTGCAGGTCATGCAACGACTATCGTCCGATCGACTTATACAGCCTGCAGTATACGTATACACACGCAGGCCTATACTGAAACACACACATACGCACATACATGTATATATATATATACATATATATATACAGTATATACTATACTATATACTATAGATACAGTAGGTCGCTTGTATACGAGATCGATTAACTATCACGAGCCACGAACCCCTGAGAAACATAAATATGTGACGAGAACAGTTGCCTTTAACCGTATATTACAGCGGCTATACTACAAGATCAGTGAATACTTGACTGCATATAAATACCTTATTAGCAGCAGCTGTGGACATTTGGTGCCACGTGCAAATACCATTCACGTATTTTATAAGATTGAAGTAAGTAAACACGCTTAGTTCTTGAACGAACCCTATAATGTTATGTTCAATTAGTGTTACAGTAGTCGAGGATCCGCAGAGAACGGTATTCAACATTTTGGGCAATGCAATTAGATTATGAGACTAACAAGTAAAGAATGGTATATAACTGATCACGAGAAGCTGCACATAGGTTACTTGTTCAGGTGCAGAATAAGTTTGCATGGTGAATAATGACAAACAACACTACGTGGAGAAGGTTTACGATTTAAACATAGGATGTTGTCCACCGCTCTCAGGAGAGCAACAGATATATATCTCCTCTTGGCGCTATTAATTAAGCCGCCAAGGAAAATCGAAATTTATACATATTAGCTCAACTATATATAGTGGAGGAGGGAGCTGACAGACACACATATGAACAGTTGAGGAGGGAGTTACGGTATACATAGGAGTTCATCTATACATACATGTAGGATCCGTAGAAATCCTGTATAAATATTATTATGCAAAGTGGAAAGTTCGAAAGTCTGAATTGAATCATAACTAGAATCTATTATTATGATTCTGATCCAACAAAATGTGGTCAAAAGCAAAATATGCAACATCAGAAATTATGTTAAATGTCATTGAACGTGTTATTACCAGTGAGCAAAATTGCACAGATTACTATAAAGGAACAACAAACGGTAACAACCCACACACACGCCCACGCACGCACACACACACACACACACATACACACAAACACCTACACACACATACACACAAACACCTACACACACATACACACAAACACGTGGGCGCAATCAACCGAGTTCCGTCCAAAGTTGACAGATAAAATCATGTTCAGAATGTCTGAAATCTCTGCAGTGGAGCTATACGACAGACTGTAGGATCATCAGTGCACGGCCTCACCCCTTTCAAGCCCTTCATTGGTGGTAAAACATCGTATCACCGCCACCAAGCAACCATTCCCTGGTGGTAATACAGCCACGCAGCAGCCCATGACTGGTCCAGCCACGTAAAACATGAATTGGCGTTGGATAACCACCTGCAGAGAGAACTGCATGAAAGTTACTGGTTCAGTTGCACAATGAGGTTGCATGGAGAATAACGATAAACACTTCGTGGAGAAGGTCTAAGATTTAAATATAGGATGTTCCACTGCGCCACCAATTATCAACGGTCGAAGTCCTTCCATCCGCGCATCAGTTTATCTATAAAACCCGTCAGTAGACGACGTGCGAAAAGGGTCTGGAGAAATTCGACCGCACTTGCACATTAATCGATGATAATCTTCGCATATTGTCTTTGCATTATATTCAAAGAGAATATGCGAAGAAATGCCGATAAAGCGTAATTGAAACAATGAATTATTCCGATAGACGAACTCAACAAAGACAAATTCATTCGATTCGTCCGTTATTAAGAAACAATTCTTCATTTAAAGACAAAACAAACCGCAGAAATTATACAGAAGGTACATCAACAGCCGAAGAGGACGCGGACTGAACAAGAGTATGCTTCTGAAATGTCCACTCTGGCCATTTTCGTCGATCAATTATGCCAAGCACAGAGAGCGCCTCTGAGTAGAGATCTTGAAGGGGCGCCACGTAAATGCTTGAGTACATTACATTACATTGTATCAATTAAAGGATGTCGTGTTTCATTTTCATAGTTTCTGAATTTCTGATTGGAGTGTAGGCGATAGGAAACTGTGGTTAGCGCAAGAGTTCACCTGCTTTTGGACAAGAGTATGCTTCTGAAATGTCGGCTCCACTCAGGCCATTTTCGTCGATCAAACAGCAGCGATGGAGAAAACTGACCAACCATGACCATCATTGACTGACGATAGGAAAATAAAGTGAGACACTTCATGCAGATGACATCGATGCCCGCCTCTCGGAATTCCTGAAGAGACTCGTCTTATTTTCTGTTTATTCTAATGATTGCTAGTAGACCATTACCACGACGACGCCACCACATTATGATGATCGCTATAACAAGTTTTTAAAATTGCACTTGAAATGAGAATCTACCAGAGAAACGAGGTTGGAATACTTTTGACCAGAGAGAGACAAAAAGGAAGAACGAGACGAGTCTTCTTCAGTTTAGACCTGAATGACTTCTCACTCTTTCAACTAAATATAGCCATCAGGAAAATCTGAGACTGTCTTCGTGAGGGAAACTGCAAGAGTCGCATCGTCCATTGATTGAGTGCAGTCTCTGTTTGTATAAGGGGTGAGCAGCGAGAGGTCGGCCGATGTTCAAATGTAGCACCTTGTGAACGTTATGTGTCGGTTTTCAAAAGGAAGTTTACGCAACGAACCTATTATATTTTCTGCCTTCTTACAACAAACAGATTTCATGCATCTGGTGCCCATGGACACAAAGCTAAAGCCGGTTTAAGTCACATAAAACAGTGAACAATTATTTGTAGGACAAGATTTCAAAACGTATCCTTTTATCAGTTTTGCAAATAAGTTGTTCATTTAGAAGGCAGTTCAAAGCAACCGATTTGATGCGTACTTCTCAAAGAAAAGTTTTGAATATTTGGAACCATAGCATTACTCTTACTATTGTCAACGTCTCCTTCGCAGAATGCTGCTTTCATTCATCCTATGGTTACCACCTTCTAAGGCTTCTGCAGCCGTTCATCGACAGATTTATTAAAACACTGTTCAATTCCTACTCTAGACTTAATTGCTTAATTTCCAAGTCACTCGAGGGGCTGTATCGGTTAGGCTCAGAGGCTGTCACTTCCTACATCTTCTGTTATAGTCCACGGAGCGATCTCACTTATACTGCACCACTAAATGCTCACATGTCATATAATCCGCTCTATAGATAAATTGAAAGACTATTGCTCTCAACCTTCTTTTGATCCTACCGCCCGTTTTTTCCCACAGCCCGTGTTTTGATCTCACATCCCGTCTTTTGTTCTCACGTCCCGTCTTTTGATCTCACATCCAGTCTTTTGATATCACATCTCTTCTCTTGATCCCACAGCTTGTACTTTGATCTCACATCCCGTCTTTTGATCATACCCACCGTATTTTGATCTCACATCCCGTCTTTTGATCCTACCCACCGTCTTTTGATCTCACATCCCGTCTTTTAATCTCACATCTCTTCTTTTGATTCCACAGCTAGTACTTTGATCTCACATCCAGTCTTTTAATATCACATCTCTTCTCTTGATCCCACAGCTTGTACTTTGATCCTACCCACCGTCTTTTGATCTCACATTCAGACTTTTGATCTCACATCCCGTCTTTTGATCTCACATTAAGTTTTTGATCTCACATCCCGTCTTTTGATCCTACCCACCGTCTTTTGATTTCACAGCCCGTGTTTTGGTTCCACGATTTACTTAGAGAGTATACCTTCGAAGGCTTCGATTGATGCCCAGCGCATCACGATAACGGAGCTACATAAGTTCCTGACTCTGATTAGATAAGATTATTAGTAGCATAATTTGATTTGATGAGCAAACAACTGAATTATTATCTGTTATGTGGATCTATCCGACCGTAGAGCTTTTCAGAGAGTTCCCGTTCAAGAGCAATTACTTCTCGTGCAACATCTGAAACTAAAAGACTTCTAAGACGAGAATTTTCCTCTCAATGTATATCCATACATGGAGGCTGGCGCATGTATGAAAATAAGCACACTCTATAAGCACAGCGTATGTACACGCTTGAGTTAGGACTTGTCGAGGTGTGCCCGTGTCTCTCTGTACGACACCGCACTTGTTCGTTCCCGTGCTTCTGTTGGGTTGAGTTTGTTAACCTGCGCCTCAGTCATCTCTATGTTGTATCAACACAGAGGTCGTTAGATGTTTTGACTCAAGGTGTCGCGACTCGCCAGTGATTTCCATATTGTGCAGTGGTCGCTCCTCTGCCATTGACGACACAATCATATAATAGCGATGATATACATATCATAGGCCTACAGAATACATAATTATAATGCCCTTCACTCCGACGCATGGTCTGTCTGTCTTCTCATTTGATCCAATCTAATGCATTTATGTAGCGCCCTAGTCAGAATGTACACGACAAAGCATCAGTCGAAAGGTCAGGAACCAGAGGTCAGAGTTTAGTGTATGCAGGTAGGCGAATTGAAAGAGCCTTTGGTTTAGACCTCCTAAGCGACAACAAAGAAGAAGTGATGCATGGAATGGGGAGCCAGTTCATCAGCGTTGTTTATTGTCTTTTTCTCTTTGTCTTTAGCATCTCAGCAGCATTCCCCTTAATTACTTACTTAATACTTACTGTGCGCCTCTGTAACTTGTCTATTATAACAGTCATTCTGCGTCGTTTGTCTGTCTCTGTCTCTGTCTCGCTCTGTTTGCTTCAGCTGGTCTTCCTTTTGTTTCTAGTCTTTTTCTGTCAGTATACTGGATCGCCTTAACATTCCTTGGTCAAGTGTCGTCTGACTCTCTGACTGTGTATCCTACGATCGTCGAAACTCGTCTCTTTTCCTTAATGAAATTCGTCGATCAGTGAATGTTATGAGTTTCCATGTTATTAGATTCTTGTTCATTGGCTGGTGTGGCGGTGGACAACAATCTGCATGAATAACCTTTGAAGCATCGCCGCCGCCCTAACATTCGACACGTGTACCTCGCTCGGCCCTCTCTTTGACACAGATTTACAACGCAGTCCTATCTTAAAGTGGTCGAAGTAGAAGTCATCGACGATGACTTCTACTGGCGAATACACTGTCGGTGTTAGTGCGTTTCATGGACCGGATCACAGGCTTACTTACTTCTTCGACTGCATACTTAAGCTCCACATTTCTGAGGCGCTAGTTTAAGTTAATAGAGATTGCGATCGGTCTGGAAGACAGACAGTTGGTCGCAGTCGTCGCTACATGTCGGAAACGGAGCCTATAATAATTATTATATGTTCGATTATCTGCAGACGTATAATATTTTTTTAAATCATCTTATTATCTGTCTCGTCTGAAGAAAGCGAATTAGAAGAGCTGAGAGTAGACATGTGGCACGTCTTTCAAGTTTTAGCAACTTCGCTTGGCACGTGACAGCGGGTGACCTGCAGTCTCCTTACTCGCCGCCTGATCTTATCAATGACAATATACGGTTAGGGCGCTACAGGACGCACTTTGAAATATTCAGAGGCAGAGTTGTATGGTCTCGAGACAGTGTCTCGGTCTCGAGACGTCTCGAGACAGCTTTTTAGTGTCTCGGAAGCCTGCTGTCTCGGTCTCGAGATAGTGTCTTAGTGAATTTTTATAAACTGTCTTGAAGTGAGAGTCTTGTTCTGTCTCGAACAAGCGGTCTCGATAAGGTCGCGTTAACTGTCTTAAAATTTACGCTAGAAACTGAAGCCGGAATTTACGAGAAACGGTAATTCTGGTTAACGCGCGAGTCACATGATACTGAAATGAATTCAATTATCTTAAACTGTTAAAGTGTCTGAGAGAAAACCTGAAATTGCGAAGTTTGCGTTTACGCAATTTGAAATTATTGACAAACAATAGCTATTGGCTATTAGTTTGTAATTGATGTAAAACCACCATAACCGAAACGATCGGAACAACTTCGAGTTTCTCAGCGTGAGTAAGGAAATGCGCAAATTAATAATTTCGTTTGGTATTTGGTATCGAATGTGCTTGTTTAAAATCGTCTAGAAGACTTCACACGTGCTTTCTTTATACTATTCAGAAGATAGGCGGAAGAAGAAATATCGATAAAGATAAAACTCGACAATATAAAAACTGTTCTTGGGAATTTATACAATCTACATTATAATTAAGTTTCAAATTGAAATTACAAATGAACCTTATTCTTAAAACCTGATACCTTAGTATTTTACAGTCTTTTATATAGGATCACTTGTTTTTTACTGTCTTGAACCTAGTGGCTCGGTCTCGGTTCCTCACTGTCTCGGTCTCGTCTTGGTCTTGAAGTTTAAGGTCTTGCATACAACACTCTTTAGAGGGATATAGATCTCTGACCTACTGATCATTATAAACCACAAACATTTCCTTTGACAGTCGATGACGGTGACCACAACTACACTTAAACTAAATAGAAATTGCAGAGTCATAGAAAGAGGAGCGCGAAGATCGCTTAAACTGGAATGAGAAGGTGCTTTAGCTGATGAATGGAAACAAATAACCTGACATATTCCAGAGGGGTAGCAAACCTGAGTGATCTGAAACTCGTACCCAGTCCCTGGTGTTGGCGAGGGAAGTGCCAACAAGCGAAGCCAGACTCGAGAGGGGGGATCCGGAATCGATTCCGGTTTTATCTAATCTATCATTCTTTCCAATGCGTCTCAACTTGATATGCCAATTGTTTCAGGTGATGCATCGATGTCGAACGAATATCTATCTGACCATTACATGTATAACGTAGTAATATATGCAATGTGTTAAATCTATTACATAATAATAATACATAAGCTGTTAACGAAAGAGAGCCAAAGATCTACATTTAGTTCTGTAAGCTAACAGGACTTCTAAGCAAATTATCTTCAACTAATTTGCCCTGCTTCTTTAAATCTAGCGATCCTCTGTTTGATCTCGTTCGTTGGCTAGGGCACGGAACTGGTCGAAGAAGCCATCAATCAGCTTCGATAAAAACGATGACACTCTTGCCCATTCAACGCTCTATTGCGTCTCCTTCAACGCAACCTTTTTGTTAGCCGTATAAAATAACGTTCAGTCAAAGATTTTTATCTAGGACTATGACAACAAAAAGAAGAGACGGAGGAAGGGAGAGAGGGAAGAAGGGAGGGAGAGAAATAAGAAAAAAGGGAGAAAGGTAAGAAGGGAGGGAGAGAGGTAAGAAGGGAGGGAGAGAAATAAGAAAAAAGGGAGAAAGGTAAGAAGGGAGGGAGAGAGGTAAGAAGGGAGGGAGAGAAATAAGAAAAAAGGGAGAAAGGTAAGAAGGGAGGGAGAGAGGTAAGAAGGGAGGGAGAGAAATAAGAAAGAAAGGTAAGAAGGGAGGGAGAGAGAGGGAAGAAGGGGAGGGAGGGAGGTAAGAAGGTAGGGAGAGAGGGAAGAAGAGAGGATACAGAGTTACGAAGAACGTGCATTTCTTATACGTGAAGTATAGTACACACACGCCAGTGAGTCACTCAATTGAGCTGAAAAGAGTCAACAAGCTGAGCTTCCACTAAAGATCAATGCAAAAATTACTTTTGCGGTTGGCACTGAATTGACTTCCTTCTCTACCCTCCTCCTTCTCCCTCTTTCTTCCTCCCTCCTCTCTCCTCCTCCTCCTACCCTCTTTCTTCCTCACTCCCTCCCTCCTCTCTCCTCCTCCTCCCACTTTCTTCCTCCCTCTTCTCTCCTCCTCCTCCCTTTTGCTTCCTCCCTCCTCTCTCCTCCTTCTCCCTCTTTCTTCCTCCCTCCCTCCCTCCCTCCTCTCTCCTCCTCCTCCCACTTTCTTCCTCCCTCCTCTCTCCTCCTCCTCCCTCCTTCTTTCTCCCTCCTCTCTCCTCCTCCTCCTCCCACTTTCTTCATCCCTCCTCTCTCCTCCTCCTCCCTCTTTCTTCCTCCCTCCTCTCTCCTCCTCCTCCCTCTTGCTTCCTCCCTCCTCTCTCCTCCTCCTCCTCCCTCTTTCTTCCTCCCTCCTCTCTCCTCCTCCTCCCTTTTGCTTCCTCCCTCCTCTCTCCTCCTCCTCCCTCTTTCTTCCTCCCTCCTCTCTCCTCCTCCCTCTTTCTTCCTCCCTCCTCTCTCCTCCTCCTCCCTTTTGCTTCCTCCCTCCTCTCTCCTCCTCCTCCCTCTTTCTACCTCCCTCCTCTCTCCTCCTCCTTTTCCTCTCTCTTTCTTCCTCCCTCCTCTCTCCTCCTCCTTCCTCTTTCTTCCTCCCTCCTCTCTCCTCCTCCTCCCTCTTTCTTCCTCCCTCCTCTCTCCTCCTCCTCCCTCTTTCTTCCTCCCTCCTCTCTCCTCCTCCTCCCTCTTTCTTCCTCCCTCCTCTCTCCTCCTCCTCCCTCTTTCTTCCTCCCTCCTCTCTCCTCCTCCTCCCTTTTGCTTCCTCCCTCCTCTCTCCTCCTCCTCCCTCTTTCTTCCTCCCTCCTCTCTCCTCCTCCTCCCTCTTTCTTCCTCCCTCCTCTCTCCTCCTCCTCCCTCTTTCTTCCTCCCTCCTCTCTCCTCCTCCTCCCTCTTTCTTCCTCCCTCCTCTCTCCTCCTCCTCCCTCTTTCTTCCTCCCTCCTCTCTCCTCCTCCTCCCTTTTGCTTCCTCCCTCCTCTCTCCTCCTCCTCCCTTTTGCTTCCTCCCTCCTCTCTCCTCCTCCTCCCTCTTTCTTCCTCCCTCCTCTCTCCTCCTCCTCCCTTTTGCTTCCTCCCTCCTCTCTCCTCCTCCTCCCTTTTGCTTCCTCCCTCCTCTCTCCTCCTCCTCCCTCTTTCTTCCTCCCTCCTCTCTCCTCCTCCTCCCTCTTTCTTCCTCCCTCCTCTCTCCTCCTCCTCCCTCTTTCTTCCTCCCTCCTCTCTCCTCCTCCTCCCTCTTTCTTCCTCCCTCCTCTCTCCTCCTCCTTCTCCGAGCGTCGACGGTGAATAGCGACCAAGAGATGAACGCAGCGTGAGAATTGGTTTTCAATGGCGACGGACGAAGGCTTATTTAAATCTTGAAAGCGTCCGATGAACCTGGGCAATCCTGTCCTAAATCAAGTGACTCTTAGGCTAACTCGCTGTTTAGACATATTGCCCAAGCTGCATATCAGGCTATAGGCCTATATAATATATATATATATATATATATAATATCTAATTATAATATATATACACTATATTTGCGTTTAAATGTATGCATACACATAATGTACACAGAATGCCTCAATGCACGAAATCACCGAAATGCGTACGAAAGTATATACATACATATATGTATATATATACATACATTTAATAACGTATGTAATATACATAGATTGATGAAAGACAAGGCATCCATAATACATCATACATTCGTATACAATATGCCTATATGAATACTCTATACTTACATGATAACATCACATGCATACACATACGCCTATGCATACACTCGCATACATACACACATATGTATGTACATACTCATTGTGCACAGGCGTATTATAACCCACCTTCCACGTAGTTCGAGCGACACGTTTGCCCTACATACAGTGACGCGTACACAAAAGCGATGCATCCCTCCAAGGTACATAAAATACGTGACTGTATGCAATAAAGTTTACACATACGCATAAACATTACTGCTGTCGTGCACTCACAGCTTGTGACCGCAGCCGCCTCTTATAAGACGCTTGTAAGTCAGATAATAATTTAATCGCAGAGCAAAGAACGCTGTTCGGAAGCCGCAAACATACATCAACGACTTTTCGCTGCAGGGAAGAATCTTCTTAGGACTTACAGACCATCCGTCTTATCATTCACTATACACGAAGTTAGGCTTCGTTTGCACTTTAGTCACCTTTAGCAGGTTTTTGTCACTTTCAAAATTGAAATATGCTAATATCATTATTATATAATGCGTCTAATAACAGTTGGCCATGCTATAGAAAAGTTGGGATTTCGCCGGTGAATCATGTGCTATAAGTTTCCGCATCCAAACGAACTTGCAAAACAGTGCTATTGATTGATTCGTCCCATTCAGGAATATGTACTGCAATTGATTTTTATAAAGACAGGATCCACAGAAGGAGGTCATGCGATTTACTTGTTGTCTCGCTTTTACTTAGCCGCTCTGTATACTTCAGAATACAGTCAATATTCTCTTTTTAATAAAGCGTAGGTATCACCAGGTTGCAAATACGGAGACTGTGTTGTGCCCCAAATATCACCCAAATAGACTATCTTCCGTAAAAGGGTTTGTAGGCACCATTTTGTCAATGGCGTTGTATGAATGAGAGACTTAGTCTTAGCTACGGACCTATAATAGATGATGAGGTATGCGTAGCTCGAGAAAGTAAAGAGAATTACGATAACGACGCAATTACCGCATACCTACTCATGCCATCCATGTCCTGGTCTCTCTCTCTCTCTCCCCCTCTATCTCCTCCTCATCTCTCACCTCTCCCTCTTTCTCTTCTCACTCCCTCTCTCTGTCTGTCTTTCTCTCCCCTCCATCTCCCTCGCCTACTCTGTCTTTCTGTCTGTCGGTCTCTCTCTCTCCCTTCCCTCTCCCCCCTCCCTCCCTCCCTCCCCCTCTCTCTCCCTTCCCTCTCCCCCTCCCTCCCTCCCTCCCCCTCTCTCTCCCTTCCCTCTCCCCCCTCCCTCCCTCCCTCCCCCTCTCTCTCCCCTCAACGATGCTAAAGATGCTTGAACTGTTGGACAAAACGACATCTCTCATCAGACGCAGATTGCAACCAATAGTGTCATCCGCAACTGACGACTGGCATCCATTTGAGATTTACTATTTTTCCTTAATAATACACTTCGCTTCTCCCTGGAGTTGGGGTGGAAGTGGAGTGTAACTAAGTCTGCAGTGCCTACCATCCGATACTGGCGCAGAATAGAATTGCCAGTTAAATGTGGTATCTGAGACTTCTGAAAGAGAAGCAATGAGTCAGAGATCGCATGTACAGAAGAGGTAGATTTGATTGTACACTACTCAAAACTAAACATATAAAAAAATGAACAAAATAAAGCAATTAGCATAATCAAAACAGCAGAGAAAGTGGAGCTGTAAAATTATTTCAGCTGGTATACATTTCGGAACCTAACTTGTACAACACTGCTATATAAATGCTTATGATATTATAAGAGCATCAGCAGCAGCAGACTGTCGTACACGGTTGGTCCTGATGGCCTATCTGATGCACCCAGTTAGCTAAGTGCAGCCACGATCAACGCAAAATTACAACGACATGCTAAGCTTCGATTGGTCAACATTGATCGGTTGTTTGATGGAGTTTCATGCTTCTGACGAATGATCTAGTAACGTCCTCCGACTGAGACTCTGATCGAGGTCATATGATTGAGGTCAGTTGATTGAGGCCAGCTGATTGAGGCCAACTGATCGAGGTCAACTAATTGAGGTCAGTTGATTGAAGCCAGCTGATTGAGGCCAACTGATTTGAGTTCCCTCTATTCTAATTACAGGCTTTAACGCATAACTTTGCTTCAGATCAGTGAATAATCTGCCAGGTTTATTTCGAATATAGGCCCTAGGTAAAAATTTTCCTTCAGCCAGCTTTACAAGGTCAAGGTCACTTGGATGCGTAGCGAATCGGCGAAACCCGAATACTCGAAAAGCATTTCTGACGTATCCCCAAAATCGATTTCGTAAATGCGAACCGAATTCCCGAAACGTTTCGTTTATAATAATGACGAAAGAAACTCAATCCATGGCCTTAAACGACCATCACCACGCCCGCCACGTACGTTTATATTAAAGTAACCGCAGAAACGCAAGCAATGCTAAACTACGATGACTTCGTCTATTCATTTCAGACGATATGTGAATACATAACAACAAACTAAAAACATAACAAATCAAACGTCGATGCTAAATTATAGGGTTGACATTACGCGTCAATGATAAACAATATTTATTTTATTTTTAATTCGGCAGTTGTCGACCATTTTCTTTATAAGACTGTTTTCGGGTAATCGGGCTTTTTGCCCGTTTCTGGAATTCGGGTTTCGATTATTCGGGTTGATCCCTGAATACACACGCACGCACTCTCTCTTGCTCACAATTTCCTTCGTCTTGTCATGATATATGCCGTACACTGCTTGGCCTCATTTTCTCCGCACTGTACATTGAATCTCACATATGAATCACATGCATTGATGACTTGAGCCCTCTATCGAACTTTTTTACCTACGAACCCTTACAATTTGTTAATCAATTTGTGGAAGCCTATATGCATTGCAGGCATAGGTAGTAACGACAGGTACACACGCACACGTTGAGAATATTAATTATTGCATACCTGGCTTCCTGTGTAATCCAGCCGCAGGTGAGCCGCCTGTGGCGTCTGATGTTGATGAGGCATTGACATCTATTGACTCGTGATCTTCTGGTGTTGCTGTTGCTGCTACTGCTACTGGTGATGGTGGTGGTGATGGTGATGTAGAAACGATGGGAGACGCAATTCCTTCTTGTGTCACTCCACCTCTGACGAACACTGCAAGAAGGATCAAGACAGACATGGCACGAAGCGTCGTCATCGTCGTCGTCGTACCTGGCTTTCCAGCCATTTCTCTCTCCCGCCAACAACGAACGTTCAGAGGAATTCGATTGATTGAAAAGACTTGGGAGGAGGAGGAGAAGGAGAAGGCAGTTCAACGTTTGCGCTCAATCTTCACCTGACGACGGTCGTCAGCCTTCGCACTGTGTTCGAACTGAGGCGCACGAAGCAAGTCCTCTCAGCACTCTGCAGAATATCCGTCGACAGCATGGCGCTATATAATCCCCAATCAACCGTCAGACAGACGCAATGCACACGATATCAAACACGTTTTGCATGTAGCCGTGCATGAGAAAACCAAACGCTGATGGCGTCCCGATAACAAGGACGCGCGGACGTTGCGCTGTGGCCGCCGCCGCATGGGTGTCTCCGGCCGAGCCCAGCGCCGCCGCATCTGTCAATCACAGCGCCAGGTACACCACAGCCACCGTCACTGCACAGGGCCTCGGTCGGTAGGTCGGTCGGCAGCCAGGTAGACAAATACTGCAGCAGCGAGGAGGTCTTTCAATTCAGTTATTTTGCCTGACCTAGTAATACCTGTATACACACGCACGCACGCACGCAGACGCACGTACACACGGATCCGCGCGCGACGCAAGGAGCCACTCACTCCAATTCATATAAAATTTATCGCCGGTTGTTTGCAGTCAGATATATTATCCATATAGATATAGATTCGTGCCATTTCACATAGACAGTGCCTCCTCGTGTGTGATGTACCATAGCGTGGAGAAGCCAAACACTATTGGCTTACGATAAGGTGGAGTAAATGAGGGCTGGATAATTAATCGCTCAGTAGTAATCGCTAAACAGCGAGTACTCGGATAAACAGATCTCTCGACTGACGCGCAACACAGAAAGATTAGATCAACGCTTGGAACATTACTATAACATCCAAATCACCGTTAGATCAATTATATAATATAACGACTTCTATAGCGCTGTTGTAGTACTGCATAAGGCGTCCATCGACGGTAGTCTCAACTGAATAACTGCGCCACTCCATTTGAGCGCCAGTCCCAAGCCTGGAAAAGGAGGAGGGCGAAGCCGATGATCTCTGTCACCACACATGGTCGTTAAACTGAAAGTACTGCCTTAATTGAATATTATAATTGAGAATATCAACCCGTTGGATAAACACGGTCGAAATGCAATTGGCCAGAGAACCAGCAAATATCAGATTAAAGCTAGTATTCGAGTTGAATGAGGTGAGTCTTAGGCCTAACGGACAACTAACAAGACTCGAAAGAACCTATAAAGAGCGCAGCAATGAATTCAATGGCTTTGGACGAGCCACAAAAACGCCTGGAACCAAAAACAGTTCTGTTTCGAGGCAAAGAAGCCAGAGTCAACGACGTTTATCGGGGATCGACTGCACTCTTTGTTTGTTTAACGGTTTTGAGGAGAGGAGATGGATCGAGTAAATTGAATTATTGTCGATGATTATAATACGACGGAACTGTGAGTAGATTCTTTGCTCACTCGGCAGCAAGTGCAAAACGTGTTTATCCGTTAGTGAGAACAGGAATCGTACTAATTTACATTAATCCTATTCAGTAGGCTTACCCTACCCTACCATACCCCACCCTACCCTACCCTATCATACTATACGCTACCATACCCTACCCTACTCTACCCTATCCTACCATACTCTACCATACCATACCCTGCTCTACCCTACCCTACCATACCATACCATACCATACCCTACCTATGGAATAAGTTAAAGCGGATTTTCAACCAAGTCTAAGGACTAAGAAAACAGCGGGATAGTTTGCTTCCGGCAGAGATTAACTGCGAAATAACATTCAATGATAGGATCCTGAATCACGTTGGTACTTATCGCTGAACTTTGAATCAATTCTCATTTGTTCACATTATGTCGACAACGGATTCTAAACATTTAAAACATCATCAAATAGGTCTTGTGGGCAGTATAAGTGTGCACCAGGAAAGTACAAATTATCATTGTTATTGTTATGAGCATGATAACGCGTGTCACTCTAGTTCACAATGAGGCTTCGTCACCGGCTGCTTCTCACGGCAGATGATAATACGTGTCACTAACTGTATTCAGCATTTGAACGTCTAACAAGATTAAGAGAAATTCATAAGTTAACTTGTAATAATTTGGCTAGAGGCAATTCTTCGGGAGGCGATTTTCCGGGGAGCAGTTGTCCGGAGAAAATTGTCCTTTCCCATAATGCGATGTTGCACGAAGTGGCGTGCATTTAGCATAAATGTGGCAACCATTCCTTAATTGGATTTGCGGTTTAATTTGAAGCCATCATAGATTGATATCTTGTGCATCATTACATCGGCGCCTAACAGATCGTTCGATAATTTTAGATTAGATTTGCAATACATTAAGACTCGTTCAATGTTACAAACGTATCCGCGTAAACGACATGAGAAATCTTTTGCGATTCCTACCTCTTGGTTCCTTAACGATCTCCTACAAGGTCTCTTACATCTTTGCCAATTTCAGAATATTCACGGAAGGAGAACCTTCATCTATCGACTTTACTGTATGTCCAAGGAATGTCTGAAGTTGAGACGTGGATTCGAACATTGAACTTTTACAAAATCCTGTTAACGCATAACAAATTTATCATTTAAATAATGACATGCAATTATACCAGTTGTTAAGTTCAGCCGGATCTCAGATCCGCCATCTTGGATCTCAAATCCGCCATCTTGGATCTCAAATCCGCCACCTTAACACTAAGATCCGCCACATAATAGAGAAGACCCTTCACCTAAAATTAATTACATTAATTAATTAAATTAATGTGCTGTTGCTGGAGTAATTGACCATTTGATTCCTGTTTCATTTTGCGTGTATCAATTACAGAATTGTCAGACAGACTTGGGCCTTTTATTTGCAAAAACCTTGGAGATCCATCACCTCTGGGTGAGCAAATTTTGACAAATGTATCCGCTATATAAGCAGTTCTTAATCGCATGTTGAAAACAACGCAAAACGGATTACACATAGGATAGAAACCAACAAAGCTCAATTCGCAAGAGGAATAGAACTATATAATTCTACTTGTGATTGCAAAAAACATGCAAAGAAAACACTTAATTAATAAAGACATATACGACTCCAATGTATAATCAAATTACGACCAACATATTTTGACGAACAACTTTTGCCCCTAATATTCACGGGAACTACTGCTTATTGCTTATGGTCGAATAGACCATATAGGCAGTAACAGTTAGTTTCCGTGTTTCAAGGTTCTGTGCAGCCTAATGTCACCAGACAGCATTAGAACCAAGAGACAATATTTGCTCTCATATTCTTTGTTCTAAACGACAGTCTGCAAGCGGTGGTGTATTGCCAGCGGGACATTTTTATGCGGAACATTTTTATGCGGAACTCAGGTGCTAGGCCTAATCTTCTGCGCACCTAGAGCTTTGATCCGGCTTTGATCAAGAGAGATATAGACACAGAGAGACAGACAGAGCTAACTAGAGATGTATGTATGCTTTACAGGATCTTAATCTGTATTTATGACGCGTGTTGCACAGATACCCGGACTCCACTCTTACTTAAGTCTGCTTTAACTATACGCCTACACGCTATGTACAATGATAATATTATGTAGTCCCCTACATACACCTGAATGCATATAAAAGCGTTCAAACTACATAAGATATATAATTCTTATACACAATCGATATAGAAATAGTGTAAATCGCAAACCTAGACCTACATGACACACTTACATGTACTTGGACCTAGATGACACACTTACATGTACTTGGACCTACATGACACACTTACATGTACTTGGACCTACATGACACACTTACATGTACTTGGACCTACATGACACACTTACATGTACTTGGACCTACATGATACACATACATGTACTTAGACCTACATGACACACTTACATGTACTTGGACCTACATGACACACTTACATGTACTTGGACCTACATGACACACTTACAGGTACTTGGACCTACATGATACACTTACATGTACTTAGACCTACATGACACACTTACATGTACTTAGACCTACATGACACACTTACATGTACATAGACCTACATGTATGTCGTGCAGGTTCCTCTGTATAATACGCAGTATGGAAAATATTATAAGGCAGTAAATGAACTTATGCTGCGGCATCTAGCGAATGAATGGTCAAATAATCACGTCAGTTATATCCCTCGTACATTGCAGAACACATGCTTTGCCTTAGACTAATATCCTGTTGTTGAAAATGCAAATATCTGCTTCGTAATTTAACATCTATAGTATGATGGCATATCGTTGCTCAAAAATCTAGGCTTGTTGATTAAAATCTGGCATGACAGCTGTCGATGTAGCTTCGAGGTTCTACAAGAATCGCTTTATAACGAGACCGTGTAGGGCTATTATGCGATTACTTTCGGTGGTTGAACGACTTTTATGATTCGTGCTAAGGCCGTTTATATTTCAGAATTTGTGTTACTATATATGACATTTCTTTGAACGACTGCGATATTGTGTTTCGTACAATAAAAGGCTCTTTTAAACGTACTGCAGGCACAACTAAAATACCAAGTCCATAAGCCCAGATTTGTGTTTACAATAAATGTAACCACTCTTCTTGGAGGTTATCCATTTATTCATCTGTTCGGTGACAATCGAATGCCGTATTGTCATCTTGCAACTGAAGTGGTTTCAACTTACGGATTATTTCCTAAGGTACTTTGAGTTTGCCTACATCCAGTCATGCATATCTTCAGCATGAAACTATGTACAATTGTACGTGTATGGCCGGATGTAGTCAACACCTGTTTGACTTCTGGATATAGTGTACATCGCACACTTACCTAAGCCACTGAGATTTTCATCAACATAGGAAAGACTTCTGAGCCCAGTAAGGTTTAGGCAGGGGCGCAACTAGGGGGTGCCCCTGAATAAGAAGCTGACCCACACAATTGATCCAATTCCGACGAGTTTTTCTTTTTTGAGGGATATATGAGTACTTTCAGTACGCTCCTTCACGCCGTCGGCCTTTGCAATATGAGCACCCTTAGGAAGATGTTCTGATTGCGCCTCTGGGTGTAGGTTCGTTCATTGATTGTCTTTCAAGATTACGATCCATTTACCATGGGGTACCTCAAGGTTCTAATCTTGGCCCGCTCCTGTTTCTGATCTATGTCAATGATTTTCCCAATGTATCACCTTCTGTGTATTTTGTATTATTCGCCGATGATTTCAATCTGTATCATTCTCACAAATCAACTGATACTCAATTTCAAAATGTTAATTCTGAACTCCTCAAAGTAGCTGATTGGTTTCGGTCAAACACAACTAACCCTCAATCTAGATAAAACAAATTGCATCTTAAGATCTCATAGAAAAAATGTCCTCCAGAAAATCCCATCTTAATTGTTGAAGGAACCCCCATCACCCAAGTACTCTCTAACCAATTCCCGGTAGTATACATTGATCAGCACCTGAATTGGAAAGAAGACATAAATAATATCTCTAAAATAAAATAGCCAAAAATATTGGAATACTCTTTCGCGCATCCAAATTGATTCCCCTCTCTATCCGGACTACACTTTATTATTCTCTCATCAATCCATACTTAACTTATTACAATCTAACTTGGACCTCCACCTACAGTTCTAATCTCAAGAAAATCACCACCCTTCAAAAAGGCTGTCAGTTATATTGCAAACATTTCTTATACAGCACACACTTCTCAGCATTTTCAAAAATATGGGCTGTTGAGTGTTAATAAAATCAGGCAGATGCAAATAACTTTTTTGGCCTCATCTTGGATCGCCACTCCTATCAGACAAGAAACTTGACATCCAATGACCATCCTTATGCACACACAAATACTCGATTGCTTTCTATTCAATGTACTGGATCCGACTTTTGGAATCTTCTCCCATCATATAATCAACACCAGCCAAATATTAGATTGTTTAAAAAGAAACTTCGCCTCTATTTGCTTGAAGACAACTCTAAGTACGAAATTTTTGTATTTCTGTCTATTAAGTGGATGCAATGAGCCCTTAGTTAAGGCACTAGTTTCTATCAATTTTATTTATCTGATATGTGAATGATATTAATATTGGTACCCATTGCCAGTTTATCAATTCCACATAGGGCCTCTGGACATGCCGTTGCTTCTCAATCGTTCGTTCATTCTCCGAACTTCCTTGCTCAGTTTTTTCCTTATATAATATTTTATCGTCTACAGATAAAACACCTACAAAGAAAAGGCATATCACTATCATATTAACATTGATCAAATTACTCAACTGAGTAGAACTATATTACTCATTGAAAGCTCTTATTACATGCGTAATGCCAGTAAGTAAAACTGTTAGGTGCCTGTGCACGTGCCACGTACGGTAGGAACCGAGATATCAAGCCATTGGGACAGACCATACATCGATGCGTAGATTTTATCATTTTGTCAATGCATTAAGCAGTTATAGATCATGCATACCACCCACAATCGACTGCTTCTAATCGTTCGACGTCGATGACCAGTTTCCATAATATTGTCGAGATTTTACGATGGCAAAAAGAAATGTTTGAAAACACATAATTAAACTGTTGAAACAGATGCTGCAAATGCAATGGAATCACCAAAACTGATAGAATTGGCTGGATACATTTGAGTAACCGATATGAGAGATGGGCACTGAAATATGAAATCTACACATAGGCAATTTCACACGAGTCAGAAGGACGGTTTTGGAATTCAATATTATAGTGGTTGTCTCGACCATCTGGAATCGGCTCCCGCGAGAGCTAAGCCTCTTGCTGAGAAATTCATCGCATGCATTTTACTGTTCATTGAAATCCGTTTTTTCAGCTGTAGTCAGATTGAGAGCGCCTCCTAGTAGTTATAGATGTCTCGAAGGGGCGCTACATCAAATTCACATTAATTGACTGATTGAAACCTTAGTCTGCAAAACTGCTTGCACTCCAATCCTAAATCAGTCCAGCAAAAGAAATGATCGATCAGGCTTCACTAGCAGGGGTGTAACAAGCGGGAGGAGGGGGCACCGGCCCCCCCCCCCAGTTTCAAAACTTGGAGGGCAAAAATAATTTGTGCCCTCATTTTGCAAATTTCTGGAGGAAATTCAAAAAGTGGGGGGCGTGCAATCTTTTTTAAATTATGCCCCCACTTTTCAAAACCTTGTTACACCTCTGTTCACTAGTCAGCTGTTTGTCAATCCTTCAGAGGAAGGCAATTTCACGTCCTCACCTACATCCTCCATGACGCTGAGTAACAGAAAACATTGTTGTCTATGAATTGAGGAGGCAGACAGAAGTGTGCAAAGCTGTAAGCAGAACGTACACTGACATCTGGAAAGCTTCTTAAGTTGTTTCAACGAGGATCTCAGAGTTATTAATTATTTACTTGCGCTTGTACTAATTACTAATCGTCCTCTTGCCTCACCCTCACTCAACCCCCGATTACATCTAATCTCAAGTTCTCCAACCGCGCCATATCAAGCACCGCACCTCGTCTCTGGAACGACCTTCCTTCTGAATTTCGTGCCTTCTCGGTTCCTCCATATCATTGCCCGTCATGTAACATCATCTGTCCCTGGCGACTCTGTCTATTACACCCGAGTGAATAGCTCTAAAACTGTGCAAATGAATCGCTGGACAAGAACACACAGACAGAGAAGGAGAGAGAGGAGAGAGAGAGAGAGAGAGAGAGAGAGAGAGAGAGAGAGAGAGAGAGAGAGAATTCTATCTTTATTTATATAGGTGACACTTTTCATAATTTGTGATCATGTTTCCTATGTAACAGAATTTTCCAACATTGCTCCAGTTCCTTTCCATCTATGGTGATACTTAGACCTTCTGTTGTTTTCTGTTCCTTGCTAATCCTCTTGATCTTTTAGACACTAATTATCTTACCAATGTTTCAATTGCATCTCTTGTGTCCTTGCCCTGAAACCATATTTGTCCTCTCCTAAATCCCGGTTTGTCAGCTTGATATCAAACGAGAATTTTGTCAAATTATTAATCAATGCCTGTCTTGCCAAACTACGCCTAGGCCCATACATGCCCCGATTCTATTGAAAAGTGGAGTCTCAAGTGATAAAACACAGTGTGACGGACTAAATGGGATAAAGCCTCTGAAACAGCAACAATAGCAAAAGCTGAACATCATCCAATTCAACGGAATCATTTAATTGCAGCTCTGATCCGACGAATATCTTTCACTACAGCCGAAGGTCTGTGAACTGTGATATACCACGTGATTAAGATGGATTCCAACCCAACACTCACCTATACCAGATAGGAAAGTAGCTGAAATGCAGAAGTAGCTTTAAATGCCACTAAGTTATGCGTGAAATCACTATCACCGATGGGTAAACCCTATTCAAAGAAATTTATGTATGTTTGTCTATATAGATTTACCTGCATCTGCAGAACTGTTATTCAGAGCTTCACTTGTAATCGTTTTCTGCGCCGAATCAACATCAATCATCTGGTGACGTTTTCTGGAACTGAAGTTCTCGCTGTCGACTTCGCCAGACATTTCCTGTCTCAAAAAGAAGGAATCATGATTTAAGAAATTGCGTGGAATGATCACATGAAGGGCTCAAAAATAAATACACACATATATACATATATATGTATATATATATCTAAATGAATGAGTCCTTGTCAGTAACGGTTCGTCCGCAATTGCAATGGATTAGTCTTAAATAACAAGTCAATGGGGCATAACCGGAAATCGCCTCGGACATTCGCCTCGGCCGAATATTGGACTATTCGGAAGTATTCGCCTCGGAAAATATTACGCCTGCAAATAGCTAAAAATAACTTTTAGCTAAAATATTTTTTTGATAAAATAATAGTTTTTCATCAAATAAATTCAGGAGAAACGGACTTACTTATAAGTTATTAATTAATTAAAAAAGAACTTAACATTCCATTGAATTTTCTTTAAAATAATTATGCTAATTTATATATTTTAATTTCTTTCGGTTGCATTCCCCACGTGACAACCAAATCAGTAATTTTCCCGCTTGAATTGGCTCCACCCACTTTCCTGTAAACATCAGAGAGTAAAGACGTCGCTGGTAACTTCATATTTAAAATTTTATAAAAATCTTTTACATTTTTTTCAAAAATAAAGTTATTAAATAATAAATATATTGTTATAGCCTAGAATGTGACGATACGCTATATGAAGGATATTGCTATAGACTCTGCATTGACTATAGATAGTTCTCCCTAGCTGTGCACTGGGCAGGTTACGCGATACGGCAATGCGCCCATGGAAACCTTCTTCCTCTTTGCTTTCTTCTGGCACCCGACGATAGCGAGGGCTCCGAGTTTTTCCTTTCTGATTGATTCCATCTGGGACCGGCCTCTCCGGTCTGGCAGAGGTCTAACCGGCAGAACCGACGACGCGGTCTTTGCTCAGCAGAAACTAAACCAACACAAGACAGTTTGACCAACTTTCTGATCAATGGCAAAGTAGCGAATGACCAAATAAGACGTACAGTCTACTCAAGCACAGAATGACGATTCACTGAACGCCAGAGTAGAACCGAACACACAGCTGCTCGACTAAAGGAAGGACGGACACTTACTCCTCACCCTCTTCTCAGCGTCACCCTTGTCCTTTCCCCTACTCCATAATCCTTCGCTACGACTTCCTCCTCCTCTTCCTCCTCTTCCTCCTCCTCAACAATCCACCAAGCCCTCTACTGGGTGTCCGAGCCTCCGAGGTGATCCCCGAGCGTTCGAGTGAATAGCTGTAAAAGTGTAAACGGAGAGTGTGAAAAGGAGGATGAGGTGGGGAGGAAGCGGTTAGGATAGGGTGAGAAGTTTACGAAAGGGAAATATTTCGGGAAAGGTGAGTGAGAACAAAGAGTGGATAGAAATTAGAGAAGACGGAGAAAGAGAATCACACACAGAATCTAGATTTACATGTAAATAAATAGTGCTGATGATACAGACCGATTGTGCAAACTTTACTTCACTGTAGCTTGCTCAGATGGACCATTTCTTCGAAAGTCTTTGCAATGTAATGTAATGTACATCCATGAAAATTTCTCAACGCCCACAAAAGCCACATCAGGGAGACCAGCTTAATCACCGGCGCTATACCAAATCAAGTCCGCAATAGCCAATCCTCTCGTTTCTTTCGTGCCAGGTCGAATCCGGGGAGTGAAGCTCTGATGAGGTGCTGTTGCGCGCACAGTATCAGATTAGGGTACTCTATTGTTCACGTATAGGCGTAATTATACGCCTATACAAAGCAGAGACAGGCAGACAGACAGCTGGTAGTGGAAACTAAACGCTGGTAGGCTCACTTTGCTATTATTGGTGTGTGAGGGTGCGCCGTTGATTTTTGCCCCGGGAGACGCTGGATATGGCATGAGCGGGCTTCAGGAACTCATGTACTGCATGTATCAAGTGTTCCCGAGCCAACGGTGTAGGTTTGGAGTGAATTGCTCTAAAATTGGGCAAATGCATCGACTGCCAACGACACACAGACAGACAGAATCCTCGTCTTATATATATATATATATATATATAATGTTTGACAACCTAGGTTGGTCACCCCCTCTTAGCTCGCCTTCAATTGAAGGTAATTTCTGTTCATCAACCAATCATTTTCTTGCCTTACTAAAATATACGTCTGTGATATCTTCTGCCTGCCAACCTCTGCCATCTCACATCGACCAATGTGCTTGAATGACCGTGTGACGCGCCACTCTGGACGATGGCGCTATATAAAAGTCATCGATCGACAGCAGAGGCGTAGGACGACTACGGTTGAAGGTGTCTACCTGACACATGAGATGGGAGACATCATTGGGTTTCGCCGGAGGCATACGGCCTCAATACAGACGGCGAGGAATATGAAAATATCAACGGAGTGTCAAGCAGCGAAACCCGACACCTCGAAGCAGACGCCTACCCCATCCATCTCTACGACCCACAGACCAGAAATTCATGAATCAGCTGGAGATTTGGTCTGGACCGGCTGGTTGACACTAATCAAGAATAAGGGACAACCCCGACACGAACGGCGCAACCTATTAGGCGGTGTAACTAAAAATGATGTAACGCAATCCCTGGAACCTAGTGCCTGTGTATGACACCTGACAAGGCCCAGCCATAACAGCCGCTAGTCAAACAGTAACTGGACACCTCTAGGAATCTGACGTTACGCTAGGGACGCCAAGACCCGACCAACCAGGGTTTAGTAATGGTTTCTGCAGGTGACCTGTCGTCCAATAGAGATACGAGTTTTGCATTTGGGATGGCGAAGGAAATCGCCTCTAGAAGGATTCATATAGCGTAGCAAGCAAAGGAACAGGGACTTGTTTCGGAACTGGGGAAGACGCTAGGTCGTTCTGACGATAAGGGTAATCAACGTAGTTGGGAATCCCTCTCCAACGTAAACCAGGGAAACATTTCTAAAATACACTAATAACTCCAGTAAGTGTAGATAGGATGAGTGGTGTGTATATATATAATTAAATATACATATCAAAAGCATCAAGTGGGTTGTGTTGCTGAGCTTGGTGATAGAGAAAAGAACCAGCGGGTACTCTCGTCATCAAGAAGGAGTGGCGAGAGTGGATCCCGCGACAGACCGAATTTAACTCTGTCCCGCGAGAGAATTTTCATGGCCGAATCTCGTGCTTTTGCTTCTATTGGTCCCACTCTATGGGACCAACTTCCTCCCATGACCCCCTCATTGCTTCAAACTGCATGGAGGACATCCTGCATACATGCGTTGCTTAAAGGCAGTCTTATTTTTTCTGGATCTCAGGCACAGGGAGCGCCTTTGATTGGTGTAGCAGTGTGACTGGCGCTACATGAACGCAATGCAATACAATGTAAATTGGAAATGTAAAATTGAGTCAGAGGACTGGCAAGAAATTCTGTATTTGCAATTTGTGCATGATAATTTTGGATGACTGCCATTGATTTCTACGCTTATAGCATCGTAGTAAATGATTTCAGCGCTTCGGCTGAAAGATCGTCAACTGTTTGGTTGCTGGTTTTTGCAGTTTACGACACTAACAAAGATCATTAGCGTCGCCCTCCTCATCTATCCAGGCTTGGGACTGGCACTGACCGAGTACTACCAGTGGTGAAGTTCAACTGTTTGATTCGTTGGGTCCTCGCGTTATATAGTGACGATGGACGGTGGCAATGAAGAAACTGCACAAGTGAGGTTGAAGAGTGGCACGGTGGCCGATCGGTTAGAGCGGTCGACCCGTAACATTCAGTATGCGCTGTGTGAGCGGGTTCGACCCTCGTCAAAGTCGTCAGTCACTGTGTAGGGACCTTGAGCAAGTCCTTTGCGCACAATTGCTCTGCAGTACAACTGCAATTGTGCCGTCGAGCTGTGTGCACTTGTGCGCAAAAGAAGGAAGGGCGATAACAAATTTCAAGAATTTCAATTTCAAGTGAGGATCAAGTTAGGATCAAGTGAGGATCAAGTGAGGATCTAGGAGCGTGTGTGGACAAAGTACAATGTAATAAAAAAATATCCCGAATATTCTCGTTGACTGGAATGACTGGATCCCTGCTGTATTTTAGACATAGTTTATACAGATAAGATAACGAGAATTCCAAACATTTCTTCGTCACTATCAAATGTGTTGTTTTCTGTTTCTTTTATTATTCGAACATGAGTGACTGTCAGGTACATAGTAAATGATAATCTCTCCTACCCTAGGGTCGCTACACTACAACGAACGAGAAAGTTACGATTTATAAAGTGTCCCTTCCATGCATAACCTTATCAGCTAAACGTCTACTTTAGAGATTAATCGTCCAACAAACGAATGGACGTAAAGAGATAATTCTGGTTCACAGTGGGGTGAATGGTCCACTGTCACGTTTCATTTCTTCGCTTTGTAATTGTAATTTTAACTTAATCAAAATCAGTGGCGGTCCCGATTTAAGTCAGCGGCTACATGGTAAATAGGCAGGTCTTCAAGGGCCTCCTAGGCTGAGCATAGGAACAAACTAAAAGCTCCACCCGTAGACTGTTCCAATTGGAGGGAACCACATAAGCAAAGCTCCTCGTCTGGGTCGTAGCAGTGCGCATGCGGGGTCCAAAAATAATCCACGGGCAGATCATCGGAGAGAAGCCTTTTGGGGTATGGAAAACACCCTGATACGGAGAGCCAAAAGGTATGCAGAGGTAGAGCCAACAAGATAGTTTCGCATCAGAGTGAGAGCTTTAAGCTGTACGCGTTGAGGCGCAGGGAGCCAATGAAGAGAGTCGCAGATGAAAGATGAAATGTGGGCAACTTTATGGATACCACCAATTAGTGGGGCAGCAGCAGTAACAGCTATCTCTCTCACCATTGAGCGCTCTTTCAACCCAGACATCTACAAACCTTTTTGGCCGAAATCATCCGAAACCCCCATCATTGTCATTAACTAGATGTCGTCCACCTACTTTAGTCCCTTAATTATAATTCCTTATTAGGCCTAGGTCAACCAATCACGCTCAACTCCTAGGGTGGATGACATTGTTGTGTCCCAGTTGACACAGGATTGTTATTAGCAAACAATGCAATCCTTGTACGGACTACAAGCACTGGATTAAGAAATTAGTCTGTGTAGCAGAACTCGGACATCGCTTTCCAACAGCTCCAACCCCTCCAATCATAACAAGAGTTTTACTTACTTATGTTGCTCCCAGTAAAAATATATCGATCATAAAACAATCACAAAAGCTTAATTACTTGCAAACTTATAATAATATGCACTACACTGTTTAATTACTTCTATTTGAATATGTTCTAATATTTATCCCAATAGATGAACATGTAAGTAAGATGCATAGATTGAAAATCAACAGGAATGGGAACAATAGGGAAGAAGAAGAGAGTAGTAATTTGTTCCAGCCTTGACATACGCTGTTTAGTAAATAGGCTGTAGGTCTACTAGGACTATTGATAATAGGCAAATGAGCAGCAGACAATGATGCGGATAGCCCTTCGTTGGAGGATATTTAATCTAATCATAGTCTTGTTGGATAGTTGGAGGCTCATATAAGATTACAATAGATTAAAACTTAATCTATATATCTAGTAATCTAATTAAATTTAATTACACCATATTTAATATGGTGTAATTAGGTTTAATTAGTTATCAAATGTGATGTGTAAGTTATAAATTACCTTAAAATGCGCTAATTTGGCCAATTTAATTTGAGATACTTAATTATGAATATGATTCCAACCATCACTTTTTATTATGTAGGCCTAATCTATTTCCTTGTGTTCCGAATCGAAGTCATTTTCATCGATTGCTGTGCAAACGACCAAGTCATAGAAAAATCTCACCTTTAGGTTCTTACTTAATTTCATAAATGGAAGTTCAAGTAAGATTGACGGATTTGACAAGAATACCATTGACGACATTAAGACAAAACACCCATGCTTTCAGGGTGCCCACAAACTTTGCTTAACCAGAATTTTAAGTGCTTCTTAGCTAATAGACATATAGGAATACAGTCCACCGTATGTTTATGTAGGGAATAACTTAACTAACCTACTTATTGCCAGTTCTAATCATTCATTGTCCGCAATCATTATTTGTAGTAAATTCTGCAAGTTTTGTCTGGCATGAATGGACTACAATAGTAATGAATTTGTGAATTCAAGTGGGCCTACAACATACGAAATACCAGGTGCATAAAAGTTCTACGACAAATATCAATTTGTAGTTTTCTAAAACGCTTATCAACATTACAACACTTGAGCGTAACTGACAGCTGAGGTTAGAAAAACGCAAATGTGGGGCAGTGCCTACTCATCGTGCTCTGACGTGTTCATTTTAAAAATTACTTCAAAGAAAATGGAGCTTGAGTTATGCCTCCGAAGTATTGCAAATATAGTTTGTGAAATGAAATTGCTAGGATGGTTTCAAACTTCAACGACTCCGATAAATTATCATGTAAACGTTTTAGAAGCCGCATGTGGGACTTTTCGCATCGCCATTTTGAATCCAATCAGAGGCATACTCTTGGTGTACTCATGATATTTAAATCTGCATCGCCTTTATCCAAGACTTTAAATTTCTTAAATTTTTTACTTATTAGTGGACGCTCCATATGTACACGTATCTGAACATTTTGATATTGAACCTTAAGAATCTTGCAAGGAAATTTCTCTAGTCTAATAAGCCTAAACAGCTTTGTCTTAAGCTAAGCTGAAAAGCAATAAAGCAACACCATAATCTAAAAAATTATTCTAAAAATTAAATTCTTTCTCGAATTTAATCATGTAGACAAATGCTATTATTTATAATGTTTAGTCATTACCATAACCATTTCCTGGCTTTCCAGCATCGGACCAATAGTACTTCTATTGTCCAGACCATTCATTTATCGTCCAGATGATTCCATACGCTATAATCCTTAACTCCGTGAACCCCAAGCGGTTCATAATCTAAACGAATCACTTAGGAGAGAGCTGTGCTGACGCCATGCACAAGATCCGTGTCTTCAACCAACGATAGCATCAACTCTTTTGATATCAACTGTTATGATCCAAACGGAAGAAGAACGAACGCTTGCAATTTGATCGTAGCGAATGTTGCGTGATCGAAGGCAACGATCCTTTTGTGCTCTCAGTCTATAATCGCACTATTTTTAGGAGTGAATCATATCCCTCCGCCCGTCGTCGTCGCCCTTTCTTGGCTGTCCAGCAGCATCGGCCTATAATCATCGTCTGGAATTCAGAGAATGCGTAGCCTCTTCACATTCTTTGTCAGTTGGGCGTTTAAATAATGCGACCGAAAGACGACGCAAAGAGCGACAACCCATCTTTCTCCTCCCACCCTACACGCCACCCACCGCCACACACCTCGTGTGGTGTCGTAATCTTTGCAGCGGTGACGGCGTCGATCGTTGACGAGCAGCAACGTCGTCGGCTGTTGCGCTGGAATTTGCAATGCGACACATACTAAGATCCCTCCACCTCTCCACTCCCACGAATCCCCACCACGCCATCAACTACCGGTCGCCGACGACTCACGGTGGCCGGCTGCATACTTGGGTGCTAGGTTGCTGTAATGATCGTGCACATGATTGCATACATACATATATACATACATACGTACATACATACATACATACATCCATACATGCATACATACATACATATATACATACATACATCTATACATGCATGCATACATACATACATACATATATACATACATACATATATACATACATGTATATATTACATACATACATTTGTATATATTAATAAATAATGATATTAGCTTCTGTCTGTTGTCTGTCTATTATATAAGTAAAATACTTAACTAGAAAAAATAGCGCCGGTAGGCCTATAATTATTGCACTCATTATTCAATATGCATCCCACAAGATTATGCATGCTCTCCGGATCCCTAGGTCGCATGGGCTCTCACTAGAGGGCTTTCACACTATCACCAAGGCCACCACAATCTCCCGACTCATCTATGCCTCACCAGCATGGTGGGCTTAACATCTGCTGAGGACCGGGGTCGACTCGAGACATTCCTGGAGAGACTGCGGAGAATGTGTTTCCTCCCTCCGGATGCTGCTTCTATGTCTGTCTTAGCTGAGACGGCCGACCAGCGCCTCCTACGAGCTGTAATGGCGACTGAGGCGCATGTCCTCTGACGCCTCTTTGCGCCGGTCGTCCACAGAAGCCATAAACTACGACCTAGACTACATCCGTTTACTCTCCCAGTAAAAGATGACGGAAATTTTATCCAGGATTCTTTATCAATTCAAATTTGAAGCTCATAATAAATAGTGGCTTAATTGTACCTGTCATGACCTTCTCTGCTGGACGGGGGCGAACTACGAACATTCACCTTTTGTAACTTACTGCGGTTTGTCAGTTTGTTTCTCACTAAACGAAGAAATACAAGATGAATAACTCTTGTAGAATCACTGCATTTATAGAAAATGTTTAGTAACAATGACTTGAAACAATCAAACTTTAGGCTTCTCCATTCTCCCACGGACAGACAAAATGCTCCTTCATGGAATAAATAGGAAGAGCTTGGATCTCATCATCGTATTCAATGGATATTCCATTTAGATCCAGCTCGTTTTTAGTCTGTCCAATCAACACTGTATCTATTTTATTCGATTGCGGTTGAGAATATTAGTTAAGGTTGCAGACGTGCAGCGACTCTCTGTGGCCTTACGCATTTTGGCGGTATAATTGATTTCTGCTTCCCTGTTACAGAAAGGCCGTCTCACTTCCAAAACCCCAAATTTACCGCGAGCGTAAAAGTAAACAATCCTAAAATAAAGAATGCAATAGTCATGATTAGTGTTGTTAAATTGTAGCAACAATTACTGCTAATTAAGTGGAACTTGTTTAATTGAGTGACAGATTTTAATAAAATTGTTCATTTTTATGTTTGATGTGGTGATGAGACGCCACATTTCGTCGACCCCTCGTCAAACATCGTCACAAATGCGTGACTCCTCCCTCCTAGTCGCGTGACGTCATTTATGGACGGCTCCTGTGACTTTCTGCGTGTCTTTTCCAAATCCATTGCATCTACGCTCTAGCCATTTAAGCCTCTCTGTCTCCTTTTGTCTCTGTCTCTGTCTTTGTCTCTGCCTCTGTCTCTGTCTCTGCCTCTGTCTCTGTCTCCTTTTGTCTCGTCGTCTTATTTCTTTCCTTTTTTCTCATTTCTGTCTACCGGTGTCTTTCCATCTATCTTTAATGTTATGATTTATCGTGCGCTAATACATTGACCCTAACAACACGCCTGGCGATCAGTCGGCGCTTTTTAAAGCGATCCAGGGTACATACATTCAAATAGGCCTATCATGTTAGTGACACTGCTTTCTTTCTCAAGTTAAGATCATACGTGCCTATACCTATTCATATACATTTGCATATATATATATATATATATATATATATGTGTGTGTGTGTGTGTGTGTGTGTGTGTGCGTGTGTGTGTGTGTGCAGACGTATCCAAGTATACACTTGTAAATAATACATCTGTGCTCGATATCTTTAGTGCACGATGAGTCTATGTTTGCCTGAGTTGTCATCCAGGACTGCTCTTCGGTCTGTCTGTCTGTCGGTCTGTGTGTCTAGTATGTCGATGAACGGGCGTTTCCTTGCGCAATGTAACAACGTAAGAGAATGTCAGATATTCGAAAAAACGTGCTCTGAGTCAGCCCACTTCATTCGGCGAACACGTGCACGCAGTTCCTTGAACGTAGTTCGTGGTGAGCAATCCGCTCATGTCAATAACTATAGGCTATTCACACGTATACATATCTATTGCTTAATATTTTGTATTTACAGAATCTCATATGCCATTGAAGATGTAATCCCAGTCCTTGCTATTGAGATGTGAATCAAAGATTTACAGATTTTACTACTTTAATTATAAAAGTTGAATTGTTAACAAGACAATTATTAACAAGACAATTGACTCTGATTGGAGTTTTTAAATGACAGGCCAAATAGAACGATATAAATGAAATTCAACGTAGTGAAATGCAAAGAAATGCTCAAAATGCGACAAAGGTATTATGACGGTGGTTAAGAGGTGCAGTGTTGGGCCGGTCAATGTCCTTCTTTCTCTTCCGGTCAATGTCCTTCTTCTCTTCCGGTCAATGTCCTTCTTCTCTTCCGGTCAATGTCCTTCTTTCTCCTTCCGGTCAATGTCCATCTTTCTCTTCCGGTCAATGTCCTTCTTTCTCTTCCGGTCAATGTCCTTCTTCTCTTCCGGTCAATGTCCTTCTTTCTCTTCCGGTCAATGTCCTTCTTTCTCTTCCGGTCAATGTCCTTCTTTCTCCTTCCGGTCAATGTCCTTCTTTCTCTTCCGCTCTATGTCCTTCTTTCTCTTACGGTCAATGTCCTTCTTTCTCTTCCGCTCTATGTCCTTCTTTCTCTTCCGGTCAATGTCCTTCTTCTCTTCCGGTCAATGTCCTTCTTTCTCTTCCGGTCAATGTCCTTCTTCTCTTCCGGTCAGTGTCCTTCTTCTCTTCCGGTCAATGTCCTTCTTTCTCCTTCCGGTCAATGTCCTTCTTTCTCTTCCGCTCTATGTCCTTCTTTCTCTTCCGGTCAATGTCCTTCTTCTCTTCCGGTCAATGTCCTTCTTTCTCTTTCGGTCAATGTCCTTCTTTCTCTTCCGGTCAATGTCCTTCTTTCTCTTCCGGTTAATGTCCTTCTTTCTCTTCCGGTCAATGTCCTTCTTTCTCCTTCCGCTCTATGTCCTTCTTCTCTTCCGGTCAATGTCCTTCTTTCTCTTCCGGTCAATGTCCTTCTTTCTCCTTCCGCTCTATGTCCTTCTTCTCTTCCGGTCAATGTCCTTCTTTCTCTTCCGGTCAATGTCCTTCTTTCTCCTTCCGCTCTATGTCCTTCTTCTCTTCCGGTCAATGTCCTTCTTTCTCTTCCAGTCAATGTCCTTCTTTCTCTTCCGCTCTATGTCCTTCTTTCTCTTCCGGTCAATGTCCTTCTTTCTCTTCCGGTCAATGTCCTTCTTCTCTTCCGGTCAATGTCCTTCTTTCTCTTCCGGTCAATGTCCTTCTTTCTCCTTCCGCTCTATGTCCTTCTTTCTCCTTCCGCTCTATGTCCTTTTTTCTCTTCCGGTCAATGTCCTTCTTTCTCTTCCGGTCAATGTCCTTCTTTCTCTTCCGGTCAATGTCCTTCTTCTCTTCCGGTCAATGTCCTTCTTTCTCTTCCGGTCAATGTCCTTCTTTCTCCTTCCGCTCTATGTCCTTCTTTCTCTTCCGGTCAATGTCCTTCTTTCTCCTTCCGCTCTATGTCCTTCTTTCTCTTCCGGTCAATGTCCTTCTTCTCTTCCGGTCAATGTCCTTCTTTCTCCTTCCGGTCAATGTCCTTCTTTCTCTTCCGGTCAATGTCCTTCTTTCTCTTCCGGTCAATGTCCTTCTTCTCTTCCGGTCAATGTCCTTCTTTCTCTTCCGGTCAATGTCCTTCTTTCTCTTCCGGTCAATGTCCTTCTTTCTCCTTCCGGTCAATGTCCTTCTTTCTCTTCCGGTCAATGTCCTTCTTTCTCCTTCCGCTCTATGTCCTATTTTCTCTTCCGGTCAATGTCCTTCTTTCTCCTTCCTCTCTATGTCCTTCTTTCTCTTCCGGTCAATGTCCTTCTTTCTCCTTCCGCTCTATGTCCTTCTTTCTCTTCCGGTCAATGTCCTTCTTTCTCTTCCGGTCAATGTCCTTCTTTCTCTTCCGGTCAATGTCCTTCTTTCTCTTCCGGTCTGGAGTTTCGATTGGAGTTTTTAAATGACAGGCTCAATAGAACGATATAAATGAAATTCAACGTAGTGAAATGCAAAGAAATGCTCAAAATGCGACAAAGGTATTATGACGGTGGTTAAGAGGTGCAGTGTTGGGCCGGTCAATGTCCTTCTTTCTCTTCCGGTCAATGTCCTTCTTCTCTTCCGGTCAATGTCCTTCTTCTCTTCCGGTCAATGTCCTTCTTTCTCCTTCCGGTCAATGTCCTTCTTTCTCTTCCGGTCAATGTCCTTCTTTCTCTTCCGGTCAATGTCCTTCTTCTCTTCCGGTCAATGTCCTTCTTTCTCTTCCGGTCAATGTCCTTCTTTCTCTTCCGGTCAATGTCCTTCTTTCTCCTTCCGGTCAATGTCCTTCTTTCTCTTCCGGTCAATGTCCTTCTTTCTCCTTCCGCTCTATGTCCTATTTTCTCTTCCGGTTAATGTCCTTCTTTCTCCTTCCTCTCTATGTCCTTCTTTCTCTTCCGGTCAATGTCCTTCTTTCTCCTTCCGCTCTATGTCCTTCTTTCTCTTCCGGTCAATGTCCTTCTTTCTCTTCCGGTCAATGTCCTTCTTTCTCTTCCGGTCAATGTCCTTCTTTCTCTTCCGGTCAATGTCCTTCTTTCTCTTCCGGTCAATGTCCTTCTTTCTCTTCCGGTCAATGTCCTTCTTTCTCCTTCCGCTCTATGTCCTTCTTTCTCTTCCGGTCAATGTCCTTCTTTCTCCTTCCGCTCTATGTCCTTCTTTCTCTTCCGGTCAATGTCCTTCTTTCTCCTTCCGCTCTATGTCCTTCTTTCTCTTCCGGTCAATGTCCTTCTTTCTCCTTCCGCTCTATGTCCTTCTTTCTCTTCCGGTCAATGTCCTTCTTTCTCCTTCCGCTCTATGTCCTTCTTTCTCTTCCGGTCAATGTCCTTCTTTCTCCTTCCGCTCTATGTCCTTCTTTCTCTTCCGGTCAATGTCCTTCTTTCTCTTCCGGTCAATGTCCTTCTTTCTCTTCCGGTCAATGTCCTTCTTTCTCTTCCGGTCAATGTCCTTCTTTCTCTTCCGGTCAATGTCCTTCTTTCTCTTCCGGTCAATGTCCTTCTTTCTCCTTCCGCTCAATGTCATTCTTTCTCTTCCGGTCAATGTCCTTCTTTCTCCTTCCGCTCTATGTCCTTCTTTCTCTTCCGGTCAATGTCCTTCTTTCTCCTTCCGCTCTATGTCCTTCTTTCTCTTCCGGTCAATGTCCTTCTTTCTCCTTCCGCTCTATGTCCTTCTTTCTCTTCCGGTCAATGTCCTTCTTTCTCCTTCCGCTCTATGTCCTTCTTTCTCTTCCGGTCAATGTCCTTCTTTCTCCTTCCGCTCTATGTCCTTCTTTCTCTTCCGGTCAATGTCCTTCTTTCTCCTTCCGCTCTATGTCCTTCTTTCTCTTCCGGTCAATGTCCTTCTTTCTCCTTCCGCTCTATGTCCTTCTTTCTCTTCCGGTCAATGTCCTTCTTTCTCTTCCGGTCTGGAGTTTCGATTGGAGTTTTTAAATGACAGGCTCAATAGAACGATATAAATGAAATTCAACGTAGTGAAATGCAAAGAAATGCTCAAAATGCGACAAAGGTATTATGACGGTGGTTAAGAGGTGCAGTGTTGGGCCGGTCAATGTCCTTCTTTCTCTTCCGGTCAATGTCCTTCTTCTCTTCCGGTCAATGTCCTTCTTCTCTTCCGGTCAATGTCCTTCTTTCTCCTTCCGGTCAATGTCCTTCTTTCTCTTCCGGTCAATGTCCTTCTTTCTCTTCCGGTCAATGTCCTTCTTTCTCTTCCGGTCAATGTCCTTCTTCTCTTCCGGTCAATGTCCTTCTTTCTCTTCCGGTCAATGTCCTTCTTTCTCTTCCGGTCAATGTCCTTCTTTCTCCTTCCGGTCAATGTCCTTCTTTCTCTTCCGGTCAATGTCCTTCTTTCTCCTTCCGCTCTATGTCCTATTTTCTCTTCCGGTCAATGTCCTTCTTTCTCCTTCCGCTCTATGTCCTTCTTTCTCTTCCGGTCAATGTCCTTCTTTCTCCTTCCGCTCTATGTCCTTCTTTCTCTTCCGGTCAATGTCCTTCTTTCTCCTTCCGCTCTATGTCCTTCTTTCTCTTCCGGTCAATGTCCTTCTTTCTCTTCCGGTCTGGAGTTTCGATTGGAGTTTTTAAATGACAGGCTCAATAGAACGATATAAATGAAATTCAACGTAGTGAAATGCAAAGAAATGCTCAAAATGCGACAAAGGTATTATGACGGTGGTTAAGAGGTGCAGTGTTGGGCCGGTCAATGTCCTTCTTTCTCTTCCGGTCAATGTCCTTCTTCTCTTCCGGTCAATGTCCTTCTTCTCTTCCGGTCAATGTCCTTCTTTCTCCTTCCGGTCAATGTCCTTCTTTCTCTTCCGGTCAATGTCCTTCTTTCTCTTCCGGTCAATGTCCTTCTTCTCTTCCGGTCAATGTCCTTCTTTCTCTTCCGGTCAATGTCCTTCTTTCTCCTTCCGCTCTATGTCCTTCTTTCTCTTCCGGTCAATGTCCTTCTTTCTCCTTCCGCTCTATGTCCTTCTTTCTCTTCCGGTCAATGTCCTTCTTTCTCCTTCCGCTCTATGTCCTTCTTTCTCTTCCGGTCAATGTCCTTCTTTCTCTTCCGGTCAATGTCCTTCTTTCTCTTCCGGTCAATGTCCTTCTTTCTCTTCCGGTCAATGTCCTTCTTTCTCTTCCGGTCAATGTCCTTCTTTCTCTTCCGGTCAATGTCCTTCTTTCTCTTCCGGTCAATGTCCTTCTTTCTCTTCCGGTCAATGTCCTTCTTTCTCTTCCGGTCAATGTCCTTCTTTCTCCTTCCGCTCTATGTCCTTCTTTCTCTTCCGGTCAATGTCCTTCTTTCTCCTTCCGCTCTATGTCCTTCTTTCTCTTCCGGTCAATGTCCTTCTTTCTCCTTCCGCTCTATGTCCTTCTTTCTCTTCCGGTCAATGTCCTTCTTTCTCCTTCCGCTCTATGTCCTTCTTTCTCTTCCGGTCAATGTCCTTCTTTCTCCTTCCGCTCTATGTCCTTCTTTCTCTTCCGGTCAATGTCCTTCTTTCTCCTTCCGCTCTATGTCCTTCTTTCTCTTCCGGTCAATGTCCTTCTTTCTCTTCCGGTCAATGTCCTTCTTTCTCTTCCGGTCAATGTCCTTCTTTCTCTTCCGGTCAATGTCCTTCTTTCTCTTCCGGTCAATGTCCTTCTTTCTCTTCCGGTCAATGTCCTTCTTTCTCTTCCGGTCAATGTCCTTCTTTCTCCTTCCGCTCTATGTCCTTCTTTCTCTTCCGGTCAATGTCCTTCTTTCTCTTCCGGTCAATGTCCTTCTTTCTCTTCCGGTCAATGTCCTTCTTTCTCCTTCCGCTCTATGTCCTTCTTTCTCCTTCCGCTCTATGTCCTTTTTTCTCTTCCGGTCAATGTCCTTTTTTCTCTTCCGGTCAATGTCCTTCTTTCTCTTCCGGTCAATGTCCTTCTTCTCTTCCGGTCAATGTCCTTCTTTCTCTTCCGGTCAATGTCCTTCTTTCTCCTTCCGCTCTATGTCCTTCTTTCTCTTCCGGTCAATGTCCTTCTTTCTCCTTCCGCTCTATGTCCTTCTTTCTCTTCCGGTCAATGTCCTTCTTTCTCCTTCCGCTCTATGTCCTATTTTCTCTTCCGGTCAATGTCCTTCTTTCTCCTTCCGCTCTATGTCCTTCTTTCTCTTCCGGTCAATGTCCTTCTTTCTCCTTCCGCTCTATGTCCTTCTTTCTCTTCCGGTCAATGTCCTTCTTTCTCCTTCCGCTCTATGTCCTTCTTTCTCTTCCGGTCAATGTCCTTCTTTCTCTTCCGGTCAATGTCCTTCTTTCTCTTCCGGTCAATGTCCTTCTTTCTCTTCCGGTCAATGTCCTTCTTCTCTTCCGGTCAATGTCCTTCTTTCTCTTCCGGTCAATGTCCTTCTTTCTCTTCCGGTCAATGTCCTTCTTTCTCCTTCCGCTCTATGTCCTTCTTTCTCTTCCGGTCAATGTCCTTCTTTCTCTTCCGGTCAATGTCCTTCTTTCTCTTCCGGTCAATGTCCTTCTTTCTCTTCCGGTCAATGTCCTTCTTTCTCTTCCGGTCAATGTCCTTCTTTCTCTTCCGGTCAATGTCCTTCTTTCTCTTCCGGTCAATGTCCTTCTTTCTCTTCCGGTCAATGTCCTTCTTTCTCCTTCCGCTCTATGTCCTTCTTTCTCTTCCGGTCAATGTCCTTCTTACTCCTTCCAGTCAATGTCCTTCTTACTCCTTCCGGTCAATGTCCTTCTTACTCCTTCCGGTCAATGTCCTTCTTACTCCTTCCGGTCAATGTCCTTCTTACTCCTTCCGGTCAATGTCCTTTCCGTCTTGTTCGGCGGTCGTTTCGATAAGTGATCGATGCAAACGTGTTATTATGCTTCCGTACATCGATCTTTCTCATGCATGGAGCAGTCCAACTAGAACAGCCTACCATTAACTGCATAACTATTTCATCATAAATAGCTCTAGAGTCTAGAATCATTTTCAAGTCATCCTACGACGCACGTGTCTTAGATTGTCGTGTCAATCGTCCTCGTCACGTGCTTGAAATGTCCTTCAACAGTATCCGCAGAGTGTGTGTATACTTTAATAAATAAATTCTAAATTAATCTTATTCATTGTTTCAGACTATGAAACAAGTTAGTAGTGGGCCCATAGTCCAACTACAAAGAACCGGCAACTGGTTGCATATCCACTTTAAGTTATATTTTTTTCCTGTCTTTTGTTTCCTGTTGCCATCTGCTGTTGCAAAGATTGCGAGTTCTTTCGGTACTTCAATTTTAATTCATCGCAATGCACTAAAGCCAACTTCCATGTAAATTTAGTTCACCGCTACATGTTACACGTCGAGACTACAATTACGGTGGTGGCTAGAATTGAACTCTGAACCTAACATCAACCCTAACCCCAACCCTAACCCCCAGCTCTAACCCTGACCCCGACCCTTACCCAACTTCTAACCCTTACCCCAGCCCTAACCCCAACCCTAACCCCAACCCTAACCTCAACCCTAACCCTAACCCCAACCCTGACCCAAACCCTAACTTCAACCCTAGCCCACCCTTACCTAGCCCCAGCCCTGACCCCAACCCTAACCCTTACCCCATCCCTAACCCCGACCTTAGCGCTAATCTTTACCCCAGCCCTAACCCCGACAGATATAGGCCCTATTTGAAAAATGTGACATAAATTATAAAGGGGCCGTCCGCAAATGACGTCACTCAATTTTAGACGCATTATGACCCCCTCGTCACACGTTGTGACGAAAGTCACAAAGCTCTGACCTCCAAAAAAACCAGATGTACCCAATTTTATATGCACATTTTCTTATAACTATCAAAAACTAAATATAACTGTTCTACTATCTTAAAACTAGTTAGTAGAACGAATAGAAATGGTTAAGCCATTCTCCAACACACAAACAGGAACAAATAATTCTGCCTAGAGGCTCATTTATGCATTGATCAAGATGAAAAACTTTGGTAGAGTCATTACATTCTAACAACAATGTTTGATGACAATTTCTTGAAGCAGTTCACAACTTTATGCTTCTCCATTCTCCCACGGAGAAGCAAATGCTCGTTCATGGAATAAGTAGGGAGAGCTAGGATCTCATCGTCTTCTTCAATAGTTATTCCATTCAGATCCAGCTCATCTTTGTCTAACCGATCTACACCCTAGCCAGTTACTTCGTTTTCGCTTTCCGCCATTAATTCACGTTGCCGACGAGCAACGACTCTCTGTGGCTTGTGCATCTAGACGGAATAATTTGTTCCTGTTTGTGTGCTGGGGAATGGATGTCTCACTTTCAAGTTCCAAAACCACCAAATTTTGCGAACGTAAAAGTAAACATTCAAAAATTAAGAATGCAATATTCATAATCAGTGTTGTTAAATTGTGATAACAATTACTGCTAATTACGTGAAACTTGTCTAACCGAGCGAAGGTTTTTAGTACAATTACGCATTTTTGATGTTTGACGTGATGATGTGATGTCACATTTCTTAGAGCCCCCTCCCCTCGTCACACATTGTCACAAAATGTGTGACCCTTCCCCTATGCGCGTGACGTCATTTAAGGACTGCCCAAAGGGGCGGCAATTTGTACTCGGGCGCAAAATACCATAGCTACGCCTCTGTAACAAGGCGAATTGAATTCAGTTGAACTCAGGTGTTAGAATACCGTAATCGGAGAGCGTTTGTAGGACTGCTGTCTCGTTAGACAGACCATCGTAAAAAGCACTGGACGAAACAAAGACCAGCGTATTAAAAGCGATCGCCAGCGGAACTTTAGGCCTATTATGAGCGCGTTGTCATCATATAACATCTTTTTCTTATTAGGAATTTGATTTCGAGCTTATGGTCTAACCGGGTGGCTATTGTGTTCTAGTCTGAAGGAATTGTCCGAGGGCAATTGTCCGTAGAAGAGCAATTGTGCATAGCTAATACTAACCGTTCAGTTAATAGGCTCTCAATTTCTCAAAATGTGTAAAAATTCTGCATCAGTCAACTACGATGCAAAAATGAAAAAGTACAATATCTAAAAAATGAATAATAAAAAGCAGTTTAAGTTGCAGTTAAATTGCGACAATTTAAACCTTAATTTTAGCCGAGGTAATAATACAGGGACAAGGAATCGTACATAGGGCCTAATAAGCGTCGGTATAGTCTAAAGGTTCTACAGTATCACATTATTTGCAGATTATAGTTTGAGTATCGATACAACTTCTATTTACACTATACATTTTTCATCAAACCAGCTCCAACTGAAACTAAAAAATCGATCAAAACAATTATAGGCAATTAATTTCTATCTCCTAATGTAAATTCTTTGGTCTTGGCCTCTCGATGTTAGTTTGGTTAGGCTAAGCGCATGTGAATGATGTGGTTCCCGCGGCTTCGCTTTTGCAAGTGCTGTTCACAGATTTCGGATTATAAGGCGCAGTCTAGAACTGGGTTCGTTTTCGCAGCCAACATTACTGTTTCGATATTTCGGTTCTGTTCAGCGATCATCTTCACGTCTGTTAAGATTACACGTGAATGGCAACAGGTTCTCTTTGGCAGACAGCCAACAGTTTTGTAAACAAACACGACCTTCTTTAATATTAATGAATAGGGCGTGGCAAATAATTTTGGATATTTATAGCTACTATCACCAGATAGACAACTCAGCCACTCAAAAAATGCTTCTATCAATGCCATAATAATTTATCATGTTGTTAGCTTAACCTCGCATATCTTTTTGCGTAGGAACTACAATGCACCACGTAATGGCCCATGCAATTACATGCATTACAGTGACACAATAGTCTTTAAGCATAATATTATCTTCATACATGGCTATATACACATCTCGGTTTCCTATAGAGTGCTGCATTCTTCTGCTTTTCGATGTTTGATCCTAGGCTCAAGACAAGGAATCTATATTTATTAAGTCCTTTGGCTAAAGACAATAATGAACGAATACGTGAATAATTCTTGTACATGGATCGAATAATCTTAAAAAATGCCGACGTACTATCTTGCTACCGTTACTTATAGCTTCCACTACGACTGCTTCATCCATCAACTAGAACTACCACAATGTCCATGAATATTCTGCTAGCAGTCGATGTATTAGGGCCTTATAATTGTCATTATTAATATTTGTTCCCGAGGTACATATTATCCCTCGGAATTATAAAACTAGGGGGCGTTGTTCTGGAATGGCTAGTTTTAGCATATGGTTTTATTGGTGTGAAAAATGATGCTACAAATAGTGATTGCGTTGAAGCGCTGGACAACCATAGACAAGCACAGATAGAGGAAGATATAGTCTCTGTCCTGTCGCCTGAAATTAATAATAATATTAATGTTATTATTATTATTATCATCATTATTATTATTACTAATAATATAGTCAAACAATTTAGTGTGTTATAGCTGCACAAAAGAACCTCTGAAGGCAACGGCATTGAATCTTTGGATGGAGACTTATAGACGTTGGAAAAGGTAGCTATAGTAGTTTTTTTAAGGGTCCCGGGTGACCTGTGTCAGGAGGCAACCCAAGTCTTTAACAAAAGTCATTCCATCATTGTCCACTGGGCCCATGGTCTCAGACTCAAAGGCCAAAGGAACAAAGAGATAGGTGGCAGCGAACTGGCTGCACTCGACGTTCTTCCTGGTGGTTGCCACCTACGCTGCCGCTCACCCCGATGATGACGTCATTTGGAGATTTGGTGGAGCCACGGTGTCAATCGAAGAAGGGCGTCGAATTTGTATAGCAGAGAGTGTGCCGTGCATGGACTCCTAATGTATACATCAGCTTCTGGGAACTGAGTGAACATCTGAGGAGAAGCAGAGCGTCGTGTTTGGCTACAAACTCTATATAGGCTGGTAACTGCTAAGGCCAGTTCCGTGCATCTGCCCTCCAGACATGTCGTCAAAACCTCGCTGGTGGATAATGGTGCGCCCAGCATACAGGATTTTTCCGGCGCATTTCACACATAGTACGGGAAGACATGGTCGGAAACTTGTCCGTCTTGGCGATGGGCAGTTGCAGTTTAACGACACCGTGTGATAACATAGATCATTAGCGTTGCCCTCCTCCATTATTCAGGCTTGGGACTGGCACTGCCTGAGTTTTTGCAGTGTCGTAGTTCTATTGGTGATGGATGATCTCACATATTGTCTTGATTGAGTCGTTGCCCTAGTTGCTCACCTTGCTGTTCCAGCGTTCTCGCATCTTCCGCCACCGTCGCTTCCCCTCCTCCTATGGTTAGATCATCCATGTAGCCCAGTTCCAATGGTGACGACATTTCCTGTAAGATTGGCAGCAGTGGAAGAAAAAAAATCAAAGGGCCTAGCGGGTCTCCCTGTTGGGGTCCTACCTGTGACGAAATGGTATACTATCCAAACTGAAGCTCTGAGGGTTCCGCGTATGCTAGGTGACAGAATGGAGCCAGTTCCGGCAGGACGTCATATATCGAAGACAACATTCTGTTTCTTTATAGGCTGTTGACGGCATTCTTGAAGTTTAGCTTCACAAGGACTGACGCTGTCGGCATTGCTTCCAGAAAGCGCCTGTTATATTTTTAATTATATTATTCGATTTATCTAAATTATATTACATTATATAGTTATATTTGTTATATTATATTTGTACCGACCCCCCCCTCCAGCGGCGAGTCTGGCTCCCTAAGGGGCCTATCGGTGCGCTGGAGGATTCGGCGATGTTGAAGATCGGCAGTTATAGAGGGCAGCAGAAAGGAGCCTAAATCATAAGAAGGCATCGTCGTGGTTCGTGTGGCCAAGGGGTCTCTGGCTAGTCTAAGCCTATTTTTAATCCTGGCACTACGGCGTAGGACACATCCAGGCTCCAACTCTCTTTCTCCAGGCCCAGGTTCTAGACCTTCAACATTCTTACAGGTAACTGAAGGAGAGATAAAAGAAGCTTCAACATTACTTAGTCTCTGCAATAGCTTACATAAATTAGTTTCCTGTCTCTCTGTCAAATTATCCAATCTTTCTGTCACACTATTCAAGCATTCCAATATTGATTCCAGAACCGTAGAGGTCTTACTTTTAACAGATGAAGTGTTACTTAACAGTCTCTCTCTTCCTCGTTCAACATCTGTCTCTAAATCTTCTACGTCTGACATTTTATGAAAGACAAACACCAAATTGGGAAATATGTTTGTATTAAGCAACTACAACTTCTACAAGAACTAATCTAAGAGTTAAAACCAACGATGTTATATAACACAGTTTAGCAAAGCAACATTAGACCAACAATAATATTAAAAACAGTAATAATAATAATAACAATAATAGTAAGAATAAAAATAATAATGACAACAGAATACCACAGTTCAATACTCGAACAATGGCGCTTGTCTAAAATAAGGACTCTAATGGTATGGTAATAAACAAAGCAATCATTCCCTTACTTTGTTTTCTTCCAGACTTTCACAATGGAGTCTATCTTCACTTCTCATAATCTCCATACCTCCATCAGTAGCTATGGCGACGCATCGACTTACAACGCTAAACTGATCTTGGACAATCCTCTCGTTCACATGACGACAGACTGATTGACACTTACCTAAGGCTGCATGGCGCTTATAAAAGGATAGCCTCCCGACATCCTTTGCCGGGCGCGGGAAAGACTTCCTCACAGGGTGCAAAAACGCTTAGCTACGCTTTGTCGGAGATCCACGCACAGAGCCATTAATTCCAACCTTTGAAGGCAGGAAATATCAGATATCATTGACTGAGGTGACCTCCTATGCCTATTGCATCAGCATTGCGCAAGGTTCTATATATATATATATATATATATATATATATATACACACAAAAGGCAGGTAATAGCTTACCTGAAACTTGGTAATGTAATGTAAGCTTTGAACATTCTATGATCGTTACATATTGTTATATTTGATTAATTATTATTAATTATTATAATTACTATTATTATCATTGATATCATTATCATCATCATCATCATTATTATTATTATTAGTAGTAGTAGTAATAGTATGAGGTCTACTATTATTTTATGAAAAAAAACAGATTTAATCATTGCTTCATTATTAAAGTCGACAAACTCAATTAGGCCTACAGGATAAACAAAAAACCGGTTTCCACACAAGTTCGTCAATCGGTCCTGGGTCACTCGGTTCCCTGTCAATTCTAAGCTAAGGAGCCCGAAAGAGGCAAAATTTCCCGGTAGGAGGGCAATTGATAAGTGCTACAACAGAATCTGATGGCTAGTCTCACTCTGATCATCTACTTACCTAACATAATTATAGGCCTACTAATAGAATTCTGCTTTTGCGTATTTTGCAAATTTTCTTATGATTATCAAAAAAGCAATTACAACTATGAAAAGACTCATATAAAACTATGTAGCCTAGTAGAACGAAGAGAAATGGAAAAAATATGCCTACAATTATTAACCCCGTTATGCATTCCATAAGGTGAAAAGCTTTTATAGAATCATTAGGCCGTATACATTCATAAAAATGTTTAATAGCCTAACAATAACTTGAAATTGAAACAATTCAAACTTTATGCTTCTCCGTTCTCCCACGAACAAGAAAAAGGCTCCTTCATTGAAAAAATAGGGAATTCTCATCATAATGTTAACTGGATATTCCATTCGGGTACCGATCTTCTTCGTCTATCAAAGCGTTTTCCGGCCGTTCTGGTACTAATCCGGACAACGAAAGCAAGCCATTATAGATTTTACTCAAGATCCTTGGGTTTTACTCTAAAAGAAAAATTAAGGCCTCGAATGAATAATGAAACTCGAGTATACTCATAAGATGATGTATAAATTTTATTTTAAAATAAAAATGTCATTTATAAAGTCTAGACATTGTTATTTATAAAATGATTATTTTTGGCTATCATTTATTATAAATATGGTGTAATACCAGCGCTACATAAGCCTCTTGAAACAAATACGAGCTGTCTTGTCTAGCGCCTGGCTGTTATTCATTCTTGACGTTGTCGTACTACGCTTACGAAATTTTACTCAAAAGATTTACTTTCTGTGGTAGATAAACTTCGTGAAGATTTCGTCCGATATTCATGCTTGGCATCGACGACACGATGCCAGTTAAACACCGAAAGATCGCTGTAATGGGATTCCGAAGCGTCGGTTAGTTATTGTTGAAATACGAAGTTTATTTGATAGGCGTGAGGTGAGGCGTGAGGCAGCGCTGGGGCGGAATGGACAATCGCACCTAGAGGGGTCCGCTTTAAGTTCAGAATCACTGTTGGCATTTTTATTAGCGTTAGCGGTAATGTTACGTTTCTGTTGTCAAATTTTTGGTTGTGGAAATATGCTTCTCATCCTCTTCTTAGAGTTCTTTGGTCAGGGTACCATTTCTAATTTAGGGTGTGGTCTCCGGCTGTCACGTCGACTTTTCCTACGCAAGTGTTTACCGAACGCCCACTCTGCACGCGTTGACCTTCTATTGGAAGCTCTTCTGAAGACGTTGATTCGTTTGGTTCATGCATGCTGAGAAGCAAGTCATGATGCACAGGACTGGATACACCATTAGACACTTATGCACGTGCATAGGCCCCCTCCCCCGACCAAAGGGATCCCCGAGCTTGTACATAAAAATTTTGTGTTCTCAAAATAGCTGCAACTTGGTCCTTGTTGATTGAATTTGTAAGCTTTAATCAAAATGTGTAACCTATTTGTCTATAGAATTATCTAAATGACTGATTGTAGCATCATCACATAATAAAGCGAGTTCACCTTCGAAAAGGGCATGTAAAGGGCACGGAATTTCAACTGCTTTGCTGTTTACTATTTGCCTGCCATTGTGGAGCTCCCCAACACATATTGATACATATGGCCCATCATGTTTTAGTCCGACATTGCCAGGGTGGTGCCCATTATTAGCCCTAGGTCCATTTTATCAATGTAAATAGCGAACACTAAGGGTAGCTCAACACATATTTGAGGGAATTGAATTCATTTTAATCGAGTGACAAGGAGAAATAAAATTCAGAACCATAGACCAAAGAAACGGTGCAATTCGGCCAAACAGAAAACTGTAAAATGGTGACATCACACGTGACCTTGACCAGGAAAGGGAGCACTTGTCAGCAATGGACTTGACAGCTTCCATATATTGATATCATCAGATAGTAATGGAAACAAATTTCAGGACCTTTGCTAAAGAATGTGTGCTCTTTGAAATAAATTTAAAAATCATTTTGCAGGAAATTGCAATTGAGAATTCAATCTGTCTCTACCTGATGCATCTGAGACAAATTGTCCCTTTTCTTGGCCAAGGTCACATAATGTCTAGGTTTCCATAAGTAAATTGTGATTTGTGTTGTCATGCAATTCTTCTTTCAAACTAAGTTCTCTGTCCTAACAAGCAGACATTTGGTAAAAATTGACTATCGGTCATCACCAGGGTGGGTGCCCAAGCACCTTGATGAGGTCATATCCATCTCCTGCATGTGTAGTATGTCTGGATATCTGAAGGTCTGCTAGATATTTGCCTGACGTTTGGTTGATTATTTGTGAGTGAATACGTGAGAATGAGTTTGTTAGTTTTTATCAGACCTGCGACTGCAGTCTGTCTTATTTTCAGTACAGCTCATCAAACTCAACACTGAGTTTCGCTGTTTAAACTGTATTAGGCGAGGAAATGGGTTTGGCCTGTCACAAATCCTGCATTACATAAATTTGGTGTCTCTGTGCAACTGTTTATGTGCTATCGACGTTTGCCGCATCTGCTTGTCGATGCATAAGACACTGGTGTGCAAAGCAGAGGAGGCGACTTAGATTTTTACTACTCCTTAGGCTTAGTAACCTTTCTTTTGCTAGGCGATGATGTTGGTTAAATTGGATATGTGACGTAATGGAGCCTTGCATGACTGCCAACAGTTAGATTTGACTATATTTACTTGTGATCATCCATTCACACTGTACTTATGATCATACTGTGGTTTGTCAGCTGGAAATTGAACAAAGATATTATATTCTATTTTATTAGGTAAAACTAATTTATCATGATGAACGAAAGGTTCACCCCAAAAGCCAGATCTATGCTCTTTCGGCATGGAAGCTTTTTTTGACTGCAGTTGTTATATATGATTGCTTAATCATCGTCAAATGTTGTCATCGATAGCCGTGATCAGTGTAACCAGTTGCTGACCAGTGCTTCTCTTACAGATCATAAATGAGACCCATAATTCGTTGTTGCACCCATACAGTGTCATAGGGTGAAATTTGGAGATGGTGCCTGAGGTGTGTTAACCTTTACTTGTCTGTCTTCTTGTTGACGAATTGTCTTCCTGTCTAGCTCTGTGTTAAAAATCCTTTTCGTTTATTTCCACTTCAGATAGGTAAATGCTTACAAACAGATGTTTGGAGATTTGTTTAGCTGCACTCTGTTTGGGTGAATAGCATGTTTTATAATAATGACATGATTGATTATCATTAATATCAGATTCAGACTATTTAACCCACAAAACCCGAGCTTTGGAGCCATCTGTACTTTTAATTCTGGTGGTGACCAAAGCATTTTCTTTGAGGGTGTATCAGGTTGTGATGCAACTCTTCAATTGCCATGCCTCTATTTTGACCAGTTCTAACATTCCAGACCAGCTCTCAATGGAAGTTTTCAGCTTGTCACAACCTGATTAGGAAGCTCTGAAGTCTATTTGAGGAGTTCAGTTGAGTTGTATGCATGAATTATATTCTCATTATGTGTTAATTTATTTTACAATGTTTGTTTGCAGAAGACAAATTTGGATTACAGACTGTTTTATTTTTATTCCATCAGCTTCAGTTGACACAGATCTTCAATGCTTCATGTATAAAAATTAGCATGTGAAGAATTTCTTTAATGTAATCTAGGACACCACATTAATTGTATTTGTACTTAATTTCCGTTACTTTTCTGGGGCTGTTACATTCATTGAGCGGAATGAGCAGAAATTGATCTGCATTTTATTGCAACTGGGTAAAAGAAAGCAAAGCACCCAACACAACCAACATACTTCAAATAGTTTTGTGACTTAGGATTTTTATTCCATGTTGCCACAATAGTCTAGACTATATAATTTGATGTACGGCTGTTTTCTGTGGTCGTTAATGGAGATCTGCTGTCGTTTTTTAATGTGCTTTTTGAGTTGTTTTTCTTATGCCCAGCTATAAATACTCTTTCTTTATTTTCAGTATAATTTACCCAGTGGTGTTGATAGTTGAAGAATCGTATTATTGCCAGTTGTAGTTTTTGTCTGTAAGAAAACTATTTATTAATCTTTATTTGCCAGGCACAGTAGCAAATACAGAAAGGAAATTTATGTGGAAAAGTTGCAGAACTTACAGGACAGTCAAAATTACAGAAAAGATTCAATCAGTTGTTACATGCCTAAAATGAATATTTTAGATGCTCACTCACATAAGACGCCTTGTATTAATTTGGAGCATGTTGTCATTAGCTCAAAGGTTAACTCAGACAATTTTACAGACTGCACAATTTAAGTTACACCTATGAAGAGGATTCAGGGCTTCAGTCTCCGCTACTAGGATTCATGTCGTGGATCTTGATAGTGATGGGCACCTTACATGGCAGACGACGGTGAAATTTTACTCCTGTAACAACACATCTCCGTTCTTATAGTACTTGGAATCATGCTGCGCTTTGTTCGTTTGTAATTAAATGTAGATATTATATCATATTATAGTTATGACCAACAGATTAGTGGTACTAATCCGGATAAAGAAAGCAAGCCATAAGCCATTATAGCTTTCAGTGTAACAATAAGCCATGTAGACAGTGAACATCGACAAGATGAAATGAAACAGATTAACTAAACGTACAACATTTTGTTGATAGTTTGCTGTACAAAGAATTGGATGGCTTAGAATTTCAATGACTTTGAGTTTGACCAATATATCCACTAACATTTCTTTGACCTTTTGACCCCCAACATAACTAATATCTGACCTGCTATCAGTATATTTCTACTGTCATGTTTATAATTTATAAATAAGTTTAATTTTTCGCATCTGCTTTCATCGATTTCTTTTAATACTCGCCAACACACATTATTACCGTGATCCAAAAGGTCACCTAAAGATCATCATAATCACCATCAGTTCCTGAAGCCAGCCACTTTTTGGCGATGGTACGAATAAATGTGGGTCAAGTATATTGCTCCCCTTGTTGTTAGTCCAAGTGATGTCATCATTTATATTATTTATCAAGCATATCTCATATCATCTAGCAAATTTTACATACAATGTAATAATATTTTATTTGAATATGATCCGAATTGTGATTCTGGTTATCATTCTGTGGTCCAGCAACCAATCCGTTGTGTGCTACAACAGTTTGACTAGCAGTGGGCTTTGTGGTAGTGGTGTGGGAATAAGTCTTCTGGACAGCAGACCAATCGATTTTCCTGATGTACCGATGATGAGTTTGTTGTTGGGACAAAGCAAACAAAGAAGGATATTGTTGATGCAGTTACTTTGAACTTGATAGATGAGTTCATTTATTTGATAAAACACTGTTATTTATGCTGTATCTAGATCTATTCGTGATGCTGTGATCCTCTGCATTCTCTATTGTTAAGTGAGGTGGAATTTAATGTTTACTATGGTACAAGAATATATTTATTGAATATCTTTTTTGCAGAGCTCTGAAAAGTTAAAAAGGCTCCTACTTCCTATATTGGAACATAGAGAGCTGCTCTCCAGCCCTTGACCTGTGAGTGGATCAATCCAAAGGTTTTGGACACTGGACCAATCTTTCACCTCACTTTCCGTTTAATTCGCAGCTTACCTACTATGTAAAATTAAACATCATGTACTACGATTTGCAAGGAATTTGGCATTACAATAGACCAAATTACCTATGGCATTTAGAAATTTAGAAATTGACATATTTGAAGCATTAATAGTAAATATTGGGTGAAAAAGTGTACAATTTATTGCAATCCCAAAGCAACTGTTATACCTATGGATGCAATGTTACTAATCTTATCAACTTCAATGTTAAAAGAAGAGTAATGTTATCTTAGCAGCTGATCAAGATGAGCCTGCATGTTACTCATCAATGAGTAAGTCAGTGCACACCAGTTTGAAACAAGTGATAAATGGTCTAGAATGGCAAGAACATTGGGCACTTCAATGTCAGAAAGTTCAGGAATATCAGTGCAGTATTAAGCTAACAGACAGAATGACGACTGAATGAGCAGTTTAGTAGAGGGATTCTAGTATCTACTTTTAACAGACATTTGGTGAATGTCTGATTGGTGCTATTAAATGATCTAAATCTCTTTGGTCATCAGTTATGTCCAGAATTCCTCTCAATGTTTGTCCAAGTCTTCTTATGTACTCATTTTATTGTCTATTCAGTACAGTCTTCGTCTGCCTTCGTTTCTCTTCACTTCAGACTGAGGGTTGCCAACTCTGAGCAAACCCGTTCCAGGACATTTCCAAGTTACCACCATCATGAATGATTTACGCAGTTCATCTGCAGCGTACCAAACCACAGAAAACAGACAAAGCACCAAACCTGCAAAGTTATTCGCATTCCGCTGGGCTTATGAAGTTACTAGCTGGGGAACCCGGTGTTGCATGGGTTGAGAAAGGTTTATGGCCCTGGATAGCAACCCCTCTACGGGGTGTCCCAGGATGAGTACACAGTACATACCCACCTGACCAACTGTGCAAATGATGTCCAACTACTGTATACGTGCTACCTGTACGATATCTCCCAAACCATCCATTCATTCATGACGGTGTAAAAGAAGAAGAGATGTGGCAGACAGATATCATGTGCACATGTCAGCAAATGTGCAGCAGGTGTTTCGTCGACACGCTCCTGGCGACTAAGAAGGAACTTAACTTGGGGGTTCCTGAGCAAGGTTTTTGGCCCTGAAGACCAGGAAGAGGGCGGCCACAGGGTTCTCCAACCCCTCTACTGGGTGTCCCAGGTGTTCCCCGAGCCAACAGCGAAGGTTTTGAGTCAACAGCTTTAAAACTGTGCAAATGCAGACAGACACTCACACAGAATCTTCTCTTTATTTATATTGATGATCTTCATATGATGTTCGAGACTTCAAGACTCGATTAGTCTAAACACTTATGATTAAATTGATTGTTGAGATATTGTATTAAAGGATTACTCATAGCTGGGGCATAACCGAGTAGACAAGTTTCACTGGGTACTGAATCCGAGTATTTGGATGAACTATTTGCCGGATCCGGGTACGAACCGAATAGTAGCGGCAAATCTGGTCAGCGAGTAGTGGTGGCGCTGGCTTTGAAAATTTGGTACGCAATAACGGAAATATGCATGTTCCGCACATGATGTTCATTTAAAACATATTGAAAGATGTAAAAAAATTAATCTTTTATCTTTCTTTCAGTTCGCAATTGCGTATTTTGCTTTCATGCAGCGCTGCGACTACCAACAAGTACCATCCGTAGGCAAAGCGTAGTTAATCTGCCATATGCACAGCTACGGAGAACTATCTATAGTCAACACAGAGTCTATAGCAATATCTTTCATATAGCGTATTGTCATACTCTAGGCTATTACAATATATTTATTGTTTAATAACTTTATTTGTCAAAAAACTGTAAAACCTTGTCATAAAATTTGAAATATGAAGGTATCAACAACATCTTGCTCTACTGTTTACCGGAAAGTGGGTGGAGGCAATTCACGTGGGAAAATTACTGATTTGGTTGCCACCTGGGGAATGCAACCAAAAGAAATTAAAATGTATAAATTAACATCATTATTCTAAAGAAAATTTAATTGAATGTTAAGTTCTTGTTTAATTACTCAATAACTTAGAAGTTTCTAAGTCCGTTAGTCCTAAATTTATTCGATGAAAAAATATTATTTTATCAAAAAAATTATTTTTTTCTAAAAAAATTATTTTTAGCTATTTGCGAGTGTAATATTTGCCGAGCCAAATACTTCCAAATAGTCCAATATTCGGCCGAGGCGATTTCCGGTTATGCCCTACTCATAACGCTTGGATATGGATGATGTATTTTAACCACATAATCTTTTGTAATTACGTATCTATTCCCGGATTCTGAGACAAAAAAAGCATAGTCCGGGACATGGGATGACCTGAGTCAATTCTGTGCTGTCCCAATCATTCCGAGGCGGTTGACAACCCTATTCAGATCCTGCATGTAGTTCATAGTGTGGGTTTGGTCAACAGATATTCTGTCCAAATCATTTGAATATTTGCTAAATGACTCCATATAACAGTTGTCCAAATGCCTAAGAACTATCTTATGTCTTAATATCTTTTTTTTGTAGCCTTTAATTAACTGCAATTTTTTGTTGTCAATTTGTTTCCAAGCACTCTTTTCTTGTCGTACTTTTGTCCGCACGCCTTCTCATGCGGTTTCTTATTTCTCTGCTTCTCCACTTGCAGCTGATTTTCTGATGCTTATCATGTATGTCAAATCCTTTGTCTGGTTATTTCCATTAGGGATTTATAGACATTCAAGATCTATATACAAATTGAGGTAATTCTTAAATTGCTTTATTATTACCCAGTCGCCAGGAGCGTGTGGACAACTATCAACCCATTCTTGGATGGGTTGATAGTTGAAGGTTTCACTTTGAGTTTTTCAATGAGCATTTTTGGAATATTTTCTACATTAACAGTAGGAGTAAAAATCATCTTCTGGTGTCATCTATCTGTGACCAGAGCAATGTAATCATTAAATATTTGATTGTTTATCAACCTCCTTTTAATTACATTCCTGCATGAGTGTTGCATAGGCTGCCATACTAGGAATAACCACTCTTGAAGATATTGATTGATGCAACTTTGAGTTTGAATAATTGTCCATTATAGACATAATTTAATTTATATATTGAAAAGTTCTGCTTGTCTGCATTGGTGTCGTGATGTTTTTTTTTGGTTAGCAACTAATATAAAGGTGCTGAAGTGATTAATCTGTGTTCTATCTAATTAAATCATTAGCAATAAATTCGTCTGTCCTTGAATCCGTTTGGCTATACAATATGTTAGGTATAGAAAGCATGTACAAATTGTATAATCATGCCAATACAACAAAGGTCTTTATTGTCAATTTCAGACTTAATAAGATACCTTAAAACCATAGCAAACACCAAATGTTGAAATAGTTTAATTTCAAAAGTGCGTAAAGTTTAATTTAAACCGAAGGTTACTTTAAAGCAGGTATATACTAATTAAGGCCATATATTTGCAGCCACCATGCAGCTCATGTGCTTACTAGTGTCTACTGTCTAACCATCTGTGTATGGGCGCACTGTATCCGCCAGTGTGACGTATATTGATTTTTCAAAAGTGTGTCGCTTTTCGTCACTGCACCTTATACAGTCATGTATGTCATCTGGAAAATGCTGTACATCCAGTTGTTATTGTCTTTCTATAGAGTTCTTCTAATTTCTTTTGTTAGTCAATTGAATTGTTTCTGATCTGTATTGCTAGTTTGTTGTGTAGCTATGTTTTTTCTTTCCAGATAAATAATAATATAGTATTTTGTCAGATCTTTAGCCATCTTGGGATCTCATTTGACTATATTGTTGTTGGCTGATGTTTGTGTTCGTTTGTTTGTGTGTTTGGTCACATGTATCTTCTTTGCTATCTCGATCTCTGATCTGTATTCTCCTCTCTAATGTTTCTTTGTATTTCTGTCTGATGTCTCTGTCTATCCTTGTTTGTCTTTCCGCTTCTCGTTACCATACTAAACATCCCCTGCCACACTTGACCAAACTACTGGCCTCATTTTGAGTTGGTGATCGAAAGCTTGCAATCTGAACCATTTTGGTTGTTGAATGATCTGTGGTTTTTCACATTGAGTGTCATAGTTTGGTATGATAAGGTACGTCCTCCTGCCTTTCCATTCTATGATGTCCATTGTCTTTATGGTTTCTTTGACCATAGAAAGTATTCTTTGTATCCAGGTCATTTGTTGCCCAGAACTGACTAAGTCTTATCTATCTGATGTCTTTCCATATATTGCTGTCTCTCCAGGTATTGTTGCCTCTCCATATGTTGCTGTCTCTCCAGGTATTGTTGCCTTTCCATATATTGCTGTCTCTCCAGGTATTGTTGCCTTTCCATATATTGCTGTCTCTCCAGGTATTGTTGCCTCTCCATATGTTGCTGTCTCTCCAGGTATTGTTGCCTCTCCATATGTTGCTGTCTCTCCAGGTAGTGTTGCCTTTCCATGTATTGCTGTCTCTCCAGGTATTGTTGCCTCTCCATATATTGCTGTCTGTGTAAACTTTTCCATTGAAATACCTGGTGTTGCATGTCTTAGAATTTGATACATTATCTGCTGGAGTTGTTTAGGAATGTGTCATTGTTTGATAAATACGTTTTTGTCCATCCTTCCTTCCTTTAACATTATCTGGTTTTACAATGAATTCTGAGTTTCACATGATGCCATCAGAATCCACAGGGTGAAAGGCCCAGTGTTAGTAGTCTTCTAGTATGCCATCGGATGATAATGTGAAACCAGAGACGAGAGTCAAAGCTCAAAGGCCATGCAGATTTAGACAAGAGACAGTTCCTTTTGCATATCAGTGGTGGTGGCATTCCATCCTGTGGATAAAATATTATCTTAGAAATGAGAGTGGTCTCAGTGGTACTAGTTTGCTTGGAGATCATCAGCTAAATCAGAGGATCTCAAGTTCAAGGTCTACTGATGTAGACCCGGATCTGGTTTAAGGATGGGGCAGACATTAAGAAAACAGATATATATTTCTACACACATGTGTTTTAGATAATGGATGTACATGTATTGTTTGAATTTTTAGCATGTTTCTGTATGTTATATATATAACATCATATATATATATTACATATATATAGTTATATATATGTGATTGGTATATATAATATATTACATGAGAACAATGATTGATGTGTGTATAGGAGAGCTGATAAGATATGTTGGCCTTGTAATTATGAGACAGCCTCCTTACAGAATTGTTCAAAGTTCATGGTCAAAGTGCTAAAAGTAGCTTAATTTTCAGTACTTGAGTTAAAGTACTCTTAAATATTTCTGAGATGTATTATTGTGGACATCTTTTTAAGCTGTTTATGACTCATCTGTGCCCCTTATTAGGTGTGTGTGTGTGGCCTATTATAATGTAGACCATGATATTTTTTTATTGACCCTTCAATGGCATCTTGGAGACTTATGTATCCTGTTTGGGTGCATTTTACCCTGAGCCAAATCAGGTGGTGTTTTTTTTTCAAATCAGGTGGTGTTTTTTTGGTGTCTTCTCGATCTGAGAAGTCCGTATTGGTACTTCAACTACCACATGGTTAGAACTTTCATGTAGTTCTTCATAGGCTTTTTTTACTATATATTAGGCTAATGAGATATTGACAATGAAAAACTGGGACTTTTTATACGAAGATAAAATTCATATTTTGTCAATCTAGCATAATATAATTTAACAGTATAACTTGCACTAAATCTGTCTTAAGTACTTGTAATATACATTACACGATTACATTGATTAATTTTACATTGAATATAAAAGTTCCATTTTGTACAAGAGTTAATCTTATCTAGGCATACACTAATTAATCATGACATAATAGTTATTCTAAAATTAAATTCAAAATTGATCAAATCAGTCACTCATATTAGGCATTTGAATGTCACTTTGAACAGTTTTTGTCTGCTAATGTTTCCTCATATACTCTCTTCCATATTAACTTTCACTATCATATCAGCTTCATGAGTGTCTTCTGATAATGGACTTTTTCATCTGCCGATAAGAGTTCATCAATGAGAATTACTCACTCAACTGTAGCATTGGTTCCAGGAGTTGCTAATAAGAACAATTGTAGAGTCAAGTTTGTATGTTTCCATTGGATAGTCCTATTTACATTTGAGATTGCAATTACCATTGCCTGGTGTACTGCATTTATTTTGCTTGATCATCTCATTCCATCTTCCATAGATGCTCCAAGAACACTCGAGTGTGTTTATGTCCATACTTGTGGTATACAATAGACATTATAAGTAGAGGTCTATATGCTTGTAATATGCAACATACCTCCATTTCAATCATTATAAGGCTACTTGTAATCTTAGTAATTTGTCAATATCATACATGTGTACTGTGTAGCCAAATGCCCCATGTGAGGTCACTCTATTGGCAATGAAGCATTTGACTAGAGTTACTGTAGGGAGGGGCATAGAGTGCTCCATAATGTAGGGGTTAGCTGGCCCAAGTAGCTGTCAATTAACAAATCAGAGTTCAAATTCTCAGTTTGGAAGCGGGGGGGAGGGTGATATTTGTGAGGCCGGGGGGGTCAAAACCCATCACTTGTCGTTTTTGACTTTGTTATTAAATCATATGCTACAATGCACATGCTTCCAAATACTTTTTACAGAATCAAAATCCCTTTCTTCTAACTAAAGTTATACTCATTTGACTCTTTCATTAGTAAAATCATGACTGAGAACATTTAAATAAAGTTTCAGAATATTCGTGCCATCAAAGTTCTCAGCAACCATTACTCGAACGCTCCAGAATTTTGCTGTGCAATGAATGGCTATATTCTGTACGAAATAGAGCATACAGCATCTAAATCTGGTCATTACATTGCAAATAATGGCAGGTAGGTGGAAGAAATCTAAGTTGTTCACCTCAAAAAACATGCAAATTTAGCAGTGCAAATATTGACCCCATGTGCATCAAAAGTAATTTTTCTCCAGATATTTGAATTCAACAGTTTTAATTTCAGATATTGAAAGTAGACATATTTGTTTGTAACAATATATAAAACCATTTTCTGTGCTTTTGACCCCTCTCACCTATTTCAACCTTTATCTCAATAACTAGGAGCCAGCAAATGGCGGGTTTTGACCCCCGGCCTCACATTTGGTTCCAGAGATTTCTGCTCCATGTGGACCCTGGCAAACTCAGGGAAAATGGGTACACTGATCATACACTGTCCGTGGGAAGATGAGACTGAGGGAGAAGATATTGAATGAAGTCTTCGTACATGTTTGCTGCCTCAGAGCTCTTCTCTTCTTCTGTTAGACCTGCTATAAATGCTATGCTACACTTTTCTAATCTTTCTACGCCTTGCGCGTTCTTAGAGCCCATGCATGGGCTTCATGGCGTGGCCCTCTATGATGTTGTGAGGGCTATTACTTTAGCCCGTCTTCTGTATGCTTCTCCAGCATGGTATGGTTTCACTAATGTGACCCTCCACGCTCGCCTTAATGCTGTTGTTCTGTTGCAACACCAGATGCTCCCCTCTAAACAGATACTCTTTGAACTCTGTGAATGAGCCGATGTCTCTTTTTTCAACTCAATCCTCTCTAATCCTGAACACATTCTAAGGAATCTTCTTCTATTAGGATTGTGTAGCACCAGTTTTGACCGTGTGCTCACAACAGGTCTGTTCCCCAGGCTGATGATTTCACCCGTTTTGGCTTCATTATAGGATTATTGTATCAGCACCTTAACCCCGTTGAGTTTTCCTCCTGCCCGGCCTTTAGTTGCTATCCGGCATTTTACAAGCTTTTATGCTTTCAACAGATAGGTATATAGATGTTTTGTTCGTACGTGTTAATTTGTACATGTCATGCGCTTGCAGACGTCTGATTAGAGAATTTACTTAATTACTTTACTCTTACTATGGCATGGAGTGGTGAGAAAATGCTTCCTGAAGAATGGGTAATCAAAATTTGTAATGCACTAAAATAATGAAACATGTGTTAACTTAAACATAGTTTGAGTAATAGTATTTCTATGCTGTAGTGCTTCTTTACTAATAAAAATAGTGAGAGTTTTACTTAAGTACAACAACACATTACTTTTGCTTCATTCCAGCTGTGCCTAAACAGCCTATGTCACAAAACCTAATTGGCCAGTTATTTTACTAGTAGGCATTAGTTATGCAAAATAAAATAGACTTATCTATGTCAGGATGTCAGTGTTTGACTTGTATTATTGTATGTTGATAGTACAGGTCGATTACAAGAAAGGTTAGAGAGGTTTTGCTTTAAAGCAGATGATTGCTGTTTTATGGAGAGGCAGAATCTATCTAGCTATATAATTACCTAAATCATGTGACTACGTCTGTCTGTCTGATTCAAGGCGAGTGATTGGACAGCGCGTGATTGGACATCGCTCACACCCTGTCTGAGTATGTTCGCGTTACACACAAAGTTTTATTCATGCCTGTGTAACTTAACTATCTTTGCAGCTATTAAAATTAAATATACTGTGTAATGTAAGTATATTTTCAGTTATTAACTGGAAATGCATACTTATTGGATGAAACTCAATTTTGAATCGGTTGAATCGCCCTTACTAATATATGGATTCAAACAACGTTGTTCAGAGGGTGTTTCCTGGGTAAACAATGCGACGGCCGCTGAATTTTCTAGCCTTCGGGGCACAAGTTGTAGCCTTTCTGGAGGAAACTGGTTGAATAGTGAGCTATTTTATTTTCCAGTCTGTGATTCTTCAGGGATTAACAGCTAGTAGAGTAAATAAATAATTTGTGAAATCTTTTATTATGTCGATGTGGTCTAATGCACAAGGAACCAAAACCAAGACATGGTCATTAATCAGATCAATGTCCAGAAAATCAAAACATGCAACTCAGTGATTTTGTTTGCGTTCAAACAGAGGACGATCTGACCTGGAATTTTGGATGTAGCTCACTTCTAACCGTGATCCTATATGACATAATAGAATCACAACATCTGTTATCAATATTTAAGACCGCATTTTCAGGTTCCAATGAATCTTCCAATAGCAATTGTCCAAAATAGTTAATCGAGGCATACGCCTCTAATCGGCAGACCAATCCACATAACCACAAAATAATAATTATCTCATTACTCTTAGTAATATGTGAATTACGTTGATAAGGAACAAATGGATGTATGCAACTCAACATTTAAATTTTACTTGGATGCCCGGCTGAAAATGTTTACATTTGGTACAAACGTAAATTAGGTCATTTGGGAGTTAACGGATGCGCTTTATGTAAGAGTAGAGCTAGCTCATGTGACACTAAAGGTGATGCCAACGTATCCATATATATTTTTTTCATTATCTGATTGAACTTGATGCCTGAAAGCAACAGCTGTGAATATTTAGCGTTCTTGGTGTTGACCTGGGTGCATAACTGAACATTTTTGTAATACCTTCACATGTACTTCTCCAATTGTAAATGCTGTCCAGAGTTCATTATGTAGTATGAGTTCATGGGCTGGAGAAGTCACGTGACCACTGTTTGGGCTGTGACACACACATAGTTCCCAAACAATAGAGTCCCATTTGGGGTTGACAGTTGACACCATGCTCAGAGTTTGTGAATCATGTGCCTTTGAGAATGAGGTGAATGAAATGCCGTATGGGTGAATGAAATGTGTGTCACAGGATTATGGTCACCAGCTGCTGCTATTCTCTAAGGCTGATGATCAAAGATGCAGTGCTCAACCAGATACCATCTCCCATTTGGCCCAGATCCATGTGCACAGTCCTAGCATTTATCAGCACTGGCCGGTCCTCTTATCACAGAATCTCTTTCTTATAAATTGCAGAGGTCAATTCGAAGAGCACAGCTCATCAAGTGTTGCATAATAAAAACAAAGACTTCCTTAATTAACATTGTTCATACAGGAACAAGCCTTTCTCTGACACATTGACGTCGTGGCAGTTCAAAATAGTATGTGAGCAATTCATGTTTAATAGTGTTCTAAAACTCGTAAACTCCAGTTGGTTCAGGTTAGTGGTAGCATTCCAGAACGAAGCGCAGAAGATCCGCATGGATGAGGGATCCATTTCCATTGCCCTCCCGAAGTCAACTCGGCCTTTCCACTCGCTATCATATGATGGCAAAGAAAGAGTTGCAGTAGGACATGATTAATAGGTGCCCAGCTGCCTGTCTGACAGTTGAAGTTGACTCCTGTAATAACATGTGATCGTCCTTTGGTACTATATTACTTGTTACCATACTGTCATTTGTCAGTTTGAATTAGTAATAAACACCAATATTTGTTGTTCACATGACATCCCGTATGCAGCGCAGAACTTTGAACTTTATAAAGATAGATTTCTGAACATGTAAGAATTCTGCAAAAAATGCACAAGTGCCGATATGAAGTAGTTCTAGTTGTGTTGCAACAACAGTATGGTTGCTGACAAAATGTGGCAAATCCTGATTTATCCTGTTTATAGGTTTGCCAACCGTTCCGGAATTGCAGGGACAATTCCGTAACCGACCCAGGCCGTCCCATGCCGCGGGTAGTAACTATTTTGTCCTGGAATCCTGGAAAAGATGAGTAATTACAAAAGATTATGTGATTTAATGACAGTATCTAAATTCAAGCAACAGGAGCAATAATGTAATACAACATCTTAATTCTCAATGTTCATAAGCATAATTTAATCATAAGTGTTTTGACTAATTGACTTTCGATTAAGGACTCAAAAGTCTCGAACTTCATAGCGGAATGCGGAAACTTCGCTGATTTCGGGGTTTGTCCAGTTTGAACAGTTTGGTATATTACGGGTTTTGGGAAATGTTCGGGAAAGGATTTCTTCAGAGTTGGCAACCCTAAGTATGTGTTTGAGAGTTGTTATCATGTCTATCTGAGAATTTATCGATTGCCTTTTGCAGTATTATTTATTCAGAGGTGCATATACTTAGCATGACAGCCCCAAGGAAATAAGAAAATTTTCAGCCAACAAATGGTTGAGGGTAGGACCCTGAGTCACTATGATCTACCACAGATTGTGGGGAAGTCATTTCCCATAGAAAGTCCCATGATACCAAAGACAGGAGGGTGTTGGGCCACTGCAGTCCTTGCCCAGGTAACTAGGAGATCAAGTTGATCTACTGATCGACAGAGAGGAGAATGGTAGAAGAGACAGTGGTGGTTTGTGCATTAAGTCTAGAAGATATTTTGGAGCTAGATCCAGTTGAGTTTTTAGGACTAAGAGCAGTGCCTTGTATTGGATACAAGAGTCAACTGGTATCTACACTAAAAGTCAATGTAGGACATCAGTGATGTAGGTAGAAATGAGGGAAACGAACTGTGGAATTCATAACCTACTGTAGGGGGGATAAGCCTGCCTATTGAAGCCCTGCTAATGGAGAATCGTAGTAGTCAATACAACAGATGAAAGCAGAACAACGATTGTAATGACAGCAGACACAACAGCTTGTCTTGATGGCCACTCTGGTGCAACAGATGATAGTAAAATGAGCACAAATGCAAGAGATGATTAGGGAACGTGAGGGTTCTTTGAAGGGTGACAGCCATGTCGTGGAAGCAGAATGAACAATTGAAATCAGTCGACGTCAACTGCTGTTTGGTTCCAGACCAGATGCAGTTAAGTCTGAGAGGAGTTAAGGCTAAGTTCGTTGACCGAGATCCATGTTATTGTGGCCACTTACATGAATTTAGAGCTAAAATTGTGTTAACTTCCACTTTAACTATTTTATTCTTTAAAAACATGATCTGGATGTTAGATTTTTAGCTTGAATGGAATTATGAGGACAGGAAATAAATAAATGGATGACTTTTCATGAGTTGCCTGGTATTTCGATTATTATCAAATATTCAGTTCCTTCTTGTTGGATATGTGTTAGAAGCATAGTTACTCATCATTGGCTTTGTAAATTTATGTGTATTAAATTATTGAAAATACACAAAGTTAAGTGAAATCGAATACATTGCTGAGCTGTGACTGATGCTGTTAAGGACTGATTGAGGAGGCTTTGTAAGACTTCAGACTGTCCATCATGTGGCTAGGCTGTGGGTCTCATAAGGGACCATAAACAAATAAAGGTCTTTGCTTCTGATGCTTATCTGATGATTACACAACCATGGCTTCTAACATCCTTGATCTTGCTGTAATGTTTCTTCAGCTATGCCACAAAAGTAAGGTGTGGTGGGACTGGATTGGCAACCTTGACTAGTTAACTTGACTAATAACTGTTGATACTTGTAGCAGTGATATTCCTCCAGCTATTGTGATCACTTCATACAATAACTTTGTATATATAGTGAAAACATCTTCTAAAATGAGGCAGTGGGAAATAATGGTGACCTATTGATGCAGGTACACTGCATGCAGTAAAGTCAACTGTTTATAACAATGGCTGGTTTATTCATCAGGATGTTTCTATTCTTGCTTTGTTGAATGGGGTAAATAAGATCTGGTTTGCCTTCAATTGTTTTATTTTGGCATTGGCAATTGACACCCGTATATTGCCACTTTTAGTCTGGCTTCCCATCAAGCAAGGTATTCAGTTTGAAATCAGTCTCATTGTTCAGAAAGTATTATAATTCTAAGAAGACAATCTCTATCTGTTCCATGCCAAACCTTCTGACTAATCAATCATCACAAAATGATTTTGACTGGAGTTGAACTGGGAACGATTCTGAGTAGGTTATATTTAAGGGGCACTTTATGAGTTCTTCAAGTGAATGAGCTACATAAAAGTCCTCGCAATGAATGACTCAGCCCATGGATATTGTGACTCTTTCTGTGCCCCAGTGTCTCAATGGTTTTGAGTTCTTGGCCTTTTTTGTAAGGCGTTCTCAGCTGTGGAATTCATGTACTAATGTGTATTAAGTGTGCTGCTTGTTCCTTAAGTTATTGGAGTCTAAACATAGGACTTGCCTGTTTCAACTTGATAACCCATCATTTCCTAAATTCTGGTGTCAGATTCGGATAAGACTGTCCTTTTGATCGTAATTTCTATTGAAGGAAATATGAAACTTTGTGCATCATGAGAACATCAGATTAGATGACTTTGACCTAAGTTGTATATATAGAACTTCAGAGTTGCATTTGCTAATGTTGTTGATTGCTGTTAAAGGCTGTTGAACCATAAACTTGACAAAGGCCTTGGGAGGGACTTTCTTGTTTTTTTCTACGTACTTGTTGATGAGTGGTGTTTGAAGCTGCCATATAGTCAGACAGAACCCATTCAAGGTGCCAGCATGTCTGAAATTCCTGTTTACTATGTTAAGCACTTAACTCACTTTCACCTAAGTTATTATATGAAATTTTATGATCTTCTGTGTCTCCCAAGAACTTCATATTGTATGTTATGTTTGTTCATATTGTATTTATATTATTGCCTTGCTGTACATTTGATACTTGACTGCCCTGTGGAATGCCATCCCCTCGTTAAGTGTTTTCATTCTCTAAGAATATGTGTCTGCATGTGTGTATCTCTCTGTCTGTCTCTGTCTGTCTGTCTGTCTCTCTCTCTCTCTCTCTGCGTGAAAACCTGTTTCTTCTGTTGGAGTTCTTATACTGGGAGTCCTTCTGAATGGCCATTGCTGGTGCTAAGTTAATGATTACAGCATGAGGACTGTTTGTATGTCTGATAATCAAGCAGCCTTATTACCAGACACGCATACGGTCCTCTTTGGTCCTCTTTGCGGAGTCAATAATTACTGAATTATGACGCTAATAAGGCCAAAAATATTTCTGATTTATTTAAACTTTCACTTATGTGCCTAAGTATTTGGACATCAGTATATATGAAGAAAATATACAGAGGAGCTGCTGTAACATTATGTCAATGTCATATTTTCATACTAAAGTGAAGAAATTTAAAATATATACAAGTTCAAATTGCTTTGACCAATCTACCCGCCTCTATCCCAGCCTCTATCCCAGCCTCTATCCCAGCCTCTATCCCAGCCTCTATCCCAGCCTCTATCCCAGCCTCTATCCCAGCCTCTATCCCAGCCTCTATCCCAGCCTCCATCCCAACCTCCTCCTCTGATGTTGATAAGGAGATTAGTTACCATAGCTTGCCTAAAGCTGAACTATACTACTGAAGTTGTGTAGTATTGTTTTGTTTTTGCACTAGCAACTGGAGGTGGAATGAATGTGTTTTCTTATGTTTTACAGGGAAAACATCATTAACGACACAGTTTGTGGAAAATCAGTTTCACGATTCATACGACCCGACCATTGAAAACAGTAAGCTGAAGTCAAATTCTGAAGGATTCTGTAATTTAATTTTTGGGCCATTTGAAATGACAATTAACATCATGTTGGCTAGCGCAGAGATCGCCTCTGAGTAGATTTCTTGAAGAGGCGCTATATCAAGTTTCATTGATTTATGAACAGTTTAGCATCTTCAACATTGGACGTCATGGGATCAAAATGTGTTTTTTGGTAATATATGCAAAACAAAACTGTTATTACTCTCACGATTTCAACCTAGCACTGACACATATTTCTTGTGTAATTTTTTAACATAACATAACAACTGGTTTTTATTGATCGAAACAAGTATTACAAGTATAATTCAAATCTAGTTTTTTAAGGAAAAGGAGCGAGCAAGGAAGAAAACCCAAAAAGGACACAATTCCCTTAGTCGGGTCACCCTAATGCAACAAGTAATTATGGCAGCTGATATGACATTGAAACATGAAATAAAAATTCTTAACTAGTTAACTACGTGCATAATGACAATAAGTTTATATATCTATAAGTGCACACATAACCTGAATTGATCAAATATTCGCACATTCTTTTGTTAAAAGTACCGAGATTTTTCAAACTATTCACAACTTATTTTTAGTAATAAGTTGTGAATAGCTTGGGCTTTGAAGTGCAGATAGCTGTTTTTGGAGGTTTCAGGAATTTGACATGCATGTATTTAACTTGCCGACCTATCAATTTTTTTACTGAGGATCTGAGAGTAAATAGTTCTCATAGTTATGGGAATGTAGAAATCTTGAGATTTCTGTTATCTATAATTTATGTTTGTAGTATGTACTTATCATGACGCTTAAGACAGTGCTTTACTGAGCTATTTAAAAGATGGCGCAGTAAGTTTCCAAATAAATGTATACATATTAGTAGCATACATGTGTGCATACATATGAATACATACATATGTACAATTTAGTACATACAGAAAAAACATTTAATATGTATCTGCCAGCTCATTGGTGAGTTTCAGTGACAAATGAAGAGTCGATTGTAGTAATAGCTTCAAACTCAGGAAATTGATTTCTCATAGTGACAATAGTATGGGAAAGTTACTCACTATAGAAGATGGCGGCCACTAGCAATGCCAAAACAAACAAATATGTATTTCTCCGGTCAGGGCTGATTTGTAGGCAATATTGGCTGCCATCTTGGATAGTTGTGGTCCAAAGCTATTGCCACTACAATAAATTAATTCATTGATATTTTGTTTGCTGCAAGCAGCATTTGAACGGCACTTTTGAACTATGAATGTTGAATGTATGTGCATGCTTTATATTGAGAGATCGTTTACTTCAGCCCTGATTATTTTTCAATTAGTTTGGTGGATGAAATCCTTCACCAACGCTAGATATCCGTTTGAATAGGCATCACATCATTTTAGGTTTAGTCCAATACGTAGCACTTTCACCGCTGAACTTTGTTTCTGAATAGATGTGTACGTGTCCCTACTCCCTAGTGGCTCTTAAATAAGCCAACATCAGAAGGCTTTGAGCTGGTAGCTTATTTCAATTACGCTGGTCATCTTGTCTCCTTATCAGAAAGCGGATTTGCGCCTATGCCGAAAGTTATAGCTGTGACTTAAAATGTTGAGGAAGACGATGTATAAACTGATTAGCGATCTTTTGTAGGTTGAAAATTTATGTTGTAATTGTGTTGAGTGCTTGTTTTGACATAACCTATCATCAGAAATTGCAACTATAAATCAATTTCGGTTGCACATTTCCCTTCTCTTAATGTTGCGTTGTTTAATGTCATTGCAGCCAGCACAACATTGACTAAGCCTAAATAACCAATGAAGTAAACCTTGCACATGGACTGCATATCTCTTTTGATTGAAGTGTAACAGGGCATTTATCTCAGACAAATTACAAACAAATGTCGATTATGAATGTGTGTAAGGCTTGTCTCATACAGGAATCTGACAAATTGTGGACGTTTACATGAAAAGGGACCCATCGTCGGTTCTAGTTTAAGAGAAAACAGGGTCTAAAGTGATTTGGGCTAAAATTTTAAATATTTTGTTTTTTGTCTAATTGCATTCTTCTATGAATGTACTACACCTATAAAGGTCAATTTCAATTAAATAAAACAATTTCATTAAAAAAAATTGTTTCTTTATGGCTACATGAAAAGATTGGTGTTACTTTTGAAGCCTTAAGCTGGCTGGAGGCAGCTCAAATTGCCTAATAACCACTAGAAATGATGATGTGAGAGGCGCATTAATACATAGCTATCGGTTGCTGAATTACAGGCGTGCTGGCAGTTATATTTGCTAAGTGGGGTAAGGGTTGATAAATCCTTGACTTAATGTTACTGTATGCGTTAATCGCAAATTACTCATAATGAATATTTTAGGGTTGTTATGTCCACCAGTCTCTACAATAATGAGATATGTGCTGAATAATATGGGGATGGACTCTTTATTTCACTCACATTCTGAATATTTTAGAAGTACCAGTAACTCCATATCGACCATCTGGTCCCTTTTCACATAAAGGTCCACAATTATAAATCAACTTGTACTGCAGATTAGCGCAGTATGATAGGTAAAGAAAAGTGTTGCAACACTGACCTATGACTAATGCAAATGACACTTAATTTTTTGTGTATGTTTATATAAGACTTGAGCAAATACTTAAATTAAGAAGGAGAGACATCAGTAAAAACTGATTTATGGCTTCAATTTCTGATGATAGGTTAGTTATGATGAGGAATAAAAGCATTGTGCAGTCTTCATGCACAATAATGATGTTTTAAGCTGCAGTGCCTGTTCAAACTGCTCCACCTGAAGAGACACATTATGCATATTAAATATTTAAGCATAAGGAAATGGCATAGGTTAATAAAGAAGTTTTTTTCACTACTCGACCAAGTACTAATAAATGGACCAACTATTCGGCCGAATACGAATAGTGTACAAAATGGGTCTAGCGACAAATTTCAAAACTTCAAATGTGAGCAAACGTTTCAGTTCAGTTAATTTAACACATAAACTAGAAGTAAACAGTTAACTATATGAAATTTTTGCATCCTTCTGCAAGTCTGTGTAAACTAGGAATGGAACTAATTTAGATAAACTTAGAAATGAGACGGCTGATAGATTTAGCAACCACTTGTGCAGAAATAGATGTCACGTGACCACTGGTCACAACTTCTTGAGATGAGCATATGCAGTATGTTAACCCTTTGGATGCCAGATATTTTTAGTAATTGTTCTGGCTCAAGTCTGCTATTTTGGGGTTTTGTCCATTTCACCCTAAGTGTAAAAATGTAATCTCATCAGGTATAAAAAACATTTCAACTTTTATGTTTGATGAGATTACATTTTACACTTAGGGTGAAATGGACAAAACCCCAAAATAACAGACTTAAGCCAGAACAATTACTAAAAATATCTGGCATCCAAAGGGTTTACATACTGCATATGCTCATCTCAAAAAGTTCGCTCCTCTATACCAGGTCCCATCCACTGAACCAAACATCCTGATTATTTAGTTCATCCACTAGGTCATTAACTAGGTCATTAATCAGGTCATCCACCAGGTCATCAACCAAGTCATCTGTGCATTGTGGTTGCCTAGAGGGCACAAAGCTCGTCTTTTGATCAGCTGGCTAGCTATGCACAGAGGGAACCAGTTTGTGAGCCATCTTTTAAGGCCCATGATCCGGATTGTCCCACCATAGAGCATTGATAAGCTGAGTGTGAAGATGGAGAAATGTAAATGGGAGGAGGTTATGGTGAAGAAATGGACATGTGGCCCTTCATTTGAAAAGGTTGGACACCTGCTTTATGCATTACTGCAAGTAAATATCGTGTTTTATAGAATGGTGAAGAGTTAATAAGAGTTAATAAGATATTTCTCAAGTGAAAACTTCCTTGACAAAATAAGCCAAGATACGTAGATGTAAATCAAAGTCAAGCACTTCATTTGAAAGTTTTATTGTCAGTTACTTTGGTGTAAAGTCATATGCTTGGCCCAGTTTCTGGTCACACAAACAGAGAAGCTGAGGAAAACAGACAAGAAAGGCATGAAGCATAAATCACACGTCAATAGAGTCGTCTAAATAAGGGAGGCATGTACATTGTAAAATTACATTACAATCATTCACTGATATCCATTGCTGCCAAATAAATTTTTAGTCAAACTGATGACAGTGATGATGGCCATGATTATCATGATCTGTATGATCATGATGATCAACGAATCTTGAATTAATTTTAAGACTGAATTTAATGAGGATCTTAATCATGATGAAAATGATAATATTTTTTCGTATACCTGTCTCATTATTTGACTTTGTGTTTAGCAGTACACAAATGTGGGACCTGCTCACACAAAATAGGGAATGAGTTTAAACCTTGTCCTTTTGGCTAAAATCACACATGTTGATTTTATAGTGCTTTTTGGTTGTACATAATTATGTCTATCTACTTGTATTCTCTTAGAAATAACCATTGTTTGCTTATGGATGCTTAGAATTTAGCAACTTTGAGCATTTTATTGTGATGATTAGAGTTGAAAAATCCTATTTGCGGATGGCAATCATCTGCTAAACAACAGACATCTTTCTGCCTATAGATCTTAATTATTCAGTTGGCACAATAATGCCTCTGATTAGGTTGTACTGTGAGAGGTGCTTTATAAATCCATAAATAGAATAGAATAGAACAATTATCCTCCCGAGCACCGTCAAATGAGAAGGCTTTATTTATGGGTTACTGATAGCTAAGAGCATTGTGTGTACTTATAAAAACTGTGTGCTTATTAAAAGTTTTAATTTGATGATGATTACCTCTTGGGCTTTATTTGAAATATTATTATTATTAATATTATTTCTTAAATATGCAACGCACACAAGGTGGTCAGTGGTCACACTTAAATGTTTTTTTGAAGCATGGCTGGTCATTTGCCAGGAGAGGATGCACTTAGAGATCAAAATGCTTGAAAGCCACAGAGCTACTTTTTCAAAGAAGGGAATTTGAGCGGAGATGAGTTGATTTCATTCCATTTATATATCGGAAATGAAACATGATTTAAACAGAATTTAATGCACTTTCTCATTATGTGATGTGAAAGATTTATGAATTATTTGTCAGAGTCAGTTTTTATCTTTTTCAGTAATGTTCTAAGTTTTCATTAACATTTTTAGCATTCAGCAAAGTTATCAAATTGTCTGGACAGGAATATCAGCTGGAACTGATAGACACTGCTGGCCAGGTGAGTGATGTGCACAGAGCATTTACTCATATATGCTAAATTTTAAGCAATTCAATCAAAGAATGCTCTATTCTTTGTAGTTAAGATGTTATTCATGTTAATGTTTCTTTTAATTTAGACAGCAGTTATATTCAGCCAGTTTTGAGAACGATCACATCAAGAAGAAGACCCATCATCTAAATGTGCTTTTGCTACTATTATTGATCACATGATTCTTGTTTCACATATTTCTTTCAGTTTTGAGAATAGCTGGCATTGGTTACAGATTCATATGATGGTCTTAGGGTCCTACCATCGTAATTGGTCCTACCAAATGTTATAGTTGATCCTACCTTTGCAGTTGGTCCAACCATTGCAGTTAGTCCTGTCAAATATTGTCATTGATCCTACCATCGTAGTTTGTCCTACCATTGCGGTTGGTCCTACCAAATATTGTCATTGATCCCATCTTTGTAGTTTGTCGTACCATTGTAGTTGGTCCTATCATGTTTCAGAACCAAGATATTGCAACTCGATCTCCTCCTCTGCGGTGCATCAAGCTAATCCCTTCCAGCAGACTTATCCTATATCTTTGAAATCATCCTCTTTATCACTCTGCCTTCTATATTTTCCTGGATTGAAACGATGGCATCTCGTTAGCACAGAGACATAGTAGAAGTATTTGATGCCCAGACAGTAGTCAGTCATTCCATTTATATATGGAAATTAAACTGAATTTAATGCACTTTCTTGTAGAGCTGTACCAATATCGCTTTTTGACAATTATGTCAATACTGATTATTGCTTGTTATTCATTTGCTGATACTCGATTATTTTGCCGATTATTTTGCCGATTATTTTGCCGATTATTTTGCCGATTATTTCATTGTGTTTCCCAAGATGTCCGGTTTCAAAAGATAGACCTACTGCTACTGCCTATTGTTGTGATACAAGCAAACACTTGCTCTGTATGAGACATATGCATGTAGTTGGTGACTAATCCTAGGTAGGCAATACAGATTAGACACACCGCTCGCCATCGAACTGTGCCCAGGGTAATTAAAGGCCAAGGCAGGGCTGTCCTATTCACAGCCACCCATCTAATCTCAGCCTCTCAGGCCCCTGACATGTGTTGCGGAGATCTGATTGGCAGCTAGCATGTATTCATTAGGCATGCCTCCACGATGTACATTTCTCTGTTGAATTGGTCAGCCAAACGGCTTGAATTGGCCAGCCATTCCTTGGCCTATAAGGAGGCACTATGACTCACTCTGCACAAGACCTATGCATGACACGTTCCCACGGTCTATACTAGCACAGTGGGTGGTCTCACCAATGGTCTGAAGAAGCCATTGGCTCAACAACACGATATGGGAACGGAAATGCGACGAAATGCAGTCCTTCACAGACCCAGTAATGTTGCTGTCGTCATTTTGCTTTTATAGACTGAAAATAATATTATAAAATAAAAACAATAATTTTTAATATTGGCGCCGATTATCTTGCTGATTTCCAATATTGCCGATATCTCTATAATCGGCCCGATTAATCGGTACAGCTCTACTTTCTTGCCATATAATGTGAAAGGTATGACTTAATAATCATTCATCGGAGTCAGTTTTATTTTTCGTCTATGTTCTGTTTTGTATTAATATTTGAGAACCTTGAGTTTGACTAATTTGTCAAGCTGTATACCCTACCAGGTTGACTGGCCCTTCTTTCGCTAGGTAGCAACATTGTTTATAATTAGATGAATAGCGAAATGGCACCTTGCATGGCTACCGACAGGTAAATTCGACTCCTGTAGTAACTTTTCATTCATTCATATTATACTTGTAATTATACTCTGGTTTGCCAGTTTGAAATTAAGCAGAAATTATTTGTGGACTTGTCAAGATAATACATGTATGAAAATTGAGCTTAACTATAGAACGTTCTACACACGGAAGAAAGCAGGGTTGTCAAACAGGTGTCAAAAAGTAGTATGTGAGAAAATATGTAAAATTTCCTAAGCTGCAATAAAAAATGTTTGCACTGGACACAATTTATTGGAGTTTGCTAACTGGATTCGCACGCGAGGATCGTCACAATTACGAATGCTTCCATGTTTAGTTATTTTTTTAAATGAAATTAATGAACTTCCATGATTTTTATTATACATCATAATTCTGCAGTGACCAACAGTCAGCTATGATGCAAACATAGAACAGAAAAATTTTAAAAACTAAAAGGCATTTGTAGTCGCAGTTTAAACTCCCAGGACAAATCGGACACTTGAGACGGTGACCATAAAATTTTTTTTTCTTGGAATAAACTGATGAAACCGTTGCTGTTGATTTCACTGCTCTTCCCTTTTAAAGAGAAGGAGAAGAGAAATCATTGGAATGAGGAAGCCATGAATTGTTCTGACCTACTACTGTTACTTCACTTCCCCTCCTCTATTCCCCACAGTCCTTTGCTTTGGTAGAGAAGGCATTCATTGTAGGACTGAATAGATTCAGATGCAGTGCACCAGTTGCACTTGGTCATTGGCGATGCACAGCATTCCTTTCTGCTGCTGCTGATGCTTGCCATGGGTGCCATGCCTCTTAAGATAAGTGAATGATATTGAGTGCAAGAGATATTCATTCTTCGCACAGGGTTGTTGACAGTTTAAATGGTACTTTTGAGACAAAACCAGGTCCATGTTATATTATTATTATTATTTTTTGTGTGTGTGTGCCCGAGGTATTAATAATTTCTCAGGCGATACTTGATTAAATTATTATTATTATTATTATTATTGTTTTGTAACCGAGGAAGAGTACATCTGCAGCATAAGGCATATTGTTGTGAATGTTGATCTGAAATTAAAGTCCCTCAGTTGCACGGACTTTGTTTGAATTTAGCTGAAGTTTAAAAGGAGACAGCAGCAGTCAAAAGACTAAAGACAATCTCTTTTCTTGTGGGTTAGGTGGGTCAACATTTGGTTCTTGAATTCACATGATTTAGGAGCGGATAGGTGAATGGATTTCCAGGACAATTATGCTCTATGTTTAGCGGTCCATTTACCTAATTGTGTAGTGTTCTGTAATCTTTCCTACATAGTCATGTTTTACCTGTAGTCTTCTATCTAATTTCTCCATGTGGACTAAACAGGGCAGTCACAACATGAATCAATGTCATATTTATTGACACGTTTGCTTTGCACTGGTTGATAGTCAATTGATTATTTTCAATCTTCAGCTGTTTGCTCAAAAGTCTGTGGCTGTAATTGCTCGTGTATTATAGCGGAAAGTCTAAAACATTTTTTAAGAGCAACATTGTTATTTTGTACATGAGAGCTGAATTTGGGCCACAGCTCGTGTTCTTTGCCATACTAATTTCTGTTTGATCTTGTTAGTAAATGGTAATTTATGCATGCCATCCAGCTGGTGACTGGTGCAAGTTGTATAACTAAGCTGCTCTGTTATGTAACAGGTTGTGGCTTGTAGGCATGTTGGCTGCCCAGTGGCTTGCTTGGGCCAGTGTTAAGGGTTGGTTAGGCAAGTGCTGTGATTGGCCTGCTGCCTCCCACACGGGATGGGAGAGACTACAGTGGGAGGATCAGTACTAGCCACCTATCTGTTAAAGATATATTACTATTTTAAAAGTGGTTATGTATGTGTGCCCATGCTGAGTGCAGGAGTTTTTAATCCAGGTAGAAAAATCGATACAGAAAAGTGGAATTCCTGTCAGCAGGCGGCAGAAATATTTAGGTCCTTTGGTGTAGGAGTCATTTGAGGATCGACACTTCTATTCATAGACCTCCAATAAAACGAAAACTGAGACTTTGTAGACCTATGTCACAGCCTGTTGTGCTGCTTCCTTGCTGTATATGATCATCGTTCTTGGTCATTGGTTAGGTTCATTGTTCCCTCTAGTGTCCAACTAATGCTATGTATTTAAATATTACCTATCCATCGTAGTCTTTGTCTGCCTTTGTTTCTTCTCCTTTTGAATTGTCCATAAAGTCCATTGGGTCGAATTCAATCAACTGATGTTCTCTCTACATTGAAATCAGTTTGCTATTATTATAAATCTGACTGATAATGACTCTCATAAGCTAGCATTAAGAAGCAGCATTGGGTATAAAGTGTTGTCGACTTCATTTTCTTAGCCTTGGCATATTCCTCCAAGTACAGACACTGTTTGGTCAGTGTAGCGTAATGGCTGACTTCGTTTGGGGTCAAGAAGAGAGGAAATCTTGAAACAAATGTCTTCCTGGGCAGAGATTTGAGCCTCAACCTTCCAGCTGACAGTGATGCTTACAATAGTCGACTATTGCAATCTCCTCCAGTTATGTAAGATGTGCATGAGGGTTTTTATTAATGCTCTGTGTACGAAATGATGTTGAGGGAGCTACTTATGAAGAAAATTGGCAAGCGTTTATGTGATTGGTGATCATAGTAGTTTTATGTTTAGGATGAATTATCAATGGTCACCATGGGACATTCCATGAACCTTGATGGCTATGTACTCGTCTACTCTGTTACATCAGAAAAAAGGTATGAAGGCGATTGTCTTGCTATGTATACAAAATTTAGGCTTTCTTTGCAAGAACAATTAACTGTCTATTTTTTCACATATACGGTGGCCCATTCGGGCCATCTGGTAATTATATTTTTAGAAAAATTACCAGATGCATTCATTGTGCCCTGTAAAAATAAATTTTCTGGTTTATTTTATTGAGACTTTTCATGCGAAAAAATAGAATATGAAAACATCGTGCACAGAGCTTAAATTGTACTAAAAATAAACAAGTGGTAAGTAAGTTAAATTTTATTGCTAAGTGGCCTTTAATTGTATTGTAGGTCTGAAAGTGATTATGAACTTTGGCCTGTAGGCTGGCCTACTTCGCAAAATAAAGTATATTATAGGGGTGACACACAAAACTGCAACAGTGTTCCTAGACCTAATGATTAATGGGCCTCTTCGGAAGAGTTGTCCTTGACTTGTTCTTGACGCGACGAATCGGTGATCACAGAAAAGTATAATTTGCGAGTTTATTTATTCATTTTAGCATTTGTGTAGCATCCTTCAGGAAGTCTGCTCGAAAATGCTCCCCAGTCCAACCACACGATACAAATCAGTCATAAAAACCTTCAAAATCATTAGCGAATGCTCTTTGGCAGTAATTATGTCGCTGGCGAATTGATAGTGACAATTGTGGATAAGCTGATTGACACGCCATGAAAAGCTAATTATTTGCATGGTCTACGTCCCAGACAGAGTCATAAAGGTAAGATGCGGAAGGATTTCAGCCACCAGGCATAAGTCGACACACGCAAATCGTCTCCGACCACCAGGCCAGATGAATTGAGTTTAAGTATTGTTGAGGAGAAAGCAGTTAGAGACCATCCAACTTGCGGGGCATCTATAGAAATGCACATCTGCAGAACCAGAGTACCAAATGACTGTATTCCTGTACATCAGCACTCTTGAATGAGATGGTGCCCTGCGCTTGGGTCTCAAGCGGCACTTTAGAAGTTTGAGATTACGATTACCATTACATCGTCAGCACATAGCTGGCGAAGGAGATCACGTAGGCCTACACGATCGAGGTCAACAATAAAAGTGTATTATCAATTATCGGGATAACAATAGTAGCGCAATTCTCTTGTGAAATGCACAAGCTAACTTCATTGTACCTACCAGTCTTATCATCTTATGAGGTACCACTTACAGCAGGTTATAAATACATGTTGTATTGTATTTTAACCATTGGTGCATTCAGCCTCATTCAGCTTCCACCCTCCGTCCACTTTGCTCATCCAGTAGACTTGACCTTTTTGGTTCGTCGAACTAGAACAGCTATGGCTCAGTCTCGATCTTTTACCTCAATTGGTCCCTCTTTGTGGAATGCACTTTCGCCATCTGTTCGCTCTAAAATTCTATCTGGCTGTCTCTAATCCTCTTTTACTTTTCTCAAAACCTACTTCTTCGTGCGGGGCCTTTCGCACTGGCAGCGCTTCTGAACAGTTTACCCTATTCGAGGTGCTTTATAAATGCTCAAATACAATAGTATTTTCTGGTCTCACCCTCCCTATGGACGTGGCGTAATTATTTTATGATCCCGTGTGTACATGACTGAATTCTGACATGTCTGTCAAGCTGGAGTCCACATTCCCTTTAACATTTGATGTCACATTCGTGAGGAGAGTGATATCCCCAGTCAATGGCCATTGCATTGCAATAATTATATCCTCACTTCGACAGCTAAGTGAACGGTTTTGGACGACTTACAAGCCTAAGCCTTTAACACCACATAGGAGCCTACACACCAATATTATCTCTTCCTAAGATACCAAACAGCTTATTTTATATAACCCCATCTTGCCATGGCTACTTAATAACAGGAATGCAAACTGATAACATGAAAGAAGAACATGTCTATTTCTATTTTTGGAGCAGTTTTATTATATGGGAAAATTAATTTTTACTCTATTTGTAGTACCAAAAAAATTACCCAATAGCCCGAACGGGCCACCGTACATATATCATCACTGCTAGTTATTAATTACATTTTATAAGATTGTCTTAATGAAGTATTATCGATTTTAAATTACTGTTTGGTATTTCTACAAGTATTTACTGCTTTTTATAACTGGGGTTTTCTTCTCCACCTGGGGCTATAACTGGGGTTTTCTTCCCCACCTGGGGCTATAACTGGGGCTTTCTTCCCCACCTGGGGCTATAACTGGGGCTTTCTTCCCCACCTGGGGCTATAACTGGGGCTTTCTTCCCCACCTGGGGCTATAACTGGGGTTTTCTTCCCCACCTTAGGCTATAACTGGGGTTTTCTTCCCCACCTGGGGCCATAACTGGGGCTTTCTTCCCCACCTGGGGCTATAACTGGGGTTTTCTTCCCCACCTGGGGCTATGGTTTGAATGAATTCGTATTGCTTTACTAGACATCATTATGCCCTCTGGTGTGCTGTGTTGCTACAGAAACAACTTGTGCTGGACAAACATCATTGCTTTCCTCTTCCTCATTTTGTAATTCATGTCAGTTGACGTGTCTAAAATTCAACCTTGTACACTTTGTCTTGAATCCTTTATGCTTCAGAGCTTTGTTATCCAATGAGAAGAACCAAAGAGTTAGGCCAACTACAACTGTAGAAACAGTGTTTGAGGTTGTCTAGTTCAGTTTCTATGCCATGTCAAACTACAAAGTGTGACATGGCATTTGAGTTTTAATCTGCATGCCTCATAGGATGTTGGGGTACTACACAGCACAGGACACATGGACCAATATTATTGCTGCTATTATTTTGTATAGTTTTCACAGAAAAACATCTTACTATTTCATGACCTTAATGCACACGACTAATATTAGTAGTCTTTTATGTTGTGAGGTACATAATAATTGTGTAGCACGTTGGCTGATTGGTTAGAGTGATCGGCCCGTAACACTCAGTGTGCACCGAGTGTTACGACCCTCGTCCGAGGAGTCGCCGTGTAGGGACATTGAGCAAGTCCTTCACGCACAATTGCTCTGCAGTACAACTGCAATTGCATGGTCGAGGCATGTGCACTTCTGAGCAAAGATGTTGGAAGAGGGGCAATTTCAAATTTTAGGAATAAGCACAGTTATGTTTTAAGCTGCAAATAATATGTATAAAAATTCTTAAGAAGCATTGTCGTTAAGTTGAAAGCACAATTAGATCAACACCAGAGGACTGTTTTAGCCTGGTTATGTGCTTTAGTATACTCGTGTTAAGTGTGTGGTAGGCTGAGTTGGCTCTGATTGATTGTCTGTGAACAATTCAGGTGCTGACAGCTTGCTTTGCTTTGAAAACTGCTGTTGCCTTAGGAGAGGTGTAGACTTGCACTTCTAAATTGGGAAGCATAATAATTTTGCCAGAATATGTAAATTTGTTAATTTATAAACTCCAGGAAGCTAATTAGAGATGCTCTCTATGCTAGCTAGTATGCTTGTATGTTGTTAAAATATCTTTGGTTAGCAAACATTGCTCAGATAACTGGGTTCTGGATGACACCAGTGACACTCATTTGAATTCGTTCAGATGGGTATGAGTGTAACCAACAGTAGGGAGATGCCTGTAAGTTTATAGGAGGTCTGAAGATGCTGGAGAAGAATAGAGTAATCGACCATGTGGACTGCTGGTGAGAAATCATAGAGACAAAATAATCTTTCAATTAATGACAGATGGCTGTCAACAGACTACTAACCTTACTTTATCTGATTTCTTTGCAGCTTCGAAGTGGTCCAAACGATCTATGAAAAACTTCAAGATGCCACAGGAAAGAAAATGTTAGTCTTGTTTTATTTTGGTTTTAGGTTCATTGTTGTCTTGTATAGTAATTAGTCTGAGCACTTTTACTTTTTATGATCCTTTTTTTGTTCATCTGGATATGTCCTACTGAAAAGTTTGGAATACTGCACTTATCTCTTGCCTAAGTCTGTTGGCCAACTGATGTAGACCTATCAGTTTAACTTGTATTGAATTCCCTTTGTATCAGCTTCTCATGGATGTAGTTTGCTTAAGTCTTGTGCTATGTCAATGTCATTTCATATTAACGTATGTGGTAGGGGTTGGTGATGGATGAATGGTAATACTTGGGTGGAACATCAAGCAGGAAGTGGGATCAATACATGCTACCCCTTAAAGAGATCAATTCAGCCTTCAACTCCCTAGGGTGCAAATGTAAAATGGACAGATGGGCACAGGCTTTTAGGGAGGGCCACATAGTTAAATTCAACTGATGTTACTTATTATCTTCAGTTACTACTGTAACATGTGCTCTTACTGCAGTTTGCCAGACTTTGGAATTAATAAACATGAATGTTATTTTATTATTAACAATAGTAGTTGTTCAGTTTTTTATTAGATTTTCTTCTGTTCACACAGTGATATTATTTCATTTTGTTTTTAGTTTTACTATGTGTAGTAATTTCTTTCATCGTATCTTATTGTATCTAATAATTGATGTAGCGCCTCTTACAGCGTGACTTATTCAGAGGCGCTCTCACCTTTACCTGTGGAAATCTTCAGGCAACAAGGGGATGAGGGTGAGACTGGGACGTCCACTATTAAACTAAGTTTTCTTATTTTTATTTACATATTGCTTTCATTTCAGTTTTCTTGTGACATGTTTTCACCTCTGTTGAATCAGTTTGTGTCATGAGAAATTGACAGACTGTCATTCGCTCCGTAAGAGACGATCATATTATCTTTTGACTGGATTTATTTGCATATCATCTGCTTGATTTTCGAACTACTAATCTGTTGCTCAACTTATGGTGTTCACTGACAGAGTTTGTTAACAAGTTATTCTGTTACATTTATCATAAATTTGCTTATCTTAATTATACAAAAGTACAAGACTCTATCCTGGATACACGTCTGCTGACATTATATTATACATTAAATGTATTAAATAAATCAGCATTTAATTTATGTCTGTACTTCTGTCTAATTCTAGATTTCCATTGGTTCTGGTTGGAAACAAAACTGACCTCCGACCTTCAAGGTTTCGCATTATGTCCAAAATCTGTTGAATAAGGAAAATAATAAATTTCATTGATCGATGTTAGTGTTAACAAGTCTAATTTGATGTTATTCAGATTAGTTTGAGTTGAATGCTGTACAATTACTGGCTAGAATTATGTTAGCGTGAAAACTTTCATGTCGACCTTCAAACATCATAACATTTACATATGACGTGAAACTCGTGAATTATATGTGGGTGTCACGTATTGCGAGCATCGTCACTTTTCACCACTCATGTTCTTTGATGAGATACCTGGTCTCCAAACATGTTGTTTACTATCAGCTATGGCTGGTACCCATGGGTCTGGCTCTGCATGTCTGTGGGCTCATGACAGGGATTACCCTTCTTACTATCTGTTCATTTATTGCACTTTTTGTTAACAGTTAGACTGGTGCAGACAATGTGTAGTGCAATGTGCAATGCGTTTTGTGTAGGAAATGTTTAGGTATGTACAGACGTACACATTTCTTGCTTCAGCTGGGTTTTTCATCAGTTGCATCAAATGTCCATTTCCGCAGTGCGTGGGTTCAGATGGCTGTGAATCATGTTAGACCGTAATGTCTGAAAGGATCGTTTCTCTACTAAATGGTTGCTGCTTTCCCTTCCTCTGAACAATCTCTCAACTTCAACATAGTATTGATGAAGTCTGTTGATGATAGGTTTATAGCAAAAGAGCAATTAGTTTGGCTGATTGTACCCATGTCTGTAGTCAGAATTGACCACACTGGCTGGTACTTAGAACACCTGATTATTTCTAGGAAATACACAGAAAAGGGTTTAATTTAATAACATGCATTGGTAGAAAATGATGCATTGGCAACACAACTGGTTTTATTGCTTGAAATTAAACTTTATTAGTGGGATTGTATGCTACTCTTGTACTGAATTCATTGACCTTTAAAATTTAATAAATTGAACTTTTCAGGGTAATCACTACTGAAATGGGCCGCAAATTGGCAGAGCAGTGGAAGGGTGTGTTTGTTGAATCTTCTGCCAAACAGAATGAGGTCAGTTCAAAGGGTTTGTTCATTTGTTGAATCTTCTGCCAAACAGAATGAGATCGGTTCAAAGGGTTTGTTCATAGTTTAATATTCTGCCAAAGAGAATGAGATCAGTTCAAAGGGTTTGTTTATTTGTTGAATCTTCTGCCAAACAGAATGAGGTCGGTTCAAAGGGTTTGTTAATTTGTTAAATCTACTGCCAAACAGAATGAGGTCAGTTCAAAGGGTTTGTTAATTTGTTAAATCTACTGCCAAACAGAATGAGGTCAGTTCAAAGGGTTTGTTCATTTACATGCTTCATTACATGAAGCATGACTCCATAAAATTCACCTATGCCTGGTAAGTCAAAAATGTTTAGAAAATGTCTGGTCAAGTCGAGTACCAAGGTGCATTCACGGAAGATTATGTTAGACATTATTATGGATGAGCCACAGTTATATACCAGCATCTATTTTCATATAGCTGAACACACAGCACCTCTGAGAGACTATTATGAAGTGCTCTACAAGTGTTCTGTTACATTACATTATATTATACAATCTTAAAGATCTTAGCATATATGTGATCAGCAATTGGCAGCCAATGTAGATTTTGTCGTATATAATAATTGTAATTCGATATACGCATTACATGTATATGCGAAACGATGTGGATTGGCCAGCAGATGCTCGAGCAGCTCATGAGTTGAGTAACTGGATGAAGAAGTGCCCCAGTATGGCATTAGCATCAGTAGAGAATAAGGGCCACTAGTGCATGCTAACTGTTTTGGTCAACAATAACTGATGTTGGGTGATTCTTAAGTTTGGTTGCGGATGATAGTGGATTTCCTGTCGCCCAGAACAAAATTCAATGATTAATTTGAATGCAATGCCTTGTGAACTCATAAACACAGTTTTGAATGGTTTCTGATTGGTAAGCAGCCAATGTAATGAGTGCAATATGTATGTAACAATTTGCTGTGTATAGATCAGTCGTAATCCAACTGGTAACATGTAACCTGAGATTTTCACTTGAGGCTTATTTTCTTAAACTTGTGATTATTGTGCATTTTCTTATGCGTGTGTGGTTATTATGTTAATTTCAGAAAGTTCCTGATATTTTCAACTCCATTATAAACGAGATTGAAAAGTCACGAAACTTTAAGGAGCAGAAGGATGGTTGCGTCTGTTCGTGATGTGCTGTGGGTCGTAGAAAGACTGCGTGCGAATAATTTATTGATGCCGTTATTTGCAGTCTGTGTTAGTTTCAGTTGATTTATGAGCTAACTGTTTTTGTTGGATGAACTGTTTCGGATCATGTTATCTCGGTTGGCATGATTTCCGCTTCCTGAGAGGAGTTCCACCGATATACTTCAGCGGATGCAGAGGGGCATTTCTTCGAATGAGAAGGCATTGGTCAAACGGTAATTTTAGGATCATTCACATTTCCTGCACAGTTCATCTATCTTCACATGGAGATTTACTTGTTTAGTAGGAACTTCTCATGTTAATTGGGTTTTTTCATTGTAGGGGTATGTCTTATCATGTCATTATATAAATTATAAGTGTTTGTGTGGATTATAGGATACAATCGAGCAATTGTGCAGTTTTCCATAAAAGAGTATCGTGGGGAGTATTATTTATTAGGGCAAATCGCTTAAGTTTCTCTGTAGAGGTCATATTTTGGTTACTAATGCTCTCATCTGATTGTTCCAGTTGCATTCTTAACTACTGTAGTGTTTATTCACATTCCGTTAAGTCCAGTGAATGGTGAATATGATTTTGATTGACTATCAGGCATGGCAGTGAAAGGATATATGTGCTGCATAAACAACTTTATTGCAGAGTCTATTGAGGAAAGGGAATGTTGTGTTGAGCATTTACTGCCATAGACATACCTCGCAAAGGTACCTGCTGTTATGTCTACACATGTCTAATGCAAGCAAGAGTTTAACTTTGGCAAAGGTTGAAAATAGAAAATGAACTGTGGCAACAAAACCGAACGGACTTAAGCAATTTATTCAATTACCTCCTAATTCAGAAAGTTGTATTTGCTTTGCAAATGAGTAAATGCTCTTAAATGTAGGTGACAATAATCTTACATTCCATCTCAACAGATTCCTTGCCCAGAGAATGGAGTGTGCAGGTTTGACCCTTCCTTGAGATGGTAAAAGGACTTTGATGAGCAAGTCTTTTCATGCACATTTGCAGAGCGACACAGTGCTGCGTCATGAGATGGTGTTATACAAATCCAAGAACTAATTTTTATGCATAATTAGGTGATGGTTTGTTTGGCAATTTGTTGCTCGGGATTTTAAGATCACTAGACAGTAATATGTTGATGTTTGTTGCAATGAGAGCACACAGCAGTTTACGATTCTGACTGTTTCGTCACGATTATGTACAAGTAGGTTGCATTTGGTGTATTGTAGCTTTACAAATCTTACTTTCATTAGAACTGAATAGTTATTGTAATATATTGCATTGTGAAACTTTAAACGTTTCTCTTGGAGGTAGGTCATGAAAAAGCATAACATGTAATAACAGTGTCTTCAAGGTTAATGGCGTTAGTTTTTCTATACAGGGTTTTCATTTATTTTCTGAATATATCAGTTATAGCAAAGTAATCCTAGTGAGACAAGTTGGACAAATATCTTTGTAAAACAACTCTTGCGTCCTACGTAGTATTTATGGAATGATCAGGACTTTCATTGCACAGACATTTCATTTATGGCAAAATAGGAAATTGAACAGATCCATTATTTTATGATATCTATAGCTTGTGAATAAGTTAAATTGCATACATAACATACAACTTGCTAATGTTGATTACTATACAGCTTTTACTTTTGTTTAATGCTGCAGACTATTTTCAACCTTAATATTATTTCGGTGATTTTGCGTATGGGTGCGTATGGCAGGGGAGGGGTTAAGAAAATGTTTTTATATAGACCTACGCAAATATAACTAATTATGACGCCCGCATCGAATATTAAAATCAGAACTGTAAACCCAATCACGGACTAGGGCCTATATTCCTGCATGATCAATTTTATGTAGCATTAAAACTTTGTAAAATGCAAGTGTTGTTAGTAGCCTATTTCATTTCATCATAACAATTTGAATTTTTAGGCTGTTAAATAAAGTTATGACGCTTAATAAAAGTAAATGGCCTATGGTAAAATCAATGTCTTGTGCATGAAGATGTCTTTAACTAATTAACCATTGCAATGAGGGAGTAGAGCCCTGATGTACGTACGCATGAGGGAGGGTCCACAAAATGTACGCGAGGCAACAGAGGGGGGGCGAGTCCGAAAAATACGCTTTTTGCGTACCTTTATGGACTGGCCTTAAAAGTATGCTGCAATTTTGACGGACAGAAGGACTAGATAATTATTATCCAAGGAGGTAGCATAGAATTAACAAAATTATGGTAGGCCTACACACTGACGCTGTAGAATATAATAGCTCAACTGCAAATGATAACAGATTTTGAATTATACAATTGTTAAACAATTTTTAAGTCCCCTAATTTCTCAGAGCTTGGATGGAGCATTTGGTCGAAGGCCTGCCTGGTGTAGTGTAGACTCCTGAATGCCCTCCTTTTCCTGTAGGGTCCATGTCTGAAACCGTGTGACAGAGATGTCTCGAAGCCAAAGACCTCGAATTCTCGGTCCCATCTCAGCTCCCCAGAGTCTCGATCGTTTCGTCTCAGACTCCAATAGACTAAATCTCGCCTCGGTCTCTTCAACGAACGATGTATACACGACAGACTGAGAACCGCTCGTAATCCTATTACGCCTTATAATATAGGCCTAATAATTATCATAGGGCTAATAATGCGAGCATTCGCTTGACTGGTCGATGAGGCTTCAGATGCAACCCTCCTCTTCCTTCTCTTTCTCGTCCTCTATCCTTGTTTGTTTCTGCTTCGCTGCGTTCTGCGTCACTCACCACTACTTGGGCATTCAAAGAACAATCTTCCACGTTAATGGATCAACTTCTAATCAAACGAAGAGACAGATTATACTGGAATGAATCCCTTGAAGGCATTCCAGATAAATTATTAACAGCTAAGACTAAGAAAACGATGAAATCGTCAGTTTTGCCTGACTTCAGATTGCATGCGAGAAAGATTATTGGTTTGTGGTAGCTACCACACAGAGGTAGGCCTATGCCTAATAGGCGGATCATCTCAACGTCCTGGAGGTCCGGATTTCAGGATTAGGATGACAAATATATCACTCTATAAGCTTACAACTATAGAACAATAGCCATGCACATAGTAGTGACCTGGTGGTGACTGTCACCACTTGGTTGTGATTGCGCCCACGTCATCCCGTGAACTAAGTCTGAATATCGAGAGTAGGCCATCCCCCATATTCCTGATTGCCTTTTCTATATAGGTCTATTATTAACAGTGATTGTTGATCTAAAAATAATTTTACATCAAAATTAGCGTTGGTGGTTTTCACTTTACAAGGACTTCTGGCCTATTATTATTTGTTTGAATTATTATAAGAAATTGGTACTAGGCCTAATTCTTCAGATTTCTGAATTAAAGGTATGCCTTAACTGTTCATTGTGTGTCAGAGTTGCGAAAAATCCGAAATAGCACTTTTGTTGCATGTTATTTATTGAATTAATTTCTACATAGTGATAATATGCGCTATTGTCTACACCATAATGTGTCAAGTGTAATGGACCTAATGGTATCCTATTCCCTAAGATGAGACACCTAGTAGTTGCCCAAGATGAGACGCGTCTCATCTTAGGCAACAACTTGCAAAAAGATGAGATACATGGGTAATTTCAATAGCCTAAGCTAGCCTACTTCCTGCAAAAACAATAGACATAGACTTATGGCTATATTAAGGGTTGTAAATCGCTCTGGTTAAACAGATAAGCGTCGCATGAGTGTTCCAAATCATCCTGTGCAGTCAGATAATTAAAACTCGTTATCATACAGAGCATGGTTAATACCAATCAATCAATCAATCAATCAATCAAATAAACCTCATTTAGCACCCCTTCAAGATATCTACTTAAATATTAGATGATAAATAAGAACAGACTGACCATATTAAGGGTTGTAAATCGCTCTGTTAAACAGATAAACTACGAATGCGGGTTCCTGATCATCCTAATTTTATTAAGCATTCTATGGCCAAAGCGAACAATTTTTTCCTCTTCCATTAGTGTAAACTGTTTTCTGCCTACGGGCGTAATAACGCTCTCATTCGTTTTGTTCATTACAGTGGATCTAACAATTCACAACGTGTAGCCGCTTGCTAAGGTAATGGGTTTGAATGGTCAAATCAAGCGATATGCCCTAATTGGTTTATTTTGCAATGTCTTGTCTCAACAAACAGTCACTACAGCTACCAGAATACTATATTTGCATATTGTGGACACGATTGTGTAATTACCAGTTGCTGTTTTTCATTATAACATGTTTAAATACCATATAAGTGTGCGTTTAAACGTTGTCTCATCTTATGCAACTCACTTTCTCATCTTAGGCGACATTGCCCAAGATGCGACATTTTGGGATCTGTACTTCAACGCTGCTGTGAACCTTCAGTTGGAGATGCACAAATTTCAATGGTCAGATATGATACCCAACATACCATAATACAAGCTGATGCAGTTTGGCCTACAGTCCAACATCTTGTTAATGGGCAGAAATAAGCCAACCATTTTGAGTAAGTTTGAAAATCGTCTCAGCTTAGACAACCCTCCCCCATAGTAGATGCACTGCTACGTCCAATCGTTTATCATACAGAAACAAATCGCCTTAAATATTATAGGCCTACACTCGCGTCGTGTACGTCGTGTCGCGCACATTCAGGCAGACAATGATTAGAATTATTGATGAGTATGAACCTAGCTTCCAAAAAAAGACTGTGGAACTCAGTTGTTGTCGGAGCGTAGCAGAACCCGGATGATGGGCCGGATCGATCAATAATAGCCTACCTAGACCAAGCGAACTGAATCCATGTCTTAGGAACAGAAGAGTGTTCTGTCGGATGAAAAAAGTTCATATCTAAAAAACGTTACATTTATGCTTACAACTAACAAAGGATATTCTTCCTTGCTATATATTCACGCCATAGAACGATATAGGTTACAGGACTTTTTCTAAAGGTTTTGAAATCCAAAAATAGAGTGAACTATTGCAATGTTGGTATTTCTGTATATTCAGTGGATGCAATGAGCCCTTAGTTAAGGCACTAGTCAAAATTAATTTCTGTAAATTTTAATTATCTGATATTATGTGAATGTTATTAATATTGGTACCCATTGCCAGTTTATAAATTCTACATAGGGGCCCCTCGTAAGCGGGGTCTATGACCCCTTTAGGCTCTACTGTGTAACCAGAATATTCATCTATATTAACTTGTTGTTTGTCATTTTCTCATGTTTTTGGTTACCAAATAAAATTGAATTGAAGTGTGGCCCAAGCCTAAACAGACATTGTCATTTCGTAACTATAGGCTATAATCATCTATCAGCACTAGTACTTACACTAAAGAGGAAAAACGAGGCTGAAAACCTGAAATTGCGGCGTTTATTAAGTGCAAAGGTCGCTCGATCCAGTTCCAGACGAAGTTTTACAGACTTCTGCGCACTTCCAGCTAACGAATAGAACCCCTTTCCAGATCATACATAGACCTACGCAATGTCACTATTCACCTTGCCTCGTGTTAGAATAATATGTTACTCAGTTAGTGTAATTCTTAAGATGCAGGTAGGCCTACAGGTTAATGGTTTTGCGACAGCGAGATACGGAGCATAATATTGTAGCACTAAATGACCCTAAAACGATTGAGTTTGCGGTTTGCACTTGGTTTCTTAGATAAGGCGAGGCTACATATATGTACTTGAAAGCTTTTCATGATCGTTAGACGTGGCTTATAATTTCCTCCTCCATCTATTATTGATTTCCCTCTTCCTATTATTCTGCTCTCTTTCAGGCAATCTTCTCTGTTTGTGCAGTTGTTTTGTTTACTTGTCTATCTTTCTGTCTCTCTGTCTGTTTGTCTGTATGTGTAATCGTCTGTCTGAGTTCTCCTTTCTGCCTTTGCGTGTGTCTGTCGCGTGATCGTTTTCTCTCTGAACTCAACTCATCTGAGACTGGAGGGGTTCGATGCCCTGGGTCATTGCTAATGATGCCATGAGGCGGTCGCTAAGTGCAGACAGATGCGTTGATTGTGTATAGACAAGGACCGAAGTGACCATTGTCGAGCGAATCTACCTCGATGGAGAGTGTGGGCACCGATGGAGGGCCCGGGCGCCGGTGAATGGTGTGGCGCCGGTTAGCGTGTGGGCGCCGGTGAGGGATGTGGACGCCGGTGATGGGTATGAGCGCCGGTGAGAGGTGTGGGCGCCGGTGAGGTGTGTTGGCGCCGGTGAGAGGTGTGGGCGCCGGTGAGGTGTGTTGGCGCCGGTGAGAGGTGTGGACGCCGGTTAGGGGTGTGAGGGATGAAGGCGCCGGTGAGAGGTGTGGGCGCCGATGATGTTTGTGGACACCAGTGACGGGTGTAGGCGCCGGTGAGGGGTATGGTCTCCGCTGATGGTTGCTGGCGCCAGTGAGGGGTGTGGGCGCCGGTGTAACTCCGTCTGCTTCCTGTCTACGACCGTCACGTACATATGTAGTTCGCTTCGCTCAGATTCTAAACGACGTATCAGTGTTCGTAAAAGCCCATAATTTACCCTCACACTCAGTCTCAGTGTCTCTCCCTCACCCTCACCCTCTCTCTTTGTCTCAGTGTCTCTCCCTCACCCTCACCCTCTCTCTTTGTCTCAGTCTCTCTCCCTCACCCTCACCCTCTCTCTTTGTCTCAGTCTCTCTCCCTCACCCTCACCCTCTCCATTTGTCTCACTGCATTGAACTTAGGATCTCGGTCTTGGTCTGGCGGTGCCAGTTAGGGATCGCCCTCCATCCTACCAGTGGTAGTTTTCTTGCCCCACCTCAGTCTTGGCTGCCTAGTTCGTTTTGCATCTCGAGGTGATCTACTTCTCTTTGCGCGCAGTTCAAAGACACAGTGTTTCTTGGAACGACCACATGGACCATGAACCTTCCTTCAGAGCCGCCTACTCTTTAGTTAGGGACTCTGCACACACATTTTTAAAGCCAGTGTTGGGCTGGGTGAGCTTCTGAACAGTTTATCATTGGGGGGCGCTATATAAGTAGTCTGTTTATGCGCCTACTAGTGCAGTAGAAACGAGTGGGTCTATTGTATACGGGGTTACCCCAACACAGATTGCCTAGTAAACCATATTTGTCCTGTTCCGTAGTTCATTTAATAAATTGCTAATGGTCTTTGTTGTGCATTCTGTGATCATGGCTGAAACGACTTGTAGCGTCGCTGTACAGTCGGAGAATGTCACTCGATGACTAGTTGCGAATGTTATCTGTTGGCGTTAATGGCTGCGGTGACAACTTGGAACTGCTTCTCCTCTTCTTTGACTCTCTCTTGTGGAATGCGCTCTGCGTCATAGGTGTCCTGCTGTTGGGATAAGACGACCCTATGTTGGCAAAGGTGGTTGTAGTGTCGTACTAAATTTTGGAACTCACTGAGTTCAGCCAAAGACGATTATTTACGGGGGCAATAGCAACAAAATCGCTCCATTGTCTGGTCGTATCGTTGGCAGTTTCGATCAAAGCGCGGTCTCTGAAATAATGTTGAGTGACCTCCGGATGTAGATATTGCTTATCAAATGAGAAGAGGTGAGTATGTTCAAATTGTACAAATTGCATGCATAACTGGATATTATCTCTCCCACATATATTTAACAATAATGACTTTTGAGCAGGGCTTCAAGTGGGGGAAAACAGGTGCTAGTATGGTTACAAGAACCATTCCCCTCTCCTGCTTTTTGGTCTTAAGAAGTACCGGTATGCTGGCAGTCGGACATGAGAGGTGCCGGTATGGCATACCGTTTAATACCGTCACACTTCAAGCCCTGCTTTTAATGTATAAAATGAAGAATACGCCAAATGGGATAGTCAGAGTCGTGAAGTTCGTCATTGAAGGGGGACAAACTGAAAGCAGAACAGAGTCAACTGATCGCAAACATATGACAGACGGGATCGTGAGATGAACAATGCTGAGCGACATCTTTGTTGTCTGTCCACGTTGATGGTCAGCTGATGATGAGTCGATGGTTGACCAGCGGACGCCAACGCAGGACAACACCGAGTGGAATCGAGAAGGCAACCCCTCTGTGCGGCTTACCAATGTCGTTACCGATGTTCCTGGCAGCTCCAATGAGACTTCTAGTCCTTGTATTAGAGGCGATCACTGCATATCGCTGTTATGATTTAACTTCTGCATTTGCTGGACACTACTAAGGTGCGTGTGATAGACAGATGTCATCGCTGACATTAATAGAGGTGCAAACGTTGTAGCTGAGTGGTGTGTGTTAAGCCTTCTGCTAGACGTACCCAGACTGTTCGAGGAAGCCAGGGATCAGATCCAGTCATCCTGGTAAGAAATGGACCGCACCGGATCATACGTGTACGACGCAATATTTAATATTCAAACTGCTGTAGGCCTAGTAGGCTAGTAGCCTATGTCTGAACTGCGTACTTATCCACAGTGATCAGAATTTGTATGCAGATCATTTTGCCCGTAGAGAGCGTTTTTTTTCCTATCTATAGCATGATTAATAGCTGAGAGACTGAGAGGAACGAGTGATGGTGCGTGACGTCATGACCATAATAATTGATGACGATGGCTCAGCACATGTGACGTCTTGTCTTGGGACGCAATGTATGATTCTAGCTGGTTCTATTCTGTCTCTTCGTTTCCATCTGAGTTTCTGCGTGGAACCATAGAGGATGGATACGGAGTGGCATCTGGAAAACCGTCCTCTAGGCGCGTGTCCTCTGGGAGTCTTTAACTGAAGAAGTATACGCGGATGATGAAATATGTAAATAGGATTCAAACGCAGTCCCGTGCATTGTGCGCTCATTAGCTCAGTACGTCGACACCATCTGTACCATCCATGTAGAGGTTATGCGGACGCAGAGATCAGAGGGTCGCAGAGGTCAAAGGGACGGAGAGGTCAGAGGGACGCAGAGGTCAAAGGGACGGAGAGGTCAGAGGGTCGCAGAGGTCAAAGGGACGGAGAGGTCAGAGGGTCGCAGAGGTCAAAGGGACGGAGAGGTCAGAGGGACGCAGGTCGTGACATCGTTGCTTTCACGGTCAATTAAGACATGCAATAGGCAGCAGGTCTTAGCTCAGTTATATTATCATAATTGATACGAAGACAGCGAATACGATAATTCCATCGGCGAATCTGTGGTCGGTCGGTCGGTCTAGGTCTAGTCAGTCTTCTAATCAGTGCCTCATCGTCGTAATCATTATTATCATCATCATCATCATCATCATCATCATCATCACTTGCAAAATGCAATTCATGTTGAATGTAAAAAACGAAACGTCGTCCGTCCCTCCTGTCCACCCCTCCTGTCCACCCCTCCTGTCCACCCCTCCTGTCCACCCCTCCTGTCCACCACCTCCAATCACACCCGCTCCTTTCGTCCGTTATACGCCTGAGTGCCAACCAACGGTCTTCATGACTCCCCAATCGCTAGAGGGCCAGACGCACAGTACCATCTGGCCAATCACGGTCTCTTTGTCTCCAGCGTCCTAACAAAGACGCACACAGACTATAGCACAGCGTACAGTAATAAGATTAGTTTTAAGTCATGCACTGTCAAGGTCATACAATGACAGAGAAGTCCACGTCGAATTTTGCGTTTAGGATTCGTTCGCCACCGTTTACTCGACCCGATGCGACTTTAGTTAATCCGTAGAACGACCGAAGTCATAACACAAGCAGTGATGAAGAATAACGAAATCTCGTTCAAAGAATAAATACGCATTACGAAGCCATCGCAAGCACGCACATACCATCCGCCGCTCCCAACTCCCACTTCACCCACCACAACCCATAAACCCTCCTTTCACGGTGTTTGGATGGGTTTATGTGGTGTGGATGGGTCGTGGTGGGTATCATACACCCACCGCGACCCAATCACACGCCCACTCCACCCACCGCAACCCATCCATTCATACACCCCACTAAAACCACCGCAACCAATCCACGCATATCCCACCCCACCCACCGCAACCAATCCATACATACACCCATTCCCACCCACCGCAACCCATACAAACATATCCCCACTCCAGCCACCGCAACCTATCAATACATACACCCATTCCTACCCACCGCAACCCATACAAACATATCCCCACTCCAGCCACCGCAACCTATCAATACATACACCCATTCCCACCCACCGCAACCCATACAAACATCCCCACTCCAGCCACCGCAACCTATCAATACATACACCCATTCCCACCCACCGCAACCCATACAAACATACCCCCCTCTCCACCCACCGCAACCTATTCACACATGCACAACCAGTCCATTCACCGCAACCCATTGCTCTTTATCTCTGTCATTTTTAACTGAATGGTACCTGATTATATAGCGCCTAAAGCGACAAACAGCAGCGTTCAATAACAGCAGTTGACATGTGATTTATAGACTGGTCCAAAACGACCGTCGTGTGATGTGATAACTCATTGGCTTAGCTTAGCTAGGATTTGACTCATGTGGCGCGTGTCATTTGAAGCTGTTAATCCATCTGGAAATAATACGTTGTTGTCACGAACGTCCGTTAGATGTCAATACACAAAAGAATGAGTGATTATATTAATATTAATTCAACAACATGACCACTGTTCTTCGGACTTTCAGTGATAGAGGAGCATCATAAATCACGATGGCCTTACTTGATCCGTGACCCCTATTGTTTAGGCCTGGTCAAAAACTTTTAATTTTAACATGTTTACTGAACTTGTTAAAACCCGCATCTCCGTCTGAGTATTGATTGTTTGTCTGGCATGGTCGCCCTCCTGGATTGTGCTTCTTTCGACCATGTCTCAACTGTTAGAACCATGTCTCAACTGTTAGAACCATGTCTCAACTGTTAGGACTGTGTTTCGTCATATTCTTAATCTGTGTTGCCGTCAATTTGTCACAATTTAATGCTTCATTGTTTTAGTTTTCTATACAAAATTCTGACGGTTTTATAGATGAACCTGACCTGACCTGGCTTGACCTACCTGATCTGACCTACCTGGCCTGACCAATAAGGCTATGCGTGGTCTTATGCTGTTATCTCCTTCCGAACAATGTGATGGACGTTGAAGCCCTTGTCTAAACGAACGAGTTCTCTGCGATCTACTGACAAAGAGCAGAAGTTCTCTTCTCTTGGTTCTGTGTGTTGTCTAATGTCCACTCCTTCCGCTTGATTGTTTTTCATATCTCGATTCTTAACACTCCCGGTCCTATGTTATCGTCATTTGAGAGTTGCTCTTTTCTTACATCTAATCTGATATCTTCCATGTTACGTTTTTCTGTGTATAATTCCTCCACATATTCCTTCCATCGTCTCCTGATTTCTTCTTCATTTTCTAATAGATTTCCTTCTTCGTCCTTTTTTGCACTTCTTCCTCCTTTGCTTCTCTTTCTTGTCAGCAGCTTGATCCTCTCGTATACTAGATCGTGTCTTCACTTCACTCGTAGTGTCTCCAGTTCCTCGCATTTTTTCTCCCACCAATCCTCTTTAGCTCTATCGGTTGTCCTTCTCAGTTGGTATTCAGCCTGTTGTATTTCTTCCTTGCTTCCTCTGTGCTCTTATGTTTCCATTTTCTTCTTTCTTCCATAACATTCATCTATGATCCATTGGTTTTTCGGTCTCAGGCCCTTTGTCTCCCTCACTCTTTTTCATTTCTTCTATCAAGACCTTCTTGAGTCCCAGCCATCTATCGTTCGTTGCTATAAAATTATACACAGTACGGGCTACAGTAGGCCCATTTACATGTATATAGTTCATATCGCATGAAACATAAAGTCAGTTGCTACGAGCATACTAATTGGAAACACAAGCATCTAATGTCTATGCACTATTTTTGAATCAAATACACAATACGCGTACCATACTAATATGTAGGCATATGTATGCATGGATGCATGCATTACACGTTTCCCCATACATGTGTATGTTCGTGAAATTATACTTCTTCTATGCAAGTATGCATATGTGTTGTGAATGTCTATATGCCTCAAGAGTCAAGACACCTGACCAGACCATCGTCAGGGTTCTCGGACAGTTCGGCGCTGACAATTTGGCGCCGGTGTAGGAGGCTAAATTAACTCCTAGAGTGTATCGTACCTAGGATATATTGACTCAGGAGTTAATTGTTCCTAGGATAAACACACTCCCCCTGTGAATAAACACTCCTGGAGAGTTAATTCTACCTAGGACAAATTGATAGACATATGTAATGCAAAAGGGGAGTTAATTCTACCTAGGACAAACTGATTCCCAGGGAGTTAATTCTTCCTAGGATAAATTGATTCCCAGAGAGTTAATTCTTCCTAGGATAAATTGATTCCCAGGGAGTTAATTCTTCCTAGGATAAATTGATTCCCAGGGAGTTAATTCTTCCTAGGATAAATTGATTCCCAGGGAGTTAATTCTTCATAGGATAAATTGATTCTCAGGGAGTTAATTCTTCCTAGGATAAATTGATTCCCAAACCGAATGCAAAAGAGGAGTCAATTCTTCCTAGGACAAACTGATTCCCAGGGAGTTAATTCTTCCTAGGATAAATTGATTCTCAGGGAGTTAATTCTTCCTAGGATAAATTGATTCCCATACCGAATGCAAAAGGGGAGTTTATTCTCCCTAGGACAAACAGATTCCCAGGGAGTTAATTCTTCCTAGGATAAATTGATTCCCAGGGAGTTAATTCTTCCAAGGATAAATTGCTTCCCATACCGAATGCAAAAGGGGAGTTAATTCTCCCTAGGACAAACTGATTCCCAGGGAGTTAATTCTTCCTAGGATAAATTGATTGCCAGGGAGTTAATTCTTCCAAGGATAAATTGATTCCCATACCGAATGCAAAAGGGGAGTTAATTCTACCTAGGACAAACAGATTCCCAGGGAGTTAATTCTTCCTAGGATAAATTGATTCCCAGGGAGTTAATTCTTCCTAGGATAAATTGATTCCCATACCGAATGCAAAAGGGGAGTTAATTCTACCTAGGACAAACTGATTCCCAGGGAGTTAATTCTTCCTAGGATAAATTAATTCCTAGAGAGTTAATTCTTCCTAGGATAAATTGATTCCCAGAGAGTTAATTCTTCCTAGGATAAATTGATTCCCAGGGAGTTAATTCTTCCTAGGATAAATTGATTTCCATACCGAATGCAAAAGGGGAGTTAACTCTATCTAGGATAAATTGATTCCCAGGGAGTTAATTCTTCCTAGGATAAATTGATTCCCAGGGAGTTAATTCTTCCTAGGATAAATTGATTCCCAAACCGAATGCAAAAGGGGAGTTAATTCTACCTAGGACAAACTGATTTCCAGGGAGTTAATACTTCCTAGGATAAATTGATTTCCATACCGAATGCAAAAGGGGAGTTAATTCTACCTAGGACAAACTGATTCCCAGGGAGTTAATTCTTCCTAGGATAAATTGATTCTCATACCGAATGCAAAAGGGGAGTTAATTCTCCCTAGGACAAACTGATTCCCAGGGAGTTAATTCTTCCTAGGATAAATTGATTTCCATACCGAATGCAAAAGGGGAGTTAATTCTATCTAGGACAAACTGATTCCCAGGGAGTTAATTCTTCCTAGGATAAATTGATTCCCAAACCGAATGCAAAAGGGGAGTTAATTCTACCTAGGACAAACTGATTTCCAGGGAGTTAATACTTCCTAGGATAAATTGATTTCCATACCGAATGCAAAAGGAGAGTTAATTCTACCTAGGACAAACTGATTCCCAGGGAGTTAATTCTTCCTAGGATAAATTGATCCACATATGTAATCCAGTAGGGGAGTTAATTCTACCTAGGACAAACTGAGGAGGGTTAATTCTTCCTACAATAAATTGTAATAATAATCATAACAACAATAATAATAAATAATATTAATATTAAAAAATAATAGTAATAAATATAATAACAACAATAACAATAAAAAACCAAGAATCGTCACAATTACAATGGCAGTGACAACAACAATAGCAATAGCAAAAGCAATGGCAAAAACAATAACAACAGCATTAACAAAAGCAACAATAACAAAAGCAATAGCAATAACAGTAAGAAACAATAACAGCAATGCCAGCAATAACCGCAATAACACTAACAATAACAATAGCAATAGCAAATATAATTACAATAACAATAACAGCAAAAACGATAACAACAATAACAATAAAAATCATTTTTATTGCTATTGTAATTGTTACTGCTATTGTTGTTATTGTTTTTGTTGTTATTGTTATTGTTGTGACTGTTTTTGTAATTGATGCTATTGTTATTGTTATTGCTGCTATTGATGTTATTGTTATTGTTGTTGCTATCGCTATTGGAGTTGTTATTGTCATTGTCATTGTTATTGTTATTGATGTTGTTATTGCTATAGCTATTGGTTTTTTTGTTATTATTATTGCAATTTTTATTGTTGTTGCTGTTATTGCTATTGTTAATGTATTGCTATTGCTATTGCTATTGCTGTAATTGTTATTGTTACTGTCATCGCTATTGTTATTGTTATTTTGATTGATATTGTTATTGTCATTATTATTGCTTTTGCTACTGTTATTTCTACTATTGCTGTCTTTGTTAGTGCTATTTCTATTGTTATTGCTCTTTCTATTGTTATTGCTGTTATTGTTATTGCTATTATTTTCGCTATTGTTACTGTTATCGCTTTTGTTATTGTTATAGCTATTGTTAATGCTATTGCTATTATTATTGTTATTGCTGTTATTCTCGATATCGTTATTGCGACAAATTTGGCGATAGTATGATCGCAAGACATATGTTTCGCAATGACAGCTATTTCTGCTTTTTCCTGTATGATGCGAAATTTCTGCTTCTTGATAAAATTTCGAGCGATGCAGTTGATGACGGGCTGAATGTGGCGCATCTTAAAGTTTGACAGATTTGCAAGGATTGGAATCACTGGATCGCAGTATTCCATGTGCGTTGAAGACGACGTGGTCGACCTATGAACTAGACTCACTAGACTTTAGAGTCGTCGAGAGAGATCTGATGATTGCAGACACTGTCTGAAGAAAGGTTCAGGAGAATTTGGTTCTGCATCGTTGACACGGTCACGCTCAGGCGAGTCTTGCATTAGAAAGAGACAGACAGATAAACAGACACGGACAGAGAGAGAGAGAGAGAAGAAAGAGAGAGAGGAACGAGAGAAAGAGAGAGAGAGAGAAAGTGAGAAGAAAGAGAGAGAGAGAAGAAATAGAGTGAGAGAAGAAAGAGAGAGAGAGAGAAGAAAGAGAGAGAGGTCTCGGAAACGGGTTCACATGGTCCGCCATTGATGGTTCTCGGTTCAGAAGGAATTGGTGGACTCGTTTCTAGAGCAGTCATCAGTTGAGTGAGATCGGTCATGCTTAAGAAGCATCACAGGCGCTGTAGACTGCGTATATTGGCGATACATAAATGGACTTTGGTATCTACAGAGGGCATATTCCCCTTGGAATGAGCGGTGAATGAATTTGATCCTCGGTAGATCTAGGTTTGACCCGATGAAACGGAAGCTTACCAAAACCACTGTACTGCATATAATATTCAGCAGACAGATGTATATTTCTCGATGGATTTTTGTATAAACTCGCCTAAGCTTATTTAAGATGTGCTAACTCAGCAGTAACTTCCACTTACTACATTTCTGTGATCAAATTGTAGCGCATGATGAGGTCACTTGCCTTCAATCAGCGTAGCATCTGTTAGGAAATAATTTGTCTCAATTGCCTTATAAGGAGTAAAAATTGTGAGGTTCGAGAAAGACCGTTTGTTGGTGATGTCGTTCGAACACTCTGCGCCGGAATCTCCAGCGAATTTATGACAACTTCTTTTGTCTGGTGGAAGAATCTTTAGACAAAAATGTGGAACTTGGTCACGTGGACAGTTTTCGGAGAGGAAGGCAGAATAAAAGTATTGGTTCGTTCCTCATTATCGCACTGATATATATTATATATATATATGTACACATATATAATAGTTGTATATATGGATGCAGCTGAGTTTTCTCTTGCATGCTCTGTGGAAGTATTCACTTTCTCGGTCACACGGTCATCGTACAGACAATTAAGATCATGCAGCATATGATGGATTCACTGCTAAAGATGTGCGTATGTTTAAAGTACTGTGTAAGCTAGGCTTAGCTGGATTAACAAATGTGGTGGTCCTGTTGAATAAAGCCTTAGGCGCCTCAGACCCACAATCGCATCAAAGGACACATGACGCATGTCATGTGCAAAAGTTGTGTAAATTGAAATGACTAGCTTCGAATAATTTGCTCTGAGTTTTTGGCTCATTTTTTACTAATAGACTTATGTTTAACTTAGACTTAACAATAATAAAAAACAATGAAATTTTTTTGCTTTTGTATGACTGTGTGGTTCTCAACCTAAATCATACCGTAGTCCACCTCTGAAATAATTAATTTCAATAATAGTACAATACAACTGAGGCATTGATTTGTCATGATTCGTAATTGAACTGGTCTCAACAATCAAACAATTTTCTTATTTCGTTGGCGATAAATCAAACAATGGCTTAAAAACAAAGAGAAACAAAGTCACAACAATTCTCTACAATGTAAGATGTTATAGTTTTAATACATGTTCAAGGCAATCGAAAGCAATTCCGTTACAATGCAAATTACGATACATATATCAGTACAGTGAATGCAAAAAGGGATAATGTGATAAATGTGAGGAACGAGCTATGTATTTATCATTGCATTCATAACAACTGAAAATTGAAAGGAATTCGAATCTGTTGTTCAGGATTCGTTACATCTTTAAACGCGTCATTAAACAAAGAACATAATATCGGCTGCAAATGAACACAAGACAAGTAACATGAGCATACGTCATATAGATGCCTATGACACAATTGCTAACTGGAAAGCATTTCAAATGTCCAATAATGAGATGATTCTGATCATTTGCAGACTGAACTATACAGCACACACACCCCGATTCTACTAAAATTCTGCTGAACTTGTTGTCAAAGACATGACGACCGGTCCATCCTCCCGGAATGAGTTACCTAGCATCCAAGCGACATGACGACCGGTCCATCCTCCCGGAATGAGTTACCTAGGAACCAAGCGACATGACGACCGGTCCATCCTCCCGGAATGAGTTACCTAGGAACCAAGCGACATGACGACCGGTCCATCCTCCCGGAATGAGCAGCCTGTGACATAACGACCGGTCCATCTTCCCGGATGAGTTACCTAGGAACCAAGCGACATGACGACCGGTCCATCCTCCCGGAATTAGATGCCTAGCAGCCTGTGACATGACCTTCTCAACCTCTCTTGACCTCTAAGTGTGCTCATGGTGTCAGTTCTGGACTCTGGAGTGCCTCTGACGAGTCTTCCTGATGTGGCGCTATATAATTAAGGCAATTATAATTACAGTTGGAGTTGGTTGAGTGAGCCGCTGTTCCTTGAGAGATCCTGAGAAAGGCGCTTTCGACCGTTCTCATCATCATCAGCCGCAGATGAAACCCAACATGTTACAGCTTGTTGTGTTGAATGTCGTCTGCAGAGAGTGAGAACAAGGCTTCGTCGTTCTTCAGAATCCAATCGCATTTAATCAGGCGTGAAGCATCGAACGAACACATGCGTCTCCATTGGACCATGTCATGGTCCAATTCTCTGCCAGCGATTGCTTGTTTAACTGTCATTGTCTTATAACTTGGGAGCCCGCATTACCCGCGATGTGTCAACCCCTTTTCAAGCCTCGCTCTCGACCACTTCGAAGACGGGCGACGCGCGTGTTTTCAGAAGCGTTCAACTGGAAGATAGAGCGAAATGCGTCGATAAAGACTTGGTCGTCATGTAGACTGTAGTTGCGCTCGAATGGATTTCCAGTCACGGGCGACCGACCGACCGACCGAGCGAGTGGCTCTAGATGGGAACGAGGCTCAGTCGGCGCTCAAAGGAAAGCCGTTCGTCTTTTGTTGCGTCTGTTTCAAATTGCAGCCAGCACCCGACCAAGTGCTCGTCCACCGCTGCCGCTAAATTTTACGATCGATCGCTGTTTAGAAAGCGAACACCAGGCGGCGGCAGTGGAAAAACACATTTATAGACCCATTCCACGTATCAGTGGTTCACCAGTTCGGTTTATTCGGGATTTTGTTTTAACACGCCTGGCTGATTAGTAATGCCCCTTCGGTCATAGTTTCATCGACAGTGCAAACAGCACGCTTAATTACTCTATATATACTCGGCTACTAAGGAATATATGAAGGTAACTTGGTTAAGAGCGCTTACATCGTGTCTGGAGATACAATATATACGGAGTGTGGCCTGCACTTCCATTAGTGTTGGGTATTTGCAGTGCCTCAGTGTAAGTTAAAGACTACACCAAGAATTGCACGGAATTAGGTATGCCTACTTGTGGGGACGCCACTGTTTGGTAGTATCAACGACCCAGAACCAGCGATTGGCAATGTAATGTGTCCAACTTCCAGTAATATCTATAGAGGATAAAAAGGATCGTTTCCTGTGCGAAAGCCTCCTCGCAACGAACGCCCATGACAGCTTACGATAAAGGTTCTTAAACAGGTTGTTTAATGGTATAAAATAAGAAGCCGACAGGTAGATGTTTTTCTACCCAATTCTGAGTAATTAGGATCAAACGGTCATATACTCTGATATATTCTGGGAACTGCTAACTGTCACTTACTGGGAAACTTCGTCTGTTAAATGGAAGGGTATTAAAGTTGGCAATGCATTGAGCTCAATTCATTGCCAACTTGTCTTGTGGGTCATAAGTTACTCGAACTCTCTAATATTTCGTATTAACGGCTCTTTATAAAACTTAGACTGAGACTGGATGGCACTCATCTGTTTGTCCGTAGAGAATGACAGACCTCCTTAGTAGACACTCAGAGCCCTCGTCCCCCATATGTCCACTTCGCCATTCCTGCTAAAAGTTTAGCCATGTCAGAATCTGTAATTTATTCCACAGTCAACCAAAAGGTAAAAAATGGAATGAAAGATTTTATCCGCTTCGTTGTTCAATGGCTATTGGTCAAATTTAGTCCGATGGGTCTATGAATGATGGAAAACGCAGTTTCACATGTGGTGCCTCTTACCTTCATCATTATACCATAGATCCAAACGAAATGCGCTTGGCTTTCAAGTGACGCCTTAGAAATCTGGAGATGATATGTACAGAGGAAGTATACAGAGGAAGTGTACAGATGAAGTGCATAGAGGAAGTGTATAGAGGAAGTGTTAAGAGGAAGTTTACAGAGGAAGTGTACAGAGGAAGTGTACAGATGAAGTGTACAGAGGAAGTGTACAGATGAAGTGTACAGAGGAAGTGTATAGAGGAAGTGTTAAGAGGAAGTTTACAGAGGAAGTGTACAGAGGAAGTGTACAGAGAAGATGTACAGAGGAAGTGTACAGAGGAAGTGTACAGATGAAGTGTACAGAGGAAGTGTATAAAGGAAGTGTTAAGAGGAAGTTTACAGAGGAAGTGTACAGAGGAAGTGTACAGAGAAGATGTACAGAGGAAGTGTACAGAGGAAGTGTATAGGGGAAGTGTACAGAGGAAGTGTACAGAGGAAGTGTACAGAGGAAGTGTATAGAGGAAGTGTTAAGAGGAAGTTTACAGAGGAAGTGTACAGAGGAAGTGTACAGAGAAGATGTACAGAGGAAGTGTATAGAGGAAGTGTTAAGAGGAAGTTTACAGAGGAAGTGTACAGAGGAAGTGTACAGAGGAAGTGTACAGAGGAAGCGTACAGACGAAGTGTACAGAGGAAGTGTACAGACGAAGTGTACAGAGGAAATGTACAGACGAAGTGTACAGAGGAAGTGTACAGAGGAAGTGTACGGATGAAGTAAACAGTTGAAAAGAACAAAAGAGGTATAGAGAGGAAGTTGAGACCACTTTAGTTTGCACTGTAATGTTGTATAATCGCATTTCAATAGACCATTCGATTACAACATTAAACAATATCTCAGCTATCATTGGGTTCCACGATGATTAGTTGCGTAGTATCGATATAGTCAGCTTTCTTGTTCTTTTTTATACAACGGACCGTTAATATAAATAATCTCTCAGTCGTTATTAGCCTGAAACTAAGTTACTGAATTCAAGTGATAATGCATTGCTGTATATAATTATGAAGGACTACAGTAATTTTCCATGCAGGCTCAATACTTGAACGATAAGAAAAATCGACTGAGGAACTAACGCATCTCTTTGTTATAGTATTAATTACTGACCTTTGACATGACACAGTTTGCGAGTTAGAAAGATCATGGACGAACGTTAAGATCACATGGCAATGTTCATACTGTAATTATTCGAAAGCAGCCATGGCATTAAAGGTCATAAGGTCATAGGGTCATAGCCACGGGTGAATCTGTCGTAATTGAGGGTTTATTTAAGCCATCTTCCACATCTGATGATGTATAGTACGTAGGTCGAGTCAGTGACCACACGTTGCTGCTCGCAGGTGTCCGCATCTGTTCGCTCAACCAAATCCAAAAGCAATTTACCACAAATAAGCCAAGCGGACAAAACAGAGCAATCCACATTGATCTGTCTCTGACTCGCTGTCTGCCTGCCATGTCCTACTACTTGTCTTTCTGCTTTGCGGTGGACATGCTCTCACGAATGGTGCTGCGTATACCCTACGTGGCTCATGCGTACTGTTCTGTTCGCTTGTATGTGTGCGTACGGCTACACGGTGTCTAGGTGACGTGCCTGTATACGTCTTGAAATCCACCTGTCAATTGAATGATTGATTGATTGCACGGCGCCTGTGCTTCTTAAGAAGACTCCACGAGCAAATTTATTGCTCTGGTATCATTTCTGCCTCCACAGAGAATATTCGCACGCGTATACATTATATGTGTAATACTAGTACATAATGTGTATATGCATGTGTGTAATAACTATGTATATATATATATGCATATAAATATACATGCATATACGCATGTGTGCACGTATGTATGAATGGACTAAAGTCTGTATGTAATTGTGTAAGTATGTATGAATCCATGATATGCTTGTACAGGGTGGGCCATAAAAAGTAACGCCGTCATGGTTTTTGCTAATATTTCGACCAAAAGTAGAGATTAGTAAATAAAATTTTATAGGCGCAAAACTAATTCATGCCTGCATATAATGGCCAAATTTGAATAAGACAATGCAAACAGAACAAAAGTTATATCACTTTTGATGAGTCCAACCGCAGTTTTTTGACGATCAAAAACATTCAACGCAGGAAAAAGTGACAAAAATGAATTTATGAAGTCACTTCTCAAGTTAATGTTGTAAAGCAAACTTCGGAATAATCATTATCATTGAGAAGAGAAACGGGGAACCAGAGTATATGGACATCACTTTGACGTCATTTAGCGAGCAGTCGATCGAACTGGTAAATTCCAGCCTTCCGTCGTGTCACTGGACAGATTATCATCGCCAAGACTTGAACGCTTCTCGACACTGCTCTACCGGCTGAAAGTTCGCGAGACGAAGCGTGCGTTCTTCACGGATGAGAAGAACTTCTACCTCAATCCATCAATCAGCAACCAAAACAATCGTGTTCGGTCCAGCAGCAAGAAATCCGATGTCAAACCTGGTCGACTGATTGTTAAACGATGTTTGTTTTTGTGGCAAAAGTCGACCTCGTTTTGTTGACGAGAAAGCAAAGTGGATGCTGTATATTACGTTGGTCGACTTCTTCCACATTTAGCATCTGATTGCTAGCATCTGCTGCCAGCTGGATTCATCTTTTAGGAAGAGTAGGCACCAGCGCTATACTGCTCGCCTCGCACAATATTGCTCAAGGACAATTGCCTTGGTTTCATTGAGATGGACCTATTGCCCCAAGCTCACCGGACTTGAGCCCCATGGATTATCACGTGTGGGGAGCTATGCTCGAGGAATACCACAGTCTGCGACCAAAGCCAAAAACAGTGAGAGAATTGAAGTGACTTCGTAAAATCGCTTTTGTTCTGTTTGAAATGTTTTAGTGAAGTTTGACCGTTATATGTACACATGCATTAACTTGGCGCCTCTAAAATTTCATTTACTAATCTCTACTTTGGACCGAAATATGAGCAAAAAACCTGAGGGGTTACTTTTTAATGACCCACCCTGTATGTATGAATGCATACATATATATAATATATATATATGTATATATGCACGCATGTATGAAGGCCTCTTGTATGCATATGCATGCGTGTTCGTATGTAGGTACTTACGTACGTATGTATGCACAGAGCTAAGTGTATAGATAAGAGATAAACATGACTCAATTGAAAATCACCTCTATAGAGATTCCTCACATACGTCATCTAATGGACAAGCGCAAGGACTCCACTTAGACCCAACTCCATGCCCCATATTGTCAACCGACCACTAACGAACGGACTGAAGGAAGGGTGTCTGAGGATGGCATTCCATGGACAGTCATTGACTGATGTTCAAACACATCGTTAACTTTTCGACTTCGATTCGCCTTTCAGTAAAACGCGTCGTGTCTGTAACGCGGACCAAAAGTTGGTCTGGATAATAAGTTGAAAATGAGGCAGCAAAGTAGCAAAAATTCTTCAAGAAATCACAAGAAAACCATCTTCGTAATTCATCACATCAATGTCTAATTTCACACAAATTTGGCCCCTCAGAATAGCGAATACTATAGCAACCACGGCTGCTATAGGCTAAAAATAAGCACACGTCTCCTATAGGCCTATACAGATGACGTCATAGACATCAGCCTGTATGTGCCCTGCCTCTGAATCTCTCTATCTCCATTAAATAAACGTTTCAGTTATTACAAATGTCACTTACTCCACATCGTACCTTTAAACTTCATCTTTGTGCATTCGTTCGTCCATATCTTGCGTCCTTTTCTTACTCCTAAGTGATCTTGCTTTTCAAATGGAACTGTTCTTTCGTCTTTGAAGTGTGTCGGTTTCCTCCTGTAATCGTTGTACTGCTCCCGTTACCTACCATGACATCACCTGTTTCTATTACTTTTAATTTATCTTCCTCTTCTTCCCAACATTGTTGCATTCGTTACAACACTTTCGCGCTACTTTTTCCTCACAGTTGTCCTCTTAGTCCTGCTCTTCCTCCAATCATTCGCCTTTTCTTCCTCCTGCTCTTCCTCCAATCATTCGCCTTTTCTTCCTCCTGCTCTTCCTCCAATCATTCGCGTTTTCTTCCTCCTGCTCTTCCTCCAATCATTCGCCTTTTCTTCCTCCTGCTCTTCCTCCAATCATTCGCCTTTTCTTCCTCCTGTTCTTCCTCCAATCATTCGCCTTTTCTTCCTCCTGCTCTTCCTCCAATCATTCGCCTTTTCTTCCTCCTGCTCTTCCTCCAATCATTCGCCTTTTCTTCCTCCTGCTCTTCCTCCAATCATTCGCCTTTTCTTCCTCCTGTTCTTCCTCCAATCATTCGCCTTTTCTTCCTCCTGTTCTTCCTCCAATCATTCGCCTTTTCTTCCTCCTGCTCTTCCTCCAATCATTCGCCTTTTCTTCCTCCTGCTCTTCCTCCAATCATTCGCCTTTTCTTCCTCCTGTTCTTCCTCCAATCATTCGCCTTTTCTTCCTCCTGTTCTTCCTCCAATCATTCGCCTTTTCTTCCTCCTGCTCTTCCTCAAATCATTCGCCTTTTCTTCCTCCTGCTCTTTCTGGCTTTTATCCTTCCTCTGCTCGTTCTCTTCCCCTTGCATTCGTCTTTCTCTTACGCATACAACACATTTTGTTGCCATCCTTGTTAATCAATTCTTCCATTTTCTGCTCTTTTCCTGTTTTACTAAACGTCGTCGTTGTCATCGTTGTCGTCGTTGTCACCGTTGTCATCGTTGTCATCGTTGTCGTCGTTGTCATCGTTGTCATCGTTGTCGTCATTGTCGTCCTCCTCCTCTGTTTGTTCATTCTGCATCGTCTTCTTTTATCTTCATCCACTATTAACCAACCATTGTCTCCGTACTTCTGATCACCTTCCAATTCCTAATAAAGTTCTTGCGACTGGTTTTCTTGCTTTCTTTGGATATTCCATGATTCCGTGCGCTCTATCATCTGGCATTAGGCTAATGTAACATCAGTCGAATTGTTCAAAGCACTAATCGACATTCGCACATAAAACGCAGGAGATTGGTTCTCATTGCTCTCCCATCGTTTATCCATCCAACAACCACTCCCTCAGTTACCACAGACGCCACACATGCACTTACATCTAGAGTGTATATATAGTCTATACATAACCACCAACCACCAAACACACACACACACACACACACGCAGACGCAGACGCAGTTCTTCTTCGGGTCTCTAATCCCGTATTAAATGTCTCATAAATGTATTATCAGTGTCGAACAGAAGCAGATTCTGTCTTACATGATGTCGGCCAATCCGTCATTTATTCAGCCAAATACATGTCATCCATCAGTGTTAGCTAATTACATTCCTGAGAAATACGCCTTCGTGTTACTGACGCGTCGGATAACTAATTACCGCTGTAAGCATATCGAGAGTGCAGATAGGACGCATTCCGTACATCCCTACACCACCCGAAACACCAAGGTCATTTACAGGTGCAGATGACCCTTGAATTCTATTAGTAATTTGTATCGACTTAGACTTCCATCTGTGGCCGACTCTACTGTGATTGTAATCCAACGTTTATAAAACGCCACCTATATACACAGGCCATTGGCTCTCCTGACGCGGACCAGTGTCCTCAACGACAGACAGAATGTGTTCAGGCATTTTGGAACTGAGGGCAGAGAAACTAAAGAGCTCTAGCCGCAGGCCCTGAAGGAGGCGATCCCACCTAGAAGGGCCAACTAGAGTGAAAATCCGTTGGCCATGCGGAGAATCACCTGAAGACTATGCAACCGATCGAAGGGAGAATATCATCAACCAGGCAGAGAGAAGATTTGCAGAGTGCCTACCTACGTTTATGGGGCGCATCAGAGCCGACAAGAAAGAACTTGTGCATCACAGTAAGAATCTTCAACGGATGCGTTAATGAACAGCTACCTACGAGACGATTGGTGCCGTTAATAACTAAGGATATGGATACGAGTCCTTTAACGAGGGTTATCTCATGCATTTTAGCACACGCTCGTCGTTAATGGGTTAAAAGAGGAAAGGTCAATGCTGCTATTGTGTAGGCGACATTACCAATAATTGATTCCAGTAAAAGACTTAGATCAGGATATAAAAGTAATCACACGTAATTTAGTGTAGGCTGAGAACAGATTATAGGTTACGAGTCACATTATTTGATCAGCTTACTAGTTATCTAACGACGACGCCTTGGAATGGCGATTGAGTAATCATCGAAATACAGGTACAAACACACACAAGTCAAGTGTTTAAGCAGACGGTCTGGTCTCACTTCAACTCCTTCTTATAAGCAAACATTTCGCATTGACAGAAGAAGCTCTGAATATCTTGCCATAGTGAATTCTAGTGAAAAACTTTCAGATGCCAAATCTTCGTGCATTGTGGGGCAGTAGAGGGCTGTCGCTGCGGGGTTCAGATGACGACTGCTTTCAGCCTGTCTGCCACTCACTCACTAGTCGTCGTCGTCTGTCCCACTGTGCAATGACGCCTCCGAGACCTCGACAAAGACTTAGCAGCCGGTCGCTCGGTTGGGGCCCCTCGGTCTGCCTCTGCCTCGGTCGGTCAGTCGCCCCCTCGGTCGGTCAGTCGACCCCTCGGTCGGTCAGTCGCTCCCTTGGTCGGTCGTTCCCTCGGTCAGCGCATCCTCGGTCGGTCAGTCGCTGACTTTTCACAGAATACCATGTATAGCCTACCAAATTTTGCTGACATAACCTTCCTCTCGTTTTTGGAAGTTCATCCATAACCCAGTGTCCTGAATTGCCTTGCTGTTTACGCTTTCACCCGCATGATCGTTGATATCATTTATATGCTTCAGATTGTTTCTATGGAGATAAATTTTGCGTCGGGCTTCTCTTTGCCTTTTGCGTACATTTCATCAATTGATCCCCGTCAATTGATCCCCGTCAGTTGATCTCCCGTCAATTGATCCACGTCAGTTGATCCCCCGGCAGTTGATCCCTCGTCAGTTGATCCCCCGTCAATTGGTTCCCTAGTCAATTTATATCCTCGTCAATTGATTCCCTAAAATCTATAGGCTGCGCATCACAAACTTGTAGCTGATACTGTTGATAAACAAAAAATAGATTTTACAGATTTGCAAAATAACATTACAAAATAACAAATTAATGCCCAGGCTTAGTGTCTCTCGGCGCTGTAACCGATTACGGCCGTCCGGATATTCTTTTATATCTCAGACCAATGGCTCATTTATCCCATTAATAGACGGTTATGCTTAGGACTTTATGCTGATAAACTAATTATATCATGACTCTCAATTACGCTTTGTATGTTTTTATCATTTTAACATTTCGCGCTCATTTACATCGTTCTTTTAACAAATGGAGAAGGTCGCAAGTGGAACATGAATGTACGTTGTATCAATTGGGCTGGGTTCAATTGACGAAGGGATCAATTGACGAAGGGATCAATTGACGAAGGGATCAATTGACTAGGGGACCAATTGACAAAGGGATCAATTGACTAGAGGATCAATTGACTAGGGATCAATTGACGAAGGGATCAATTGACGGGGGATCAAAATACATAGAACCATTTCTGGGTTTTATTTTCACAATTGTCCTGGGCTAATGATCTTCACAGCGACATCACAATTCAATAGAATTTACATTACTATTGTTATCACCATCATTATTATTGCTACAAATAATGCTACTTTTACTTTGTTATAGCACTACTACTCTTATTAGTGTTATTATTATCAATTTTATGATAACAATAATAATAATAATAATAATTATTATTGTTATTATTATTATTATTATTAGTAGTAGTAGTAGTAGTAGTAGTAGTAGTAGTAGTAGTAGTAGTAGTAGTAGTAGTAGTAGTAGTAGTTTTTCAAAAATTATTATTATTATTAGTAGTAGTAGTAGTAGTATTATGATCATCATCATCATCATCGTTGTCGTCGTCATCACTATGCCCGAGGTACACATGCATGGTCTCTCATGCGAAATTATACTCGCCTATACCTTAAATGGTTAGTCTTTGCTGAAGTTTTCATCAGTAAAGAAGAAACTGCAAAGTGCTAAAGCATTGGAGTGCTGGAAAGTTTATATATTGTCTATATATATAAGCGATGATTGAGGAAAAGTAGTCTTTCAATTACTTCCAGACATTTTAACAAGACGATTAGTTGCCAAGGTGATTAATGAGAACAAGGTCATCTTTACTGATGAACTCATAGTTTCAAAGGCCAAGAGCAGAGTAGTATGATTAAAAAACTCCACTGAATTTTGATATTTAGCCTTCAACCACTATTTCCAGTCTCGCCCTTGACCTTGCCTGATCGAGCGCAGTGTGTCTTCCAAGATGTCAAGCACAGCGGCGTTCTAGGAAAGCATTTTGTCACTCTCAAATGAAACCAGGGTAACCTCACCTTCACATCTCCTACCAGATCTGATGAATACAGAAAAGACCCATATCATTGGCCAAACCACGCCAGATTATGTCATTTAATAACGCGTGCTGTCAGTAGGTCCCATACACAGCTACAAATCAGCACAAGAAGCCGTGCGACGGTTGCTCCACAAATCTGCATTCATGCGTGGTCCACAAATCGCCCCCAAGGAGCAGATCTACAGCAATGACTTCAATCCACGATTGTTTATGGAGAACTCTAGAAGCCAACCACTGGCACTCGGTAATGTGGATGGCGCTTATCATCTGCTATCGAGGCCTTTCAGAATGAGGGATAGCCCCAGGCGCCCTTCTTATGAAAGAAGCCGTTGAAGGTATTCGTGTGGTGCAGTCTGACTAAGACAGCGTGTAGGTCTGAGCGCAGTGAGCCGAGATCTGTCCGGAAATGTCTGGTGGCGTTTGAAGCTGCGGTCGCTCACTACGGCGATGTATCCACAGTCCACACCGAGTGGCAAGGATACAAGGGAGTTGGACGGTCGGAGGAGGATTGTAACTTAGACGTTTGCATCGCGCAGATCCACAGCCGGTTCAAATTGGTCGAGGTGAGTGGACAAGTTGACCCAAAGCAGAAATGTAGCTGTAGGGCCATCGAGCTCAATCTCTCTATACATCAGTGGTCACCAACCTTTTTTGGGTGAGGAGCCGCAATCCTCCCAAGTTTAGCAACATTTGGGAGCCGCCAATGTTTTACGAGCACAACATAATGGAGTCATTCAGCTAAAGATTCATTCATTACTATGTTAACTAGCATCCTCAGCCTCAATATCAGTCATAACAATTACAATATCTAATAAAATAAACAATTTAGCGATAATCGAAATATATTTGTCTAATATGATAAAACAATTCGTTGACTTACCCATTTATTCGACTCTTAGTATGTCATGGTTACAAACTAGTGAGAAACCTGGTTCTGCGTTTTGACAGCTAAAGAGGCATATCCTCTTATTAATTACTTCTCTCAAGTTCTTCAACCGTGCCATATCCAGCACTGCACCACGCCTTTGCCCCTCTGAATTACACAAATTTTCAATTCTTAGTTCATCAGCATCAGGCTCCTGTATCACCCCATAGGCATTCCGCTCAAAACTTAACTCATACTCTGACTGATTCGATGATCAACCTTCCAACTCCCGCCATAGCCACAAACGCCACTCAGCTTAACAGCGACATGGATTCCTCTGGAACTCGTGCCTCGAGCTCCCCTGCCCAGGATTCGACGAAGCGCTCGTGAATAAGCTGATGCCTTGCATTTAGCTTTCGATTGGCGCTTTAGAAATTTGGAGATTATGATTGCGATTAGTTATAATCCAGGTGAATTCAGATCGTTTTCTTGTTCCTTAACTTTGATTTCGGAAGACTCATTACTGAGACAGCTTATTCCATAGATAAGTTGATCTATAATACGAAGCATGTATAGTCGCACACATGAGAACCCTGCAGCTCCAAATTTAGTCGGCTACGATGCAATGTAATGTCACTTGAAATGTCATGTGACTCATGTCCATCAACAACACGAGGAAGTCCTGAAAACTTATTCTTTTTCTCCATGAAAGATTATTTGATAAGTGCCAACAGCGCAAGACACGATTCAAAACCTTTCTCTTGCAATTTTATTTCATCATGTAAAAATTTCATTTACGGGAAAGCTCTGGAGAGCCGCCACAGAACTCCTTGAGAGCTGCATACGGCTCGCGAGTCACAGGTTGGTGACCACTGCTATACATGGAATCATGAGAAGCTTCTCTCGCTGAACAGATCACACAAAACTGGGTGTTTTTCGTGTCGCAGTTCCAGGCAGTCTGACCAGCTATTCAAGAGTTTTTCCGTGAGTCACTGCGTAATTTTAATCTGCTTAACGAATGATATCAACAATTGAACAAATATGACTTGCAGTGTGATCAACTGCAGAAGCTGGTCAACATACATTGTAATCTATGTCGTCATTGAGGGTATTAACTCAACTGAAAATCTTAACATCTGACTTTCTTGAAGGTCGTAACATCTGACTCCGTTGAACGTTCTAACATCTGACTCCATTGAAGGTCTTAACATCAGACTCAATTGAAGATCTTAACATATGACTCCGTTGAAGATCCCAACATCTGACTCCAGTGAAGGTCTTAACATCTGACTCAATTGAAGGTCCTAGCATCTGACTCCAGCCACGTTCTCTATTCATCATTTAAAACGCGACAGAACCAAACCCAAACTGTTGACTGAGCTCTACGTTACTATTTATTCGCTTAGGAAATACATGTCACATTAAGGGCTTGTCTTTGGTCACTTTGGTCACACTAGTGTCTCCTATTAGCAGACATGAGTGCTATACAGACAGCGATTGTCGTGACGTGGAGTCTGATTCGTTTTCAATCTGTCACTTGACACAATCTGTCACCTGAGCTTACTTTCTTGGCTATTTACTACATCCTGTCGATCGATTGGCCTGAATCGGTCAAATTAGCTATCAATCAATCAATGCGAATACATCGTATTGCTGGTCACGTGCACAGAGACGCAATCACACATGCGCACACCGTCATTCCAACACTCAACGGTCGAAAGACAAGGTCATCCACTGGCCTTTATTTGGCTCTTCTCTCATCCAGATCCGCCTGCTGCCTTCACTTCCTCATCGCTTCTTCCATCATGCCATCCTCCTCTTCCATCTCGCCCTCTTCTTATATCATGTCCTACTCAATCCTGTCCTCCTCTTCCATCTTTTTCTCCTCTTTCATACCATTCTCATCTTCCATCTTTCCTCCTCTTCCATCTTTTTCTCCTCTTTCATACCATTCTCATCTTCCATCTTTCCTCCTCTTCCATCTTTTTCTCCTCTTTCATACCATTCTCATCTTCCATCTTTCCTCCTCTTCCATCTTTTCCCCTTCTCCGGTCTTTTCCTCCTCTTCCATCCTTTCCTCCTCTTCCATACCTTTCTCATCTTCCATCTTTTCCTACTCTTTCATCTTGTCCTCATCTTCCATCTTTTCCTCCTCTTTCATACCTTTCTCATCTTCCATCTTTTCCTCCTCTTTCATACCTTTCTCATCTTCCATCTTTTCCTACTCTTCCATCTTGTCCTCATCTTCCATCTTTTCCTCCTCTTTCATACCTTTCTCATCTTCCATCTTTTCCTCCTCTTTCATACCTTTCTCATCTTCCATCTTTTCCTACTCTTCCATCATGTCCTCCTTTTTGATCTTATCCTGTCTTATTCCAGCCTCTACTCTCCTTATTCTCTATCCTCCTTTTCCATCTTTTCCTCCTCTTCCATCCTTTCCCCATCTTCCATCCTGTTCTCCTATTTCTACTCCTCTTCCGTGACAACCTCATTGCTACGCTTCAAAACGCTGTCCTGGTCAGGGCATAAACCTACGTTTATGCCCTGACCAATAAAGTGACTGAAATGACTATGTACGCAACGACAACCACAACAACGACGTATACGCAGCGTAATTGGCCATTATCAACCAAGGGAGCGACAGACCGACCGAGGAGGCGACTGACCGACCGAGGATGCGCTGACCGAGGGAACGAACGACCAAGGGAGCGACAGACCGACCGAGGAGGCGACTGACCGACCGAGGGGGCGACTGACCGACCGAGGATGCGCTGACCGAGGGAACGACCGACCAAGGGAGCGACTGACCGACCGAGGGGGCGACTGACCGACCGAGGATGCGCTGGCCGAGGGAACGAACGACCAAGGGAGCGACAGACCGACCGAGGGGGCGACCGACCGACCGAGGATGCGCTGACCGAGGGAACGACCGACCAAGGGAGCGACAGACCGACCGAGGAGGCGACTGACCGACCGAGGATGCGCTGACCGAGGGAACGACCGACCAAGGGAGCGACTGACCGACCAAGGGAGCGACAGACCGACCGAGGAGGCGACTGACCGACCGAGGATGCGCTGACCGAGGGAACGACCGACCAAGGGAGCGACTGACCGACCGAGGGGGCGACCGACCGACCGAGGATGCGCTGACCGAGGGAACGACCGACCAAGGGAGCGACTGACCGACCAAGGGAGCGACAGACCGACCGAGGAGGCGACTGACCGACCGAGGATGCGCTGACCGAGGGAACGACCGACCAAGGGAGCGACTGACCGACCGAGAGGGCGACTGACCGACCGAGGCAGAGGCAGACCGAGGGGCCCCAACCGAGCGACCGGCTGCTAAGTCTTTGACGAAGTCTCGGAGGCGTCATTGCACAGTGGGACAGACGACGACGACGACGACGACGACGACTAGTGAGTGAGTGGCAGACAGGCTGAAAGCAGTCGTCATCTGAACCCCGCAGCGACAGCCCTCTACTGCCCCACAATGCACGCCCTGCCACAACTCCGCCTCACCTCCCCCTCCTCTTTCACCTTCTCCTCCGTCTCCTAGTCATCGTCTTCGCCCTACGGTGGGAGAAAGGGAGGAGAGAGGGAGGGAGGGTCGGTGACTGTGTGTGGGGCGACAAGGCATTGTATCTATAGGGGACGAATTCGTCGTAGTCTATGGCGTGGCTGTCGTTGGGCTCTGCGGCCGTCGGTGCTGTGCCTCGAGTCCGGCCGATAGAACGAGACTTTACGGGTTTCCGCTTGACATTGTAACCTCGTCGATGAACGAACGACGGCTGTGGCCCTCTCTCCCTCTCTCTGTCCCTCTCTCCCTCTCTCTGTTCGTCTGCTACATGCATCGAATCGAAGCAGAAAGATCGCACACCTGTCGTCGCTCGCTACACACAGTCAGTGCAGTCAAAGCAAAAGCCAGTCTTCGTTTGGCGGCATCGACTCAGACGCGGATTTAACTAAGAGTCGACGAAGCACCTGTTAACGTCTCTCGTCATCGTCAACTGGTGTGCCACGAGGAAGCAGATGCTTTGCACCATGTGGCTTCGTCATCATCGCTGATGCTTCAACCTCTGCCTCTGCCTCTACTTCTGCCTCTTTCTCTACCTCTGCTAGTGGTGGTTGGCGTCGTCACTGCTAAGGTCCTCATCCGTCCGTAGTGGTTAGGAGTGGCAGATATGACGAACGCAAACGATCGTCGCTGGTCTTCGTATTTCAGTCCGGTCTTCGTCGTCCTTGTCCGCTTAGTGATATTTTCGGAGTTTCTTTTCGGCGCTTTCGGTAAGTTCCAACGTCTGAATGTCATCGATAAACAAATCATATTAATGACGGATAGAATCCGTTCTTATCTTAGATCTTATCAGTCACAACAATAAGATTCTGTCGAAGAAGTATTTGGAAAATATATGGTTTAGACAATAGCTCACGTGGCTGCCTTCTCCTCATTCAATTCCCCTCTGCCTACTTTACCTACTGAGTACATCTACAAACCCTTTCCTCATTGTTGCAACTGCGTACATTCAATTTACCTGCATCATAGCCTTGCCATGTGGATCTACCAGTTCTACGTGAATGTGTCTTGTAATCTTGCCAAGTAACTCTGTCAGAAAGAGTTGCCTTCTGCTATGACATGTTTAGTAACAGATTAAAGGCAATTATGCATTGCAATCCTGTCACTTAATCTCGCATTGTAGAATTTTCTTCTAATCTTTCCTAGTGATCCCTGGTTCTGCTCTTTTATGTTTGCTCTGCATCCATCTTTGCAATACTTGTCAGATATCCTAATACAGTCCATCGACCTTCGAAATCTGCCTTGTATACATTCTCCTCCAGAAGCCAATCATCTCTGCAGAAATATAGATATATAAAAATGATGTGTTCGTTAGTGGTTTTTATGAGTCTACCTTTCTAGAGTTGTTCCTTGAGTCATTTAGACATGCATTGTAACTGGCGTCTTCAAATCCCTACATATAAATAAATAAATAAATATGTATATATAATTATATTACATATATAATATGTATATATATATACACGTATATATTCCAGCAGTCTATCTTGTCTTTTTCAAACTCCACCACTGTTAGGACTTTAACAGTGCCAGATCCAAGCCTGTAAAACAGGAGGAGGACGACACTAAATCAACTTCGATATGTGACGGTGTCGTTCAAAAATCAACAAATTGGCTGTTTCATCTGTATGTGCGTGGAAATAGCATCCGCTAGGCTGGTGATCCACCAAGCTTGAGATTAACATGTTACGCTACTTATGCACATGTTAGTCCACGGTTCCCATAGACTGAGCCCATCACAGAGTTAGGCCTATGGTGAACTCAATGACTGAGTGACTGCTCGATGCCTCTGTAATATCATGAACCTGCAAGTCACTGCGTTTGACACCGATATTTCTATTTTAATAACCAATAATAATTATAATAATAATCAAGGATAAATCGAAGATACAATGCAATATGTTACATGCATGTTTTGATCAGTCCGTTGTACGTTGTTGTCTACTTTATATAACTGTTTGTCTGCTTTTCTGTTTGTGTGCGTATCTTTCTGTCGCTTTGGATGCGTGTCACGTGGGAGTGCCCTTAGTGTGAGTGCCCTTAGTGTGAGTGCCCTTAGTGTGAGTGCCCTTAGTGTGAGTGCCCTTAGTGTGAGTGCCCTTAGTGTGAGTGCCCTTAGTGTGAGTGCCCTTAGTGTGAGTGCCCTTAGTGTTAGTGCCCTTAGTGTGAGTGCCCTAAGTGTGAGTGCCCTTAGTGTGAGTGCCCTTAGTGTGAGTGCCCTTAGTGTAAGTGCCCTTAGTGTGAGTGCCCTTAGTGTGAGTGCCCTTAGTGTGAGTCCCTTAGTGTGAGTGCCCTTAGTGTGAGTGCCCTTAGTGTGAGTGCCCTTAGTGTGAGTGCCCTTAGTGTGAGTGCCCTTAGTGTGAGTGCCCTTAGTGTGAGTGCCCTTAGTGTGAGTGCCCTTAGTGGGAGTGCCCTTAGTGTGAGTGCCCTTAGTATGAGTGCATGTCATTTGCAAGTTTCCATAATATGAGTGTTGAAATTGACTGTCCTTTTGAAATGACTCTACATCATGGAGTGTACCGAACACTAGTAATCCTCCGCTTAGCAAGGTGTATTTTGGCGATGACGCACCTCAGCCTATTCTCTCTCAATGCGTAGTCAGCAGTCTCGACTTGTGTACGTCATCTTCAATATATAAAATTCCCCACCGATATTAATAGCCTAGAATTTGCCTCTGGAATTTACGAGACTGTCGTCTGTTTATTAAATTATAGCAAGCACAAACACAAACGATTAGTATGGAGGAGGGAGGATCTGGATTCCCTGCCGTTGAGGTGACTTAATCGCCTCACGTGGAGGTTTGGAACGGAGTCATAGTCGTCTGATGTTTTTGGGGGCTTATTGATATCGATTAGGCATCTGAAAATGATGATGATGCCCTCATTGTCGACTGATGTAGCTAATTCATCTTATTATTATCTTTGAGCTATTTGATTATGTTGAAGTGAAATAGATCGACATTCGTGCATACAAACCTCAATCATACATTCTTGGTTATTATTAATTCAAGGACACACACACACACACACACACACACACACACACACACACACACACACACACACACACACACACACACTACCACCACCACACCACAGTCTGGTCAAACGTATAAACAAATGGTTACATGTCATTACAGGAGTCACATTTAACTGTATGGCAGTCATGTAAGGCGCTCATCCGTTCTACCGCTCATTTTGCCATAGGTGGATAGATGCACAGATGGATTGATGGATGGATGAATAGGTTGAAAAGCAGACAGACAGGCAGACACAGGCATGCAGACATATACAAAGGCAGGGAGACAGAGACAGGCAGATGGAAGCAGAATATGTGCTTAGAATAGATATAATAGATGGATGGATGGAAGGAGAGACGAATAGATAGATAGATAGATAGATGGATGAATGGATGGATGGATGGATTGATATATGTGAATGGATGGATAGATGGATGGATGGATGGATAGAAGGAAGGATGGATGGATGGATGAAAGATTGGATGGATGAATAGATGGATAGATAGATAGATAGATGGATGAATGGATGGATGGGTGGATTGATATATGTGAATGGATGGATAGATGGATGGATGGATGGATAGATGGATAGAAGGAAGGATGGATGGATGGATGAAAGATTGGATGGATGAATAGATGGATAGATAGATAGATAGATGGATGAATGGATGGATGGGTGGATTGATATATGTGAATGGATGGATAGATGGATGGATGGATGGATAGAAGGAAGGATGGATGGATGGATGAAAGATTGGATGGATGAATAGATGGATAGATAGATAGATAGATGGATGAATGGATGGATGGGTGGATTGATATATGTGAATGGATGGATAGATGGATGGATGGATGGATAGATGGATAGAAGGAAGGATGGATGGATGGATGAAAGATTGGATGGATGAATAGATAGATAGATAGATTGGTAGATAGATAGATAGATAGATAGATAGATAGATAGATAGATAGATAGATAGATAGATAGATAGATAGATAGATAGATAGATAGATAGATAGATACATGTAGCTATAACGCCCGTGATTATGCCGTAAATACTCTCGATGCTAACTTTTACCCTTTGTGCCACATCTCTATTTCACCCCCCTTTGCCTAAATTTAGGAAGACACTTAGTTGTATAGAGGTTCGATGATTATATCCCTTTGTTTGTATGCGCGTGTTCGTACGTTTGTTTCTCTGTTTGTCTGCCACTAAACCATCATTTGGACAAAGTATGATTATAGCTAAAACATATCATCAGTCGATTTCCTGACCATCCGGTTATCTCTCTCCTTCTACTTCTATCTAAGGCGATGTCATCGTTCCCTCCAGTATCCATCGAAGCGGAGAAAACACTCAATTTAAAAGCACGTACAATGCTACGCAATCCGCAGCAATGAGCTGAAGTTGGATTTGGAATTGGCCATACTGAGTTCAAGCTTATGGCATCCTCAGTTAGAACTGAGCATGCTGCGTTATAGATCTGGACATCCTGTGCTAGAGCTGAAGTCCGGACACACTGAGTTAGAGCTTGTATACTGAAAATAAGCTGTTCATACTGATTTTGAGTTGGGCATACTCACTTAGAATTGGGCATACTTAGTTAGAGATGGCATACTGAGTTAAATATGTACATACTGTCTGGTTGAAAATCACGGTGTCTAGTTGAGTGCCACCGTGACTGACTGATCTTAACTCTTTTCTGACAATAAAAATACATTCTAAATCGTCTGATTGTGTTAAGGTCTAAGATGAATTGGTTGATCTTCGTAAAAATCGCACTTGAGGAAGAATAGCGCGTGAGAAATTAGTTATTTAATTAATCTGTAGATTAATGATTAATTATGCATTAACACATACTCGGACTCGAATAAGCGGGAGCGAAGGGAGGGAGGAGGTCAATAATTTTCTTAATTACTAATTAATTGTTGTCTCTTGGGATTGACATAGCAATAGTTCATCGGTTGTCACGCCAGCAATTGCGTGATCCAAGTGACGATCAGTATGAAGAATAAATGGCGAAGACGACGATTCAGTCTCTTTGAATATTCATTCACTCAGGGCCAAGAAATGGATCTTCTTCAGATCGTCTACTATATATGCTCTGCAACTCTCCTCCATTGGCAAACGCATTCCACTCCTCGACAGCTCTTTATCTGCTTCCTTCCTACATATATATATATATATATTTATATATATATAAATTTGTGTATCTATCTATTCATCTCTTTTTTACATGTCTCTGTTGGTCTGCATTAATTTTATTTGTCATATTTTGTGCTAAATTGAAGTTCTGGACATAATATGACGATGACAATCAATTCGAAATCAAGTTCTTAGTTGTTTAAAGATCAGCTGGGTCAACTCTGCCAACCATCATTCCGTCGAAATCAGCCACTCAGCATAAGTGACAATGCGAGGCTGAATGCTTTGGGCATTTTGTTAACTATTATGAAGATGACGAACTGAGGATCCATCAACTCTTAGTGGACCTTTACGTGAGAGAGACAACACCTATCCAAACACCTGCCTGTCTGTCTCTGTCTCTGTCTGTCTGTCTGTCTCTCTCTTTCTTAAGTTGTATCATTTTCATTTATTCGTATTTTCTATTTAATTATTATTTTTTCTAACTCTATCCAAACTATATGTATGTCTTTCTGTCTTTCCTTTAATCTTCTTTATTCAGCTTCCATGCTATATGTACATGTTTACTATCTGTCTCTTTCTCCACATGTCTGTCTGTATGCCTGCCTATCTGTCCGTCCGTTTATTTGTCTGTCTGTCTGTCTGTCTGCATGTTGCCGTGGTATGTGTCCCCATAGATAGATACTTTGTGAGTTTTTCTGAACGCGTATATAGAGCTTTGTTCGTTAGCCAGCCCGTCCCATCCCATCAGCCTATCACTCAGCTCCTGCTGCTGCTTCTGCTGCTGTATCTCGTGCTCTTTTTGAGTGATGTAGTCCTCCTCCTCCATTCTGTCTATCTAGTCCACTGGAGGTCAAAGGTGTGCAGATAATAGAGTTTGCAGCTTTCCACGGACCGATGACGTTATGACACGGGTCACTTACCCTGATGATGACGCAGTAGAATCGATGCATCTATGCCAGCATGTCTGTCTGGCAGACAACTTGCCCCACGACCCGACCCACAACCTCCCCCACTGCCAGCCAACCTACCCACTCAACCAGCCAACCTGCCTCACATCCAGCCAGCCAACCTACCCCACAGTCTCACAGTCTACCCTTCAATCTCCCCACAATCTGCCCCACAGCCAGCCAACCTACCCACTCAACCAGCCAACCTGCCCCACAGCCAGCCAGCAGCCGCCCATAAGATTTTGGAGCGTAATTGTGTTTCTACAGAGAAAGCTGAGTACGTAAAAATTTCAGTTTCTGTACTACATATAACATGTAATCAGATAATGAGGTGAAATGACTTTGAGAAGAAGAAATTTATTACCAACGCAGTCGACTCGAATGAACAATGTCTATTGTAGCGTTCCTAGATAATGATCTAATTGCGTCTGATCACCGACTCTTTTGTTGCACAACCAACGCTAAGTAATAACAATGTACCAAGACCTAAGAACAGACGAACAGTTATATCCATCGAAGATAAGATAAGATAAGATAAGATAAGATAAGAGTGCTTGCATCAGTACATCTATAAAGCGTCTTTTCATTTCCTCTTGAAGCAGTGTTTCTTTGCTTGACGTTAATACGCGCGACCATTTAAATATTTAAAAATTGGACTTAATGCCCTGTGTGAATCGGTTATACAATAGACTAGGTGCTCTACCTGGTCTCACCTTCACTCGAACTCCGGTTACTTCTCACCTCACGTTCTCCAACCAAGCCATATCCAACTACGCACCACGTCTCTGGAACGACCTTCCTCATGAATTCCGTACTTTTGGGTTCCTCCATCATCACTGCTCGTAATGCAACATCATCAGCTTTCGTAAATTGAAGACAATGACACAATTAATATTAGAAATGCTTTACAAATAGTTCACTCAAACCATTACAAGAAGGATTGAGCTGCCGAATCAGAAAGACGTAGGCCTACGAAAGTTCGTTGTACAAGTACACCATTTACTACGTAATTATGATGTCGATTTACAAATGATTGTGAAATTTGATATTTTAAGTTTGAAACATAACCTAGAGATAAGAATTTTAGTTGTACAAATATAATATTTGTACTAATATTTTATCAACAGTAGATTGTGCTCAACATAGTAATAAATAGTATCATTTTATATTATAGTAAATGATATCATTATACTAATATGATTATAAGTAATATCATTGTAAATAATTGTAAATGATATCATTGTATATAATAGTATATGGTATCATTATATATGATTGTAAGTAATATCATTGTATTTAATTGTGAATGATAATCACAAGACAGTTGTAAATGATATCATTATTTATAATTGTATATAATATCATTATGTGTAACTGTAAATGATATCATTACATTCAGTACATATTGTAAAAACATCATTATATATAAATAAAAATAATATCATTTAATGCTATTATTTACAATTATATATAATATATATGGTTGTAAATAATGCAATTTCCTATAATTGTAAATAATATCAGAATATATAATTGTGAATAATATCATTTTATAGCTGTTCAAGTATTTTCCTGTGATGTGTTTCTCTGGAAATGTAAATTCTGAGGGAAATTTCCTCTTGTAGATTAAACAATGCCCTTCAAGTACATTATCTTTGAGACCGTAATCAAAGCATTTGTCGCATCAATTGATGGCAGCTGCTCTCAGCATCCATAGAGCAGCAACTGGCAGCTGAAGCAGAGGATGCCAATCAGAATGAGACAACAGCTAAACGATGACTCTTCATTCGCAGTGACACTTATTGCTCCAAGTGAATGAACCAGTAATGTCTTACACGTCTGCGTGCTCTCATAAATGCTACTCGGATATTCAGTTCAATAGACTGATACACGTTAATGCACATTATGTTCGTGAGAAGTGAGAAGATGAGATGCAGTTGTTTTCATAAAAGAACTGATGCGACATAAGTAAGGGCAAATCGGTTCGTCGTTGAGCACCTGGTCCATCAGTCGACGGTCATTAGCAGGAATACGGAGTACTAGTAGTAGCAGAAGGAGGAGGAGGGGTGAGGGAGATGAAGGAGGAAAAGGAGGAGGAGGAGGAGGGGTGAGGGAGATGAAGGAGGAAGAGGAGAGGACGAATGAGGGAGAAGTGCACTGAAGAGAAATAGGGTGAATTTGAGCGTGTAAATGGGCCAGTAATGGCGGTCGTTGGATTGTGAGGAGAAGGAGGAGGAGGAGGAGGAGGAGGAGGGATGCAGAGGAGGAAGAGAAGAGGAGAGTAATCGAGAAAGAGGACCAGGAAGACGCTCTTGAATGGAATCAAAGACGAAATACATTGTAGAGTAGACAGAGGACAAACAACAGTAAACAGAGAAAACGAAGGAAGGTGAAGTGTGAACCTAGGAAGTCAGTAAACGAAGGAAGGGTGAAGTGTGAACCTAGAAAGTCAGTAAACGAAGGAAGGGTGAAGTGTGAACCTAGAAAGTCAGTAAACGAAGGAAGGGTGAAGTATGAACCTAGGAAGTCAGTAAACGAAGGAAGGGTGAAGTGTGAACCTAGGAAGTCAGTAAACGAAGGAAGGGTGAAGTGTGAACCTAGGAAGTCAGTAAACGAAGGAAAGGTGAAGTGTGAACCTAGAAAATCAGTAAACGAAGACGGGGTGAAGTGTGCACCTAGGAAGCCTGACATCGGGAAACGAGAGACGGACGATGGATGGACTGAATACATCGTGTGTAAACGAAGGAAGGTGAAGTGTGAACCTAGGAAGTCAGTAAGCGAAGGAAGGGTGAAGTGTGAACATAGGAAGTCAGTAAACGAAGAAAGGGTGAAGTGTGAACCTAGGAAGTCTGACATCGGGAAACGAGAGACGGACGATGGATGGACTGAATACATCGTGTGTAAACGAAGGAATGATGAAATGTGAACCTAGAAAGTCAGTAAGCGAAGGAAGGGTGAAGTGTGAACATAGGAAGTCAGTAAACGAAGGAAGGGTGAAGTGTGAACCTAGGAAGCCTGACATCGGGAAACGAGAGACGGACGATGGATGGACTGAATACATCGTGTGTAAACGAAGGAATGATGAAGTGTGAACCTAGGAAGTCAGTAAGCGAAGGAAGGGTGAAGTGTGAACCTAGGAAGCCTGACATCGGGAAACGAGAGACGGACGATGGATGGACTGAATACATCGTGTGTAAACGAAGGAATGATGAAGTGTGAACCTAGGAAGTCATCTGCTGCGCAATAACGCAAGAACGAACCACACACGACGTCGTACAACGACGTACATGTACATGAGTTGATGCCTCTGCTGCCTTAGTTTTCTCGATCTTTGCTGCCTTTGCTATGTGTGTTGTATGTGTGTTGTATGTGTGTTGTATGTGTGTTGTATGTGTGTTGTATGTGTGTTGTATGTGTGTTGTATGTGTGTTGTATGTGTGTTGTATGTGTGTTGTATGTGTGTTGTATGTGTGTTGTATGTGTGTTGTATGTGTGTTGTATGTGTGTTGTATGTGTGTTGTATGTGTGTTGTATGTGTGTTGTATGTGTGTTGTATGTGTGTTGTATGTGTGTTGTATGTGTGTTGTATGTGTGTTGTATGTGTGTTGTATGTGTGTTGTATGTGTGTTGTATGTGTGTTGTATGTGTGTTGTATGTGTGTTGTATTAGCTGCTTTTGCTAACGGAGCTGCAACATCCATCCGCAAACGCATCCATTGGCTTTTAATGAATGAAAATAATCCTGACTATAGATTATGGCTTCTGTTTCGTGTTGGACCGAACTACCACTCACGGTCGGTCGTCATTAGTAACACTCGTTCGTTCATTTGCCAATTCATTCGTTCGTTCACTCGTTTCATTATTTACCCAGTGAATTTATTTAAATTTATCAATCAAGTAAAGAATCAAGCAATGATCACTCAATCAATTGTTTAGTGAAGCAGCTGAAAGTCAGCTTCAATCAGCTCTGACGTTGCATGAATGGCTTTTGTAGCGTCGTCACACGTCTGCCTGTTCTGAGCCCTGCACCTGCCCTATTAGGAGTCCTGCTTGCTTTTAGTCCTGAGATGAGTCCTGCTTGCTTTTAGTCCTGATCTGAATCATCTGGCTTTGAACCGTGCTTACTCAGAAAGGCGCGCCATCGTTTGATACACTATGCGATGTTACGGCGGCGCTATGGAAGTCTTTTAGTCATAGTCAGTTATAGTTGTAGTGAGTAGTTAATCGTGATGAGCGTCATTTGCTGAATTCCGAAGATTCTCAAAGGCGTCAAAGAAGCTCTTGTCAAACTCACGAGATGCCACCATAAAAGACGACGGTCATCAATCACCTGCCACGACCCGTCATATAATAAGCAATTAATATATATATGATATGTATATGTATATATATTGGTATAGACGTGTATATGAACCTATTATGTGCGTGTCATACATTAAGAGTTTAAAGGTCACGATAATGAGTTTTTGATAATAGAGTGTTGGTGAATGCATTGATGTCGACCCATGTGAAGCAATTCATTCATGACATCGGGAAACGAGAGACGGACGATGGATGGACTGAATACATCGTGTGTTTTGCTCCGATACATTCGTTTCGGCTAATCTTCTCTTCCCACGAGGTTTGCTTTACTCTCCGTGGATTCTAACCCTTTCCTCGTCGTTTGACATGCCTTCGTCTATTAGAACGGGGACGTCCAAGAGTTACAACCTACCACTACCCCTCACCCCTCGTGCACACGCGCACTCAACCGTGGCTTTGGGGATTTCGGTCCCAAGGGGCGAATCATCGGCTGTGCAAATCGGAGGGCAGCAATTAGCAGAAAGACAATAGCAGGGTGTTTATTTCACAAAAATGCAAACAGCGTTTCTATCTATAGGCCTTAACGTAAACACTCATAACTCACTGGCCGTTATAGTCACAAGCATATGACAACGACACATCATTCGGTGGTGGAGCCATTTCGCTTTAGCAGCTGAATCCATGAGGTGTCTGTCCACTGTCTATCACTCATTACGATCACAATACATGTAGTGTATTAGTCTTCGACTCGACCGTTCGTCTATCTTCGAAGAAACTGCAGCACACCATAGCAAAAGGGTTATGTTATGCAGTCTCATTTGTAAAAGAAAGGCCGAAACTGTTTAGATGAAGTAATCGGGAACTGAAGTGCAAATACGAAACACTCAGAGACAGACAAAGACTTTATAATAATATGTGTGACTTATGGGTAGCATATGCACACAGCAAGTGACAGCATGATATCAAGTCAGGAAGATATATAACTGAACACGAAGTTCGGGCAAAGCCGATGATTCACATAAATTAAAGGAATTTTAGGAATGAGGTGGACTTATCCGTGTATAGTGTTATTGAGTCTGTGGACGATATTTCAGAAAGGTTTGGAAATCAATTTATATAGCATCTTCCTTTATTGCTAGGAATACCAAAGACATTTGCAAAAAACCGGTGTAATTTAAATAAAACTGCAGTTTTCACATACTCAACTTGGCACAACCCATTTGAAAATATTATTTGACTTGACTTAGCTTTTCATTGTTTCCCATCTGAGTTGGAGATTGAATAGTAGAATAATATTTGAGTTAAACGCCATCAATTATGGTGTATTGAGTATATAACCTGTAATGGTATTCAGCTCTATGTAAAAAATAGTCCGTGTCACCCAATGTCACAATTACATCGAAACCACTGATGCTCGCGTTGCATTAAAATTGAAATGCGTATAAATGATGCTAAGGGAAAACAGTGTCATCAAAACATTTCAATTTAATTGCCATAAATGAAACTAAACAGGGAAGTTTCGTCACCAAATCTTAAAGAACGTTTACCTCGGTCTTGCACAATGTGAACATTGAACATAGCACAGTATTGCTCTGTAGTGGTCTTTGAAGGGCGTAGAGTGGGGCATGTAGACGCATGAGGTGTGGGTGGAGGTCATTCACCAGATGTTTGATCATGCAGGGCTAGCTTGATTTGATGAATAGCGTGAACCAAATAGAGAGTCATCTTAGATGAAGAAGAGCTGCTGCAGATACTCTGCGAAGGACTGTGACGTCGTCCATTCGACGGATGCTTCTCCTGTTGTTGTTGCTGCTGCTGCTGCTGCTGCTGCTGCTGTGTATTCATTGCCGTTGCCTATTTAAGGACTTGAATTGGACGGCGTCGCCATAGTTACGCGCACAATCGGACGACAGCGTCTCTAAGAAGATGTATTATCTATCGTGATGCGCAGGTGGCTCCATCGCAACAGATGCAGGATGGGACAGAGGAGGAGGAAGTGGAGGAGGAAGTGGAGGAGAAGCAGGAGGAGGAGGAGGAACAGGAGAATGAAATAAAATGCAGGATGGGACGGAGGAGGAAGAGGAGGAGGAGGAAGAGGAGGAGGAAAAAGAAACAGATGCAGGTCATTGCAGGATGGAATGGAAGGAGAATGAGGAGAAAATGAGAGAAACAGATTAGAAGAGGGAGGAGAGGAGGTCGAGAAAGAAACAGACGAGGAGGAGGAGGAGGAGGATTATGATGAGAAAACAGAGGGCGAGGAAGAAGAAAAACTAGCAAGAGACTGGGTGCGTTTAGCACTAGCAAAACGCTGATTTGCCTCAATTGCAATTGTTTATTCAATTAATTCTCGCTGTTTAACGCAATAGGTTACATATGAGAATTATTGTGGTTGTTACAGATACATGGTTTGGAGATCATCGTCTATGATCATGATGTATGATAGGTGTATTATACGTATTGCTTGAAGTTAGCATTCAGTTACATGAATACCAGACAGAGGCACCTTATAAGCAACAAGAATTTGAAGAGTGCATGATTGTGAATCACATTGTGCAATGTCTGAGTGAGTCTGCTATATAGGCCTATGGCCCATAGGATATGATGAACTTCACTGTCTGTCCGTTTCACACTGGTTCATTCTCGACCAGCTGCTGTGAGTTGAGCAATGCAGTGACCATGCAGTTGTCCAGGATCTAGAGGTGACTTCAGGAGCGGAGGGTGGGGGTGACTCAGAAATCAACTTAAGAGGAAACGATTGCGTCCTTTATAGAGTGCGGGATCTTTACATCTTCGAATGTCTTGTGTTATTCTGCCATTCTGTTTAGCAAGCCTTGAAAACGAAGTGCAACTGTTGATGGTCTGTAATTGTCATTAATACGATCGGAACCATTTTTGCTGAATAATTACTTGCCACACGAACAAGGAAGTGAGAAACGACAGATCAACGGACAAATTCCGAACTAACGCAATGGAAGAATATTGGAAACTCAACAGATAACACGAACTTTAATAATTATTGTGGGGACAATTATTAAAAGACTATTAAAAGTATATAACTCTCAACACACAATACATGAAAACCGAGATAATGTTAATTTAAACCAGTTGTTCCCCACATTAGCAAAAACACCTTGCCAGTAGGTCATTACAATGACTTAAAACCATATGTATGGAATGTATTACACGTCTGACCAGAGCCAAGTGCATAGGCAGGAGCAACCTATATTGACTCAAGAGACTTCAACAAGTTAAACATCTATTTTCTTCTCAACTAGCTTAGAAGTATCAAATTCTTACAAGTAATATCAAACGACATAATAAATAACATTAATTCAGGTAAGTAAACTTAAAAAGAAATGCCCTGCTTATCAGTTCAATAAATATTCTAAGTTAAATGATAATTTAGTAATAGTTAAGGTAAAATGATAATAATTTCATTTCAAGCGTATAGGTAACATGGAATATACACATCAATACACATCGAAATGGTTCACAATTTTACACATATTAGTCGCATGCAACGGATGGTCACGTGCTGACCTCTATATGACCACATAAAGGCTTTGGTCTGTATTTATTATTATTATTATTATTATTATTATTATTATTACTATTATTATTATTATTACTATTATTATTATTATTATTATTATTATTATTATTCATCATTGGCATTGCCAACGGATCTGTCATCAGGCTATCTAGGTCGCCGCTTGTCAGTGGATCGTAATCTTGATATAGTGCCCTGAATTATTATTATTATTATTATTATTATTATTATTATTATTATTATTACTATTGTTATCATTATCATTGTTATTATTATTATTATTATTATTGTTATTATTATTATTTATTATTATTATTATCAAGAGAATTTATGTATAGGCCTCTTCAAGGTGACTACTAAGAGGCGCCAGTATATTGTGGGCAGTGGATAACATTTAACGCTTCAACTGATCTGTGATATCAACGAAAAGGTTCTATTGGAAACTGATAAGTGCTAATTCAAAATGCAGATAAACGGATCCCTTGACCCTAGAAGAAAGGGTCTCTATAATGAACCGCAATCAAGGCACTTAGACACACATATATATAGTCCCGGTGAGATCAAACGAGGGTCTGTAGTATAGACACTCTGGAGAATTCGACTCCATCATTTCGTTCATCTAAGTTTGATACGATTTGGCGATAGTTTAATTTCACGGTTCCTCAGCTTTTTCTGGGCTTTGAAAACAACGAATCATCACTCTGACATGATGGCAACATCACAGTCTGGGTCTAAAGCACCTTCTCATGTCAATCACAAACGTCGATACTTTGCTTCCGCTTGTCTCTAATAACGCACACAAGATATACTCCACACATACATACACACACCCACACACAGCTACCTAGTTCATATAATTCTCATTAGTTTATAATTTACCTTTTCTTGTTTAATGTCAGTTTATTTCTTAGTTAAGATTAGTTAAGCTTTGTTGATCTATGCCTTTTTCACCCATTCTAATCTCCTTTTGGCTTCTATACTCAACTACTCAATACCGAATTTATTAGGTGGCCCAAACTTGTGGGATCCTTCGGTTCTTAATTGGGTCTCCGGTGCAGTTAGCTTTGTTAGAAAGCTCTTTTGTAAATTGTACTTTGATTGCCAAATAAACTCATATTGATTGATTGATTGATTGGTTCTAAGTATCCTTAGAATGCCTAAATTAATTAACAATAATATTATCCCATAAACATGCATGCCATGGTACATACAATGATGCATACATGAATTAACACATACATATGAATTAACACATACATATGAATTAACACATACATATGAATTAACACATACATATGAATTAACACATACATATGAATTAACAAATACATATGAATTAACAAATACATATGAATTAACACATACATATGAATTAACACATACATATGAATTAACAAATACATATGAATTAACACATACATATGAATTAACACATACATATGAATTAACAAATACATATGAATTAACACATACATATGAATTAACACATACATATGAATTAACACATACATATGAATTAACAAATACATATGAATTAACAAATACATATGAATTAACACATACATATGAATTAACACATACATATGAATTAACAAATACATATGAATTAACACATACATATGAATTAACACATACATATGAATTAACACATACATATGAATTAACAAATACATATGAATTAACACATACATATGAATTAACACATACATATGAATTAACACATACATATGAATTAACACATACATATGAATTAACACATACATATGAATTAACAAATACATATGAATTAACAAATACATATGAATTAACAAATACATATGAATTAACACATACATACGAATTAACAAATACATATGAATTAACAAATACATACGAATTAACAAATACATATGAATTAACAAATACATATGAATTAACACATACATATGAATTAAACATTTATTCACAACACATGGATGCATGCATTCATATAATTCTACCTTAATGGTGCATGAATATAAAGATATATAACCATAACCAATCGTTTTTATTGAATAACAGGCAATTATATATATAAAATAAATATATATATATGTAATATATATGATTGCATATACATATGTATGTATGTATGCATATAATATTATATGTATTTTAAATGTATTCATGCGTTTGTGTAAGTATACTATGTATGTATGTATACAAAAGTATGCAAACGTGTATGCATATTAATGTACATGCAGACATGGGCCCTACATGGCAGTCCAGGTAGCAAACGAGTGATCGCAGTGGATAATATTGGTTGACAATGAACATGAATTTGAACTCAGGCGGCGTGTTGAAAGACGTGCTCATGAAATACATGAAAGGAAGAGACAGAGACAGAGGGACAGAGAGAGAGAGACAGACAGAGAGACAGAGTGAGAGAGACAGACAGACAGTGAGAGAGACACACACAGGGAGAGAGACAGACAGAGAGACAGACAGAGAGTGAGACAGAGAGACAGAGACAGAGCGAGACAGAGAGACAAGGGTTATGTTTTCGACTGGTGATAATCGCATGTAATGATGGAGCTGAAGGTCTTCTTTGATGCATGGGTGGATCGCATGGCACGGCATTTGTCAGTTTCCCAATTGAACAACAGTCGAAATGTTTCTGATCATCAACTCAACGATTAGTATCTTCAATGTCACTTACACATCAAACAGTCGCCACATCAAACGCATCCTCCTGCTCCTGCTCCTGCTCCTCCTCCTCCTCCTGCTCCTCCTCCTCCTCCTGCTCCTCCTCCTGCTCCTGCTCCTCCTCCTGCTCCTCCTCCTGCTCCTCCTCCTGCTCCTGCTCCTCCTATTCTTACTCCTCATCCTCATCTAGCATCACATCCGCATAATCAGTCGGCTACAACCACCTCCACCACCACCATCAGCAGCATAGTACGTAGTATAATTCCAGTGTGCTCAAATGGTGGGGAAATACGTTTGCAACATCAAATTACACGATGTTTATTGGGCAGATACAGTCATCTGTTGATTTATATAGCGCATTATTTCCGCTCCAGACACAAACACTGCAGCGCCATCTGTCTTGTGCGCGAATTCACTTAATAGCGAATATGAAACATTCTATTAATACATTGCAACAATATCGAACTCATTGCCGCGTTAAGTAGATCACTATATAATGTGGCACGGTGGCCGATTGGTTAGAGCGGTCGACCAGTAACACTCAGTGTGCGCTGATATATACATATAGAGCTATATAGATATATAGAAAGATATATAGATAGATAGATAGGTAGATAGGTAGATGGATGGATGTATGGTTGGGTTTGGATGGGTGGGTGTGTGGATGGATGTATGGTTGGGTTTGGATGGGTGGGTGTGTGGATGGATGGATGGTTGGGTTTGGATGGGTGGGTGTGTGGATGGATGAATGGATGGATGGATGGTTGGGTTTGGATGGGTAGGTGTGTGGATGGATGGATGGATGGATGATAGATGGATGGTTGGGTTTGGATGGGTGGATGTGTGGATGAATGGATGGATAGATGGATGGGTTTGTATGGGTGGGTGTGTGGATGGATGAATGGATAGATGGATGGTTGGGTTTGGATGGTTGGGTGTGTGGATGGATGAATGGATGGATGGATGAATGGATGGATGGATGGATGGTTGGGTTTGGATGGGTGGGTGTGTGGATGGATAGATGGTTGGGTTTGGATGGGTGGGTGTGTGGATGGATGGATGGATGATGGATGGATGGATGGTTGGGTTTGGATGGGTGGATGTGTGGATGAATGGATGGATGGATGGATGGTTGGGTTTGGATGGGTGTGTGGATGGATGAATGGATGGTTGGGTTTGGATGGGTGGGTGTGTGGATGGATGTATGGTTGGGTTTGGATGGGTGGGTGTGTGGATGGATGGATGATTGGGTTTGGATGGGTGGGTGTTTGGATGGATGAATGGATGGATGGTTGGGTTTGGATGAGTAGGTGCGTGGATGGATGGATGGATGATGGATGGATGGTTGATTTGGGTGGGTAGATGTGTGGATTAATGGATGGATGGATGGATGGTTGGGTTTGGATGGGTGGGTGTGTGGATGGATGAATGGATAGATGGATGGTTGGGTTTGGATGGGTGGGTGTGTGGATGGATGGATGATTGGGTTTGGATGGGTGGGTGTGTGGATGGATGAATGGATGGATGGATGGTTGGGTTTGGATGGGTAGGTGTGTGGATGGATGGATGGATGGATGATAGATGGATGGTTGGGTTTGGATGGGTGGATGTGTGGATGAATGGATGGATAGATGGATGGGTTTGTATGGGTGGGTGTGTGGATGGATGAATGGATAGATGGATGGTTGGGTTTGGATGGTTGGGTGTGTGGATGGATGAATGGATGGATGGATGAATGGATGGATGGATGGATGGTTGGGTTTGGATGGGTGGGTGTGTGGATGGATAGATGGTTGGGTTTGGATGGGTGGGTGTGTGGATGGATGGATGGATGATGGATGGATGGATGGTTGGGTTTGGATGGGTGGATGTGTGGATGAATGGATGGATGGATGGTTGGGTTTGGATGGGTGTGTGGATGGATGAATGGATGGTTGGGTTTGGATGGGTGGGTGTATGGATGGATGGATGGTTAGATTAGGATGGTTGGGTGTGTGTGTGGATGGATGAATGGATAGAGGGATGGTTGGGCGTGGATGGGTGGGTGTGTGGATGGATGAATGGATGGATGGTTGGGTTTGGATGGACGGGTGTGTGGATGGATGGATGGTTGGGTTTGGATGGGTGGGTGTGTGGATGGATGGATGGTTGGGTTTGGATGGGTGGGTGGGTGTGTGGATAGATGGATGGTTGGGTTTGAATGGGTGGGTGTGTGGATGGATGGTTGGGTTTGGATGGGTCGGTGTGTGGATGGATGGATGGTTGGGTTTGGATGGGTGGGTGTTTGGATGGATGAATGGATGGATGGTTGGGTTTGGATGAGTAGGTGTGTGGATGGATGGATGGATGATGGATGGATGGTTGATTTGGGTGGGTAGATGTGTGGATTAATGGATGGATGGATGGATGGTTGGGTTTGGATGGGTGGGTGTGTGGATGGATGAATGGATAGATGGATGGTTGGGTTTGGATGGGTGGTTGTGTGGATGGATGGATGGTTGAGTTTGGATGGGTTGGTGTGTTAATGGATGGATGGATGATGGATGTATGAATGGATGGATGATTGGGTTTGGATGGGTGGGTGTGTGGATGGATGAATGGATGGATGGATGGTTGGTTGGGTTTGGATGGGTGGGTGTGTGGATGGATGGATGGTTGGATGTGGATGGGTAGGTGTGTGGATGGATGGATAGATGGTTGGGTTTGGATGGGTGGGTGTGTGGATGGATGAATGGATAGATGGATGGTTGGGTTTGGATGGGTGGGTGTGTGGATGGATGAATGGATGGATGGATGGTTGGGTTTGGATGGGTAGGTGTGTGGATGGATGGATGGATGATGGATGGATGAATGGATGGATGGATGGAGTGGGTTTGGATGGGTGGATGTGTGGATGAATGGATGGATGGATGGATGGTTGTGTTTGGATGGGTGGGTGTGTGGATGGATGAATGGATGGATGGTTGGGTTTGGTTGGGTGGGTGTGTGGATGGATGGATGGTTGGGTTTGGATGGGTGGGTGTGTGGATGTATGAATGGATGGATGGGTGGTTGGGTTTGGATGGGTAGATGTGTGGATGGATGGATGATGGATGGATGGATGGCTGGATGGGTTTGGATGGGTGGGTGTGTGGATGGATGGATGGTTGGGTTGGATGGGTAGGTGTGTGGAAGGATATATGGATGGTTGGGTTTGGATGGGTGTGTGTGTGGATGGATGAATGGATGGATGGGTTGGGTTTGGATGGGTGGGTGGGTGTGTGGATGGATGGATGGATGGATGGATGGATGGATGGATGGATGGATGGATGGATGGATGGATGGATGGATGGATGGATGGATGGATGGATGGATGGATGGGTTGGGTTTGGATGGGTAGATGTGTGGATGGATGGATGGATGGATGGATGGATGGATGGATGGATGGATGGATGGATGGATGGATGGATGGATGGATGGATGGATGGATGGATGGATGGATGGATGGATGGATGGATGGATGGATGGATGGATGGATGGATGGATGGATGGATGGATGGATGGATGGATGGATGGATGGATGGATGGATGGATGGATGGATGGATGGATGGATGGATGGATGGATGGATGGATGGATGGATGGATGGATGGATGGATGGATGGATGGATGGATGGATGGATGGATGGATGGATGGATGGATGGATGGATGGATGGATGGATGGATGGATGGATGGATGGATGGATGGATGGATGGATGGATGGATGGATGGATGGATGGATGGATGGATGGATGGATGGATGGATGGATGGATGGATGGATGGATGGATGGATGGATGGATGGATGGATGGATGGATGGATGGATGGATGGATGGATGGATGGATGGATGGATGGATGGATGGATGGATGGATGGATGGATGGATGGATGGATGGATGGATGGATGGATGGATGGATGGATGGATGGATGGATGGATGGATGGATGGATGGATGGATGGATAGTATCTCTGAGCCTGAAGGATTAAATATGTAAATTAAAACAATAGTTGTTATAATGTTGTTACTATTTTCATATATATATATAGGCTAATGTACATATATCACCATCATCAGAATGTATATAAGTATTTATACTAATATTAAGTCAAAAGGACAATGAATTGTATTAGATAAATTCGTATATGCCATTTCATTAGCCAGACACCAACTTCGAATGATATTCTAAACACGTACTTTCCAAATAATCCTCCGTCTATCAATGTATAAGTGCGTCCTTTGCATTTGTACGTACTTACATTACAGTTGGCAACAATATTGGATGTGGAGGAGGAGAAGGAGGAGGAGCGAGTGAATGACTAAGGGGCGATGGAATGAGCGAAGGGTGCAGTGGTGCGTAATTCATTCATGGATGCTGAGACCACCGTCCTCCTCCTCCTCCTCCTGCTGCTGCTGCTGCTGCTGCCTAATATAAGGCTCATGTGCTACGGGAGACGGAAAGAGCCGATAATTCCCGAATAGCTCAACAACGGAAGCGGAACTAACGCTCCGATAATCAGACGACGATGCAATAAACTACGTTACGCCAGACGTGCGCACATGAGGCAGTCAGACAGGCAGCCAGGCAGACAGACAGGAAGGCAGGCAGGCAGGCAGGAAGGCAGGCAGAGAGCACATGGGCTCCGGCGCAACACCAGAAGGCAGAGCGTTGATGACGCGATGTGTCTTCCATCGTCGTCACTCAGTCTGTCGGTCAATCATGACCAAAGAGCAATGTTCAGTGGAAGTCAAATGCAGATCCAAATCGTCGTATTCTGTTGTAGTTTCAAAATATTTTCTAATAAATGAAAAAGGAGATAAGAATGACAATGAAGTCATTCATATCCAGTGTTGGGCACGAGACCAAAAATTCAAGAGCAAGACCGAGGCCAAGAACGAGGGTCCAAGACCAAGACCAAGATCAAGACCGAGGCCGATTGGTCCGGGACCAAGACCAATGCCAAGACTGATACTCTTTTTTGTAAGCAATTCAATTTATTAAGAAGCTAAAACGGAATAACACGCTTCAAACATTAGTTTGAATACTGAAGAATACTAATCTTAATAACTGTCATGGTTCAGAAAGCAGTTTCTGAACTTTTACGGGTTCTCCTCTTGGCTTCGGCCACAGTATATGATAGATAAATACCTTAAGATATCTGAATAAGTAGATTAACGTTCTGTTTGAATGGTGTAGGCCTACTTGTACCACGGACCTCGGAATTGTAGGTTAACAGTGTCTACACGTGCGTGATCGACCACATACTTATTAGATTGTTCCAAAGCCTTGAAAGCTAATTTTGAAATGGCTCCATTGCAAATGCATATTTTCTCTGTTCATAATCACATGTATATAAAGAGCAAGAAGTTTGGTCAGTACGCCATAAATCGATAGGGCCTAACAATGGCGGAGTGCCTACACAAACGGTGTTTCTAATAATTGAAAAGAGTCGACAAATATCGACAGAATTGCTCTGATACAACAAATGACCATAACCGCTAATTTAAGATGGAGATCAATCGCAAGACCGTTCCTTTAAGACCAAGACCGGCGCATTCGAGACCAAGACCGCAATTTCCGGTCTCGAGACGGTCTCGAGACCAAGACCGCGGTCCCGAGACCACATCTCTGTTCATGTCATCAGATCAGGCATGACGTCGTCTTTACTACTTATATCGAATTCTATCATCTCCATTCTGTCGCCCAAACATTTTTTGAGCATGTACAAATGGTGATATACTGATAGTCTCCGCGGTTCTTTTCAGTGATTCAGATCATCTTCAGAATTGACCTGAAAACTTCAATGTCAGTAAAAAAAACTTCCAGCAAGACGATTGCGTTTGAATAAAATAGTTCTTAACACGGGCGCCTCGCACGCTGCTATATCCAGGATTATTAGCGATAGATTGCGGCATCTCTGCGTTCAAGAGTGCACAGAAATCGGTTCTCTTAATTAAGCTATACATGAATTTCGGAGTATATAAGGAATTTATTGGAAAAAGGTAAAAAAAACAAACTTCGTTTATCTGTAATTGCTTCCGAAGATTTCAAAATCTTATAAGGACGACGAATTTGCGGTAATTCATTTTGTAATAAATCAACAATCTCTAAAGCGCTATTTATACCTTAGGGTATATCACCAGCCTGTTTACGAGCGCTGCGTAGGGTAAGAGTAACTCATTGTCATGAATTGGTGTCTTTGCTGGCTGAGATGTCGCTGTAATTCACTGTTTCCAAGACAACCAGTGTTAGATCGAAATGAAGAGTTTTAACACAGAAGCGTATCTTGCCGTGATTGTCAAGTTCCAGGAGCGAGTTATCAAATTTTTCACAGCCTCTTTTATTAGTCATTAAAACTTAGGGCAAAATCCATCACACGAGGATGAAAGACTAGAACGAAATGAGGACGCAAGAGGGAATTAAGATAAAATAGGATAAAAGGAAAGAAAACGAAGGAATAGAAAAGAAGGAGAGCGAAGGAACGAATAAGAGACGAACGGAGGAAGAATGACAATAGGACAACTGAAGGACTAATTGGCATGGTGAGCAGGTTGAGCCATGCAGGTGAAGCATGGTGATGCTGATGCTGATTATGCTGCTGCTGATGATGATGACGATGATGACGACGATGATGATGATGACGATGATGACGACGATGATGATGATGACGACGACGACGATGATGATGGCGAGGAGGAGGAGGATGATGAGGAGGAACATAATGATGATGACTACGTGGAACTGCAAATGAAGGCTAAGTGAGGCTGATGACAGAAACGGAGGAAGGAGGAGGATTTGTGGTCAGACGAACAGACAGCAAATGAAGAACATCATCGTCAGCAGCAGCAGCAGCAGCAGCAGCAGCAGCAGAGGCTTCGTGAATGGTAATGGCAACGGATTGGACTGCAAATGAATGAGAAATGGTGGAAAATCAAATGGCAACGAAGTGTTGTATATACAGCATCATAAATCTATAACTGATATATATTCATACGGGTATATATACACATAAGGTCATGGTGGCAACAACTATGTATGTAGTTCATCCAAGTGTTATGTATACGCAGTGGTCATAATATATACATATCTACATATGTAGATATGTATATCTAGAGACTTAAATCTTGGGGCTGGGCAGGGGCTAGATCACACTGTTGGACGGCTGGATTGAATTTTGCGATGTTGCTATTTCGAGTTGCATATACAGTTCTATAGATCTTCCTAAGTTCTGTGTATGCTATGGCTGGTCACGATAAAAGTTATTTTAAATGAAGTTTTGTTCTGCCAGAAACTTATAGTATATTCTACAGAGTCTCGTATTAGATGACGACCATTGCTACGCTCCATTGAACATTGACACCTACCGAACTCACCTGTTCTGCACCTGAACAGCCATATCGAGCCAAGTGTGTGCACTTACGTCGTCCATTTCAGCTGCATTGTATACGGTGCTAGGATCTTGTTTTCGCAGTTAGGGCTATTGTCACTGGATTTCTGAGTTTTGATCTTTTCGGAAATTAATAATAATGGCTACGACAAGGAAGACAAGCAAGATGGATGAACTTCTAGAGTGTCTCCAGGATGATAGAATAATTTCTAGCCTTACCGCGCGTCTTTTCACTGGGATGATTCCCCTTATCAAGGACCTGTTTAAAGAACTTGCAAAGGAGCTGACAGATTCTGTCAAAGAAATGGTGCGCGAAAAATCGGACGAAACTATGGAGAAAGCAGCAAAGATGCTTCAGGTAAAATCTTCTCTTCTTGAAGATGAAATAGTCTCACTAAAGAAAAGAATCCAAGCAACAGAAGTCCACACAAGGCTTGATAACGTAATAATCCACGGCATTCCAGAACACTCAAACGTCGGATCAATGGAAAGTCATGGCACTAATATCAGGTCGACTGGCAGATCAGCACAGGAAGCGACGGATGCTGTCTCAATCTCTTTAGGACTCAAATGAGATTGGATATAACCAGCTCGGACATCTCAACAGCTCACCGAATCTCAGCTACAGGAAATATCAAACACCGTCCAATCGTGGTGAGTTTCGCAACAAGGCGAGCCAGAAACGAAGTGTTTTAAGCAACGAAGCTACAACGCAAATCCATTGATTCTGAGCGTGTCTTTGTGAATGAACACCTTACCCACGAAAACGCTGGGATCTTTGCTCGTGCTCGTAGGCTCAACCGGGGGAAAAAGATCCTTTCCACGTGGACCTATGGTGGACTGGTGTACATCCACTGCTCTAGCAATTTCTGTGAAAGACCCAAAAAATCCTAACCTTGGACGAGGAGCTGTGTGAATGTATTACTCAGTCGGGAACTCCAGAACCGTCAGCGGGTCCATCAAATGAAGTCATTTTGATCGCGATTGTCTGGTATATGATATACAATTTCTTCCGTGCTGCTAAACGAAGCCTTCATAAGGAACTTTCAACTACTTTTTCTTTGTTTCGGTTACTGTTCTTTTGGAGTACGTTGCTCGCCAGCACTGTCTTACTGATCCGATGCAAAAATTTCTGTCTGCCTTTATTTTTACTCCATCAGTTGGTCTATTACATTTTCATGGAATTTATGTTATCTGACTATTACGTTACCTAAGTATGTGCATTTTCACCTGTGATTGTTTTACTATCACGTTTGGTCTTGTGCGGCTGCACGATGTTTAATTTTTTGTTGCATCACGTTAGGTGGATTCTATGGTTTTATTAAATTAGCACTTAATTTTTGTTTCCCTTTTGCTTGAATCTCATGTTACCTTTGATAAATTTGATTTTTGCTAAAACTCAGTCGTCCGCCTAGCAATGTTGATTGGTCACATGATGAGCTCAGTTCCAGCTCAGGTGTTTAAGTGTGGCACGTGTACAGGGTCATTAATTGAGAGTGATTCTATTGTGGCTTGTGCTATCTGCTGTTGTCGCTTCCACTTTCAATGCAGTACCCAACAAGTCTATGATACATGCTCGTGGTTTTGTATGAAATGCATTACTCTACTTCTTCCATTCAATCACATTAGCGATGAGGCTGAATTTCAGTTAACCCTGCGCCAATTGTCATTAGAGGAGGAATCGATTGTTGAGAATGGGCCCTCGTTACAAATTTACGATGACACGTATAATGATGGTCGAATTGTTAACAATGAAGATATAGATCCCAACGTGAATTTTTTCCAGTATAGACCCATTGACACTTGCTACCTCACTCCTCATAAGTTTAAATCTAAAATTAACCTCGAACTGAACCAACTTTTAGTTATGCATATTAATTGTAGAAGTCTTCAAAACAAACTCCATGACTTACAAATATTGCTTGATACTATACCGACAGATATTATTGCAGTTACTGAAACCTGGCTCGATGAATCAACTAGCGAATTAATTCATTTACCTAACTATGATTTTGTTGGTGTACACAGGTCAACGGGAAGAGGGGTTCTTTCTCAACAGTTCTATATCATATCATCGTGTGAATGTGACATTAGAATCGTCTACTTATGAACGTTTGTTCATTAATGTTCCTTCTTCAAAGGGTGCATTTATCACCCTTGGGGTTATCTATAGACCTCCGGGGCATAACCTAGATAAATTTAACTTAGAATTTGCGCTTCTCACATCTACTTTGTCTAGAAAAAATAAAAATATTATTCTCTTGGGTGACTTTAATATTGACTTATTACCTATGCGCAAACACCAACAAACTAATCAGTTTTATGATACTTTGACTGCAAATTTTCTCTTGCCTACTATCACCAAGCCGACCAGAATAACTCTTACCACTTCTACGCTAATTGATAATATATTTTCTAATCTTATTCCGCTAATTATGGATTCGTTTATTACAGTAACGGACTTCTCTGATCATCTACCTATACTTGCACGTCTGCAAATTTCACCTCCAACCAAATTCCATATGGCTCCACCTCCGTACAGGAAATTAGATTCTGTTGCATTTGAGAAGTTTCAATTACAATTGAGTAATATGAACTGGAATTCGGTGACCAAATTTTGTCCGATCAATGACACTGATGCAGCATATGATGAATTTTCACAAAAGGTTAATACAGCCTTCAATCATGCTTTCCCGTTGCAAAATAAACCAAGAATCAAGGCAAATACATTTAGGAGTCCCTAGATGACGGCTGGCCTTCTTAAGTCTATTAAAAAGAAAAAGAAACTTTATTCAAATTTTATTAAAAATCCTAATGATTTAAATAAATCAAAATTTATTCAATACAGGAATAAATTTAAGTCTATATGAACCAAAGCTGAAAAGCATTACTACAAATTGGAATTTGCCAAATACTCATACGACTTGAAGAAAACTTGGAGAATTATTAAATCAACCATCAATGCTAAGAGTAATGGAGACGAATTGGATTCCCTGCGAATGGATGGTGTCATTATAACGAACCAAGGGGAAATCGCTGATAGATTTAATAACTATTTCTCAGGGATTGCCCAATCCCTTGTAGACAAGATTCCGGATTCTATCAACACCTACCATAAGTACTTAAATGTTGCACGTCCTCACTCATTTGCAATCATACCTACAACTCCCCTTGAGATTGTTAGCATTAGTAAATTAATTAAACACACTTATAGCTCAGGGATTGATGATTTAAATTCTATTATTGTTCGACCGATCATGGATCATATTGCCTCTCCGTTATCTGAAATATTTAATTGCTCTTTTACTAATGGTCAATTTCTCTCCGCCATGAAGACAGCTAAAATAATTCCATTTCATAAGCAAGGACCTAAAGATGAAATTGGGAATTATAGACCCATATGCATCTTACCATACTTTTCTAAGTTACTTGAGAAATTAATGTACATCAGGTTAACTGATTATATAAATAAGATGAACATTCTTTGTCCTACACAACACGGTTTTCAAGCTGGTCATTCCACTGACTTGACCCTACTGACTCTTCAAGATAGGATTTCCTCTACTTTGCGCCGTAATGAATATTCGATTGGTTTATTCCTAGATAAAGCCAAAGCTTTCGACTCAGTTAATTACAACATATTACTTTCTAAATTGGAACACATTGGTATTCGAGACATCCAACTTGAATGGTTCTCGAGTAATCTAAATAACCGGTATCAGCTTGTATCAATTCGGGCTCATACTCAAAAGTCAATCCTATAAAATACGGGGTGCCTCAAGGGTCTATTTTAGGCCCCTTACTATTTCTTTTGTTCATTAATGATTTGCCTAATTCATCGTCTTTGTCAACCTTTATTTTATTTGCTGATGACACAGCTGTTTTCTTTTCACATAATTCGTATGAACAGTTAATCCAGATTTTGAATCAGGTAATACCGCTAATATCAGAGTGATTCAAATGTAATAAGCTATCATTGAACCTATCAAAAATCAACTACATTTTATTTAGTTCCCATCGTAAAAAGCACAACCCAACAATGGGGTTTCATAATATTAACATAGATAGCTATTCTATTCCCCAAGTCGCTTCTGTAAAATTCTTGGGCATTCTACTTGATCAACACTTAACTTGGACCAATCATATATCTTTCATTTCTTAAAAAATTGCTAAAAACATTGGTATTTTATCTATAAAAGCGTTTCTATTACCCACCCGCCATCGAGTCAATCTCTATTACACACACTCATCCAGCCTTATGTATCCTACTGCAACTTAATTTGGGCTTCAAATTACCCTACCCGTCTCATCGGATTACTTCGTCTCCCAAAAAGAGCAGTTAGAATTATATCTGGTTCTGGATTTTCCATCCCATCTGCTATCTTATTTAGTCGGTATGAAATTCTAACAGTGACTCAGATCAGAGACCTCCAAATTGGCAGCTTTATGTTTAAATATAAAGCTAACTTACTCCCACGCATTTTTGATCGTTACTTTATAAAAATTTCTGACATTCATACATATGAATTAAGGTCGGCTGATAATCTCAGACCAATTCGCTACCGTGTAAATACCCGAGGATTCTCACTAAAAAACGTAGGTCCGTTGTTCTGGAATTCACTACCTTTGCCTTTAAAAATTCTGAATACTTTTTTAGTATTTAAGTCACATTTACGTAGCTACTTGATTTCTCATGCTTCCTTGAAATGTGTAATTTAGGTTAGTACAACCATTGTTTAATTTACTTGAATGACTGTACAATGTGCTATTTAGTTAACTGGCTTAAGTGTTACTGCGTCTAATTAAATTGTTTTCTATCTTTTTTCACTCTTTATTATCCTGCCTCCTGTCTCAATTTGAAAGTTTGTTTGTGAATCATTTGGGTGTCCCTTATTAGCGGGGCCTTCTTGGCCCCTTTAGGTAACTCCCATTGTCTAATTACCTTACTACTTATTATATCTACTTGTACGTTATGACTTGGACGCAATAAAAGCGCATGTTACGTTATTATATACACGCTCTAGTATATTTAGGCTTTCATATAAATACAATGTATACATCGATCCATTTGAGGTTGGACTCAATGAGCGAATAAGATAAATGGAATTATGTACCAGAAAGGGTGAATATTTGGGCGGATGAATTCATGTGAGGGTAGGCAAGGGTTGGATTTGGATTTGACTTCAAAATGCGAATTATGCCTTCCATGAATTGAGTGAAGCAAGGATTGGAAGACGTGGGAAGCCAGGAATAGGGCAAAACGGGCGACAAGGCGAGCGATGGATACATTTGAAAGGCTTACAATCGATCTATGACCCAAGAAATCTGATGCGATAAATTGACATTATGATTTGACCATAGAAGGAGGAGAAAGAAGGAGGAGAAAGAATTAGGTTGAGGAAAAGAGGATTAGGTGAAGGAAGCGAGAGGATAAAGGACGAGAAGAACCTTTGCAAGTATGCGCTGAAAAATGGCAAAACTCATCGTAATAGAGACAACGAGAACAGAGAATCTGAGAACGAGGAGGAGAAGGAGGACGAGGAGGAGGAGGAGGAGCAGAGAATCTGAGAACGAGGAGGAGAAGGAGGACGAGGAGAAGAAGGAGGAGCAGAGAATCTGAGAACGAGGAGGAGAAGAAGAAGGAGGAGCAGAGAATCTGATAACGAGGATGAGGAGGAGAAGAAGAAGGTGGATCAGAGAATCTGATAACGAGGAGGAGGAGAAGAAGGAGGAGCAGAGAATCTGAGAACGAGGAAGAGGAGAAGAAGAAGGAGGAGCAGAGAATCTGAGAACGAGGAGGAGAAGAAGAAGAAGGAGGAGCAGAGAATCTGAGAACGAGAAGGAGAAGAAGGAGGAGCAGAGAATCTGAGAACGAGGAGGAGGAGGAGGAGAAGGTGGATAAGAGAATCTGAGAACGAGGAGGAGAAGGAGCAGAGAATTAGACATAATGAAATGAATGGCAGAAGTTCGCGGTGAGATCTGTAATGGAGAGTGGATCTTTATTTGGAGGAAAAACGAAAGATAACTTAGATGATGTGTAGTGACTGCAGAAGAAAATCCCCAGAGGAACATGGATAAACTATATGAATAAAACGAAGCTAAATGGGAATCGAAAATGGTTCGCCCGGAAGCCTACAGATGAGAGAAGAGGAACAATGAAACTGATAATTATGACAAGAAAGAGACAATGAGTGAGATGTGACGATGGAAATTTAGTAGTTGCTCTGCATGTGCAAACATTTCTTGATCTGTTGATAGAAGAGATTAATGGTGCGCAACAGTTTCTGTTCTTGATTGTTCTGGCGATCAGCTGAGATGATGTGGTAAACGGCAGAACGATCATTTGCGACACTTCTTCCAGCAGTCGATCGATTGAATCTCCCTTGCTTAGTAGTAAGGCCTATGTTGCATAACCAAAGAATTATCGAGGATGCGTTTGAACTCGAACAATAGACGTCGAAATGAAGGCAGATGCAAGAGTCCCATGCATCGTCCGTTGTTTGACACAGGCTGGGGAGAAGGAAGCATTCAAATTACTGTTTATTTCGATACAAACGCAGGGGCTCCATGCATGGTCGCCCGATCCTAGGGTACGTTTCGGGTGTGTTGTTCACTAAGGCTGGTATTATGTATACCTCACGTTGTCCTTCAAGGAACGCTACTGCAGCTATTACTGCTGTTACGTCTGGTTTAAAGTTACCTCTTCCACGCATCTGACAAACAACCGTCACTGGATTATCGCTTCTGCCATAGTTTCTCCCAGTCTACAGAAGGCGCCAAATTGCCTTAAATTGGATCCGGGTGCAGTTGCCCTGTGGCCGCAATGGGACATCGTCCGCCCTTACTGTGCACATTCAGCGTAACATGATCGGACATTTATGTGTGTGGATGCGGCACATTAAGCCGCTTCTCCTCAGCGGAGTCGTTGAGTGGTCCCTATTCGATACCGGTCTCTGCCTGCAATGGCTGATATTGCGATGACCGATGACAAACCAGACAGGGATTCGATGCCCGGATCGATGATGGCCCTGCTGCATCAGCCGCCCTCTGATCAGTCGGCGTCGCCCTTGATAGTATTAAGTCGATTCCCTATCTGCTGCCGAACGACCGACCGAACGAACGACCGAGCCCCTTTTTGTTTCCCTTAGCTTCCCTCTGGCCAACCGATCGACCGACCGACCGACCCATCATTTACGAAAGTACTTTCACGGTCAGTGGACTGGAAAACTTGTCTGGACGCAGCCTGTCCTACTTCCAATGTACCATCCGCGAAATCCTCCCTCCTCCTAAATAATCCTCTGGATCCATCTTCCTCCAATAAATCCTCTTTTCTTGATACTCAAGTGCAATAATTATGAGCGACTGTAGTGCAGTATGGTAGAACATTGCAAATAGGCCGACTAGTGTCATATTACGCTATGCTACGGCATGCTAAAAATTGTATATAACTATATATATATATATACACATATATATATATGTATTTACGTATTTATGTATTTATTGGGGTATGGTGCTTCAAATGTTATGGGGACACATTCTAAAGCATGGTCAATAGCATACACTAACATCTGCCTATGTTACACAATACAAAGTTAAAATTATATTAACATTGGTATTTGATACGGGTGTTAAGCAGCTATAAGCATTTTTCATGCTAATTAGCGTTCAGTGCAAAATATTTATAAACGTCGTTTAGCAAAATAGTGAAATTACGAAGCCCGTATAAATACCTGCAGACAGATCTACACAGACAGACAAACGGAGATAAATAAAGGGAGAGAAGAAAGAATGATTGGCGTGGTCACTGCAGATGGAAACGAGTGTTATGGGTCTCGATGACTAATGATCATTGGTCGTCGATGAAAGCCATTTCGAGCTGACTGTTTGCCCTGGCGCTCTATCTGTCCGTCGCATTCTCCCTTTCCCGCTCTTTGCATCCCTCTCTTTCTATCTGTGCATATCTTTCTCGATCTCTCGGCCCTTCGTCCTTTCCCATTGGACAACGAAGCGAACGGAACCAAAACAGGATTGAGACGGAGAGGAACCTGTTTAATATGTGTCTGATCCATGGAACCACAGACCACAGAGAGACAGACATATAGACAGACAGACAGAGAGACAAACAGACAGAAATAAGACCGTGCAGACCATACTTACAATAAATCATATATTCCATCCTCATGTTGCCCGTATGATGTCCAATTTACGGTGACCTGTTTGGCGCAATCCTGCAAAGTGTGCGACGAGTCATCGCATTCGTTGGCCTAATTGACGTAAATCTGCCAAAATTTGCAATTTTCGCCGGAATTCACCAGAGAGTCAACAGAAATTCTTACTTCTTGGACAGAGTGAATGCATTTTCTGTGAATATATTTGTGTGTGCATATATAGTGCATGAAAAAATGCCCTGATCTGAATATATATATATATATATATATATATGTATATATATATATTGAAGACGGTCATGTTAACGTCAGTTATACTGGTTTAAGACAACGGCATAGTTGCCTAACTTCGTTAGGACATTTCCCATCTGCTGCGACTTGGCAATGTAACGCTCATCGAGAAGATCTAGCAAATGACGACGCATGCGAGAACATTGCGGGACATGAGACATTGCTTCGATCAGTGTACGGCTGAAATGAACAGTTCAAATGGACAATTGTAATTGACAGCTGAAATGGACAGTTGAAATGAACAGTTGAAATTGGACAGTTGAAATGGTTGGAATGAACAGTTGAAATGTACAGTCGAAATTGACAGTTGAAATGAACAGTTAAAATTGTTGAAATTGAGAGTTGAGATAGAGTTTGACAGGCAGTACAATTTTCATGGATATTTGAAATCTGAAATCTTAGCTCTTGTGGCGATTGCTTATGTTTTAACGAACACATTACAGCAGAAGATATATCCGCAATTGATGTAATACCTGCTTCCTTCGACCTCAGTATCACACTGTATAACAGTTATTCATAGCCTCGTAGACGAATTACCTTCAATTTCACTCTTGGAAATCTGCAGCCAATGAGAGAAGAAGATGCAGAGACCGTCGAGTGTAGCGGGGCTAAAAACTGGGGAGTTACTTGGGATCGATGTGAGTGGCATTGAACCGGATGGCAGAGACGTCTGCTTAAGACAGCGTGAAATAGAAGAGGTGCCTTTCTCTGCTGCCATGAAACGAGGTCCTACGACTGGCAGGACAGAGGCAGTCAGTGTGCGACGGATGAAAATAATGACTACTCCAGAAAAGCTCCAAAAATAATCAGACCGGTTATCTTCACTCTAAGAACTACTACGTCAGATTCAACGTATTTCATAACGTAGTACTACGTTGCATATGGCCTGAGTAATACTACGTTAGATTGACGTAGTGATCTCTGTAACGTATTGAACTACGTTAAACCTTCTAACGTCGATCAACGCAGTTTGCAGCGTAGCGTGCGTTTTCTGTTTGATGAATAATTATTATTATAATTCAAAGAGTCCGTATTGACAGAAAACCCTCATATTGAATAATTCTACATTTGCAAAAAAATTAAATTTTGGGGATTCGAACCCACGCCACTAACGTCACTAAAGCGCTCGAGGCAAAGGCGTACCCATTCGGCTAATCTGCACCACTTGAGCAAACAAGGTCAAAGCTCCCACTTAACTCAATGCATTCGGAATGACCATAACATGTCTATCTCTCAAATAATTGGTTTTGTTGGTATACTTTCTACTTTACAGAAATTAGATTCCTGTTTTATTCTTTATAAAGATTTTATATTTAAAAACGTCGCAATGCAGAATCGATTGATAGCAAATACAGTTCATTTTGTGTATTCATGCGCACAACGCTATGTGCGGTTCGAAATATACGAACTTCTCTAAATAATGTTATTTACGTTAATTATCATGTGCGAGAATATAGAATTTGTTTTACTAAATTTTGATTTATGTGCTTAATAAAATTATTACTAAAACGCAAGTCGCCTAGTGTACATGATTGTATCCGAACTACATTTTGCGCGCAAGCATACGAAATAGGGTTATAAGGATACAACGTATCTCTACGTTAGATGAGGGTAACGTAGTTTCAATACGTTCAGCGATGACGTAGTTTTCTGACGTTGAACGTATTATACGTCAATAACAACAGATCAATACGTTAAAAGTAGTTAACGTAGTTATATACGTTATCCGCTAACGTAGTTCTCTTTGGAGTGTTCGTTGGAACGGGCCTCGAACTTTTATACACCGCGCGCACATTCACTCGGTCACTGGATCCTGCATTGCGATTATTAATCTATCTCCTGCGTGGTTGCAATTCGTTTGGAAGCTGGATTAAGTGCAAATTTTCTATCGCTATGCAACTTTTATCGCTTCATATTTCTATCATTTTCTGTACGCCTTATGTGAGCATTGTTATTCGTTAACCTGTAATAAAACTATTAAATCAATTCTTATATTGATCGAAATCAGAGCACCGCAGGGGTTATAAAATTATATCTACGACTTGTCGCTTGTATTTGTCGAGATGCTTGCCTGAATATCTTCGACACCAATCGTCTCAACTCTTTTTCGTCTTTCATCCTCCCACTCTTCTTCCTTCATCTATTCCTTCTTCTTTTCCTTTTCTTCTTTCTCTTATTCAAGTCTCCTTCTTATCCCTTTTATCATTGTTCTCCTTCATCATCTTTTCTGCTTCTTCTTATGCCTTCTTCTCCTCCTCCTCTTTTTCTTCTTCCTCCTACTCTTCCTCCAATTCTTCTTCTTCTTATTCCTCTACCTCTTCCTCTACCTCTTTTACTTCGTCTTCCTCTTATTCTTATTATTCTTCATGGAGACGAAGTGAGTGTCCTTTGGATTCTTTGTGAGACTGCAGAATGAAATGATCCGTTAATTTCCTCCTCTTCCTCCTACGAACGATCCATCCATCCAACGAAATTGTCTTTCTACATAGTCCTCCCTCTGCACATTGTATGTCCTCCTCTGTCTCCGTCACCTCCTCTTCCTCTCCTCCTCTTCCTCTCCTCCTCTTCCTCTCCTCCTCTTCCTCTCCTCCTCTTCCTCTTCTCTTCCTACTCTTTGTCTACTTTATTGAGTCCATCAGTTCATTTGTTGTTCAGAATGAAGCTATATCATTTTCTGCCTCGATTCCCAATTGGATGCAGAGCCACCAGAATCATACGATATTATATTCCACGTTATTATTGCCAGTTGACTGGATTTATGTATGAAAATCGTCTGTATGTATTGAGATAGGAAGAATAGGATGCTAAAAAAGCAATAGGCGGAGATTTAAGAGTACGAAAACGAAGACGACAAAGACGTTAGAGAGAGACAGAGACAGACACAGACATAGAGACAGAGGCAGACAAAGAAAGAGAGAGAAAGAGAGAGAAAGAGAGAGAGAGAGAAAGAGAGAGAGAGAGAGAGAGAGAAAGAGAGAGAGAGAGAGAGAGAGAGAGAGAGAGAGAAAGAGAGAGAAAGAGAGAGAGAGAGAAAGAGAGAGAGAAAGAGAGAGAGAGAAGGAAAGAGAAAGAAAGAAAGAGAGAGAGGAGAGAGAGAAAGAGAGAGAAGGAAAGAGAAAGAAAGAGAGAGGGATAGAGAGAGGTGAGAGTAAACAGAATAGGAGAGATAGGCGTCGAGAACCAAATGCCAGAGAACTAGAGACGATACTTTAGAAATCGAACAAAAAGTAGCGGTCGTCTGGTTTGCCTAAGAATGTATTCGAGCTGCGTGTCTTTTTCTAATTGCAACCAGTGACCATTTGACCATTTGCGTAGCGCCTTTCTTTTTATAAGCATTTGTGATTGCTTCGATCCAATTCGTTTCAAATGAGTCTGACCTTCTTCTGTCTGTCTATAGTACTATAGCAATGATAGACAAATGCGCTCTCGAAGACCAACAGATGAACTCTCTAAGACAGACAGACACGCACTCCAGGACAGACAGACGCATTCCAAGGCAGACGCTCACACGATTCAATGCTCAACGCAATTTCTGTACCGACAACACGAGGGAGGAAAAAGAGTTCATATACGCCTAGGTGGAAGAAGAGGAAGAGACGAAAGAGGAGTAGGATCAGCAATGAATGAATACATGAATGGATGGATGGATGAATGAATGAATGAATGAATGAATGAATGAATGAATGAGTCAATCGGTAGATGTGTGAAATTCCGAAAAGAAATTGTGACAACATTATTAACATGCCAGAATGAAAAGAATGAAAGACTACGAAACACGGGATCAGGCAGCGAAGGGCAGAAGAAGAACGAAGAAGTTGACTGTATTTATGAAACGTTACGATAGACATCAACACGAAACGTCTCTTTGCCCTCATTATCGGTAATCATACTATGACTTATGCATACCTGCGCATGGTTCTTATTCGTATGTCTTTATACCTTTCTGAGCCAGTTAATCTCCTCGAAAGGACAAAGATCTCAATGTCGCAGAACGTTTTTGCTCGCATCATAGCTGCACTCGCGGAATTGGATGTTTTCCACACTTTTTCCTATTTACTGAGACATTGAGTCTCATATATCATAGATCCTCTGGTCATTGCCACAAAGTCTCATCCAGTAAAAGCAAAACGATCGCTTCTAAGGATATCATCTTGTTTTTCACCTCTTTGTCTGACCTTCAGTCTATCTCTCACTCTAAAGTCAATAATTATATCTCTGCTTCTAGCTTTGAAGCTCAGGTCAGCCAAAGCTTAGACTATATCCAATGAAAGTTGGAGTCGGGGTCTATCAAGGGTGAAACGGTGTCAATAAATGAAAGCAAATCTCAAACAGCGTATCATAATATGAAGCTGACGTTGAAATTAGCAAAACATCAAGGATCAATCTGTGGTCAGTTAAAGTCAAAATCTGTGATCAGTTAAAGCCAAGATCTGTCATTTGAAGCCAAAATCTGTGGTCAGTTACAGCCAAACTCTGTAGTTCTCTCGTCGGACATTCTAACAGTAGTTGGCGGATTCAGCGGATGTCACGTAATTTATGTAGATCTGCTTAGGGCCACAAGAGAGAGAGAGACAGACAGAGAGGTAGAAAGAGAGAGAGAGAGAGAGAGAGAGAGAAGAGGATGGGACGAAGCAGAAGGCAGATGACAACGAAACACATCGATGGTAATTCGTGAATCGGATTCAATCGATGCCGTAGGGGAAGCGCCGTCGCCGAGAAGAGCGATGTAGCCCTTCCTCTCCCCTTGCCCCTCCCGCTGCGCCCTTCCTTTCCCTTCGCTCTCTCCCTCCTCCCGCTGCCTACGTTGGTCGACGCACCTGCGTCGTCGTCGTCGTCTTCTTCTTGATTTGTCTGCGGTGCTTTGATGATGTGGGAGGAGGCGAATGGTTGGCGTCGCGATGTCTGGACCGTCGTGTGATATCGTCTATAACGAAATTGTCTGCAGCGTGCTTCGTCGACTGCGTGCCTCTTTTCAACCGCGATCCAGCCTATCAGTTATGCTCAGCGCACAAAAGAAGATGGAAGGGAAACTTTTACGGCGCCTGTTAAAGACTGG
>OY365809.1:35523098-35528098 GCA_959347315.1 Bimastos eiseni | reverse complement strand
TTTCTCTTAAATAGATGACTTCTCCCTCGAAGGTCCGTATCACACGGCAGAAGGTATTGACACACTCTAGTTGTCAGGCTACTATACGACTTCAGGCGCCTATCATCAAAGAGATTCTAACATTGACATACCTCATCAACCCAACGGTGAAATCATGCCACCCTCCAAAGCAGTGATTGACAGCTGCCAAGATTCAACCGATTCCGAAAGCACCTCCTCTGCTGCTCCATATCGTACTTCAAACCGTTTATGTCGTCCCAATCCGGTCAAATCTTATCTTGTCTTGTTCTTGGAGCGTCTCAGTGTTCATGGAAAACATGTGGTTAGTTTTATCTCTACCGTCTGTCTGTCTGTTAGGGATGTGTTGGCTGATAAATGTCCGTCTAGGCCGACGGGACCCACAACTGCCACACCCCTAATCGCATTAATACAACTGCTTTAGCCAATGATTAAGTTCTACTCATCTCAACCGATTTGTCCAAAGCGATCGACACGTTCCATCATGCAGCGCTTGACATGAGGCCTTGGAAGTTTCTGACAACATTTACAGCCGGGATTCATCACTAACTTTCACAACAGATGTCATGTTACCTGCTTTACCTGCGCTGTCTCTGACGAGGGTCTAAGCCAATGGACCGCAAGGTTCTAGTCTAGGTCCGTCGTCGTTTGCGCTGTCAGGTCTTCAAACACTGTAACAACCAGTTCTCTCATCAAATACGCCGACGACGCTGCTTTGCTCCCTGCAGGTGTAGCAGAAGGCAACCGACGAATCTGAACACATCTTATCCTAAACAAATCTAGGACACTATATAGAGTGCGTATCTCGCCTCCTCTCCCCGGGTCGTTCCCGAGGATATCGAGCAGATGCAATCAAGGTCTTGGGAATAACATTATACGCTCTGATCTTAAAATGTCCCCGAAGTCGACTCAATACCACCTACATCCTCCTCATTCAACAATGTCCCTGGGGATCTCATACGACCACACGGTCTTCCTCCATGCAGCTTCTTTGCATGTGACTACCATGGCACAACTTCCGTCTGTGCCTCCCACACATCGCGGGGTTACGCCACCATAGAAGATATGGGAGAATGGAACAAGAGATAGCCAGGATGAAGCGCTATGTCTCATTGGTCCTGTCGCTCTCTGAGTTGGCGAATGGTACAAATCGCACCATAGGCCCACATGTGCATGAACACAAGTGAAAGACATGTTTTGCATAAAACAGAAACGACATGGACTCATCCTCAAAGACAACGATGGTCGTAATTTTATTTATTTATTTAATTATTTTATTTATTTCCGAAATTTGATACCGCGCTTCTTTCAACATTTTTTGCTCAGAAGTGCACTGACACGCCTCGATGGTGAATTGCAGTTGTACTCCAGAGCAAATGTGGGCGAAGGACTTGCTCAACGTCCCGAGATAGTGACGCCCCGGACAAGGGTCGATAGATAGATAGATAGATAGATAGATAGATAGATAGTAGGACTTGCTCAACGTCCCGAGATAGTGACGCCCGGACAAGGGTCGAACCCGCTCGATCAGCGCACACTGAACGTTACAGGCTGAAGGCTGACCGCTCTAACCGATCGGCCACTGTACCACATGTACCACATGCGTCATTCAAACATCTATTTGATGCAATGATGTATTACTTTAAACCTTCACCCCATCCCTTGCCTCCATCCCTTACCTCCATTCCTTACCTCCATTCTTTACCTCCATTCCTTACCTCCATTCCTTACCTCCATTCTTTACCTCCATTCTTACCCTCCATTCCTTACCTCCATTCCTTACCTCCATTCTTTACCTCCATTCTTTACCTCCATTCCTTACCTCCATTCCTTACCTCCATTCCTCACCTCCATTCTTTACCTCCATTCCTTACCTCCATTCCTTACCTCCATTCTTTACCTCCATTCTTTACCTCCATTCTTTACCTCCATTCTTTACCTCCATTCTTTACCTCCATTCTTTACCTCCATTCCTTACCTCCATTCCTTACCTCCATTCCTTACCTCCATTCTTTACCTCCATTCTTTACCTCCATTCCTTACCTCCATTCCTCACCTCCATTCTTTACCTCCATTCTTTACCTCCATTCCTTACCTCCATTCCTTACCTCCATTCCTTACCTCCATTCTTTACCTCCATTCTTTACCTCCATTCCTTACCTCCATTCCTTACCTCCATTCTTTACCTCCATTCTTTACCTCCATTCTTTACCTCCATTCTTTACCTCCATTCTTTACTTCCATTCCTTACCTCCATTCCTTACCTCCATTCTTTACCTCCATTCTTTACCTCCATTCTTTACCTCCATTCTTTACCTCCATCCTTTCCCCGATTGAACAATCTACTGTTTGTATGTCGGTTTGCGCGATTTCTAAAGAGGAACGTATGCAGATGAAGGATAACGTGTCAGTATAACATTATGTTGCGATTCCTTGATACGATATCATCTGATATGATACCGGGTATTGATATGACGTGAAATGATGTGTTGTGCTGATATGTGATGCAATTTGTGAGATATCCTGTGATACAAACTTGTACATGATATGATACGGTTTAGTTGAATATCAGTTCGATAGGATCTGATCTGATCTGATGATATTTGTCTTATTGCGATGTTATTTGATGTATAGTTGTAAGCTGTCGTTAGATGTATTGCGAAAGAATCGGTTTGCTTGATACAAGGAAATGAATGAGTGAATATCAACGTTCGTTGCCTTCACTGTGTCTCTGCCTGCATGCCTGCCTGTATGTCTGTCTATCTGTCTGTCTGTCTGCATGCCTGTCTGTATGTCTGTCTGTCTGCTTGTCTGTCTGTCTTCCTCTGTCATTCTCTGTGCTGTTATGACTGACATGTTCCAAAGTTTCTTTGCCTTATATGACCAGAACTCCTTGCTGTCGATTTTCCATCATAATTCGCTTGACTTCCTTCTCCTTCCGTCTGTCTTTCCAATGCTGTCAATGTTCGATCTCATGTTCTGTGCACAAGCATCTTAAAGAGCCGAATGCATCAGGCGCGGTACGTTCACTGGTGGTAACACGTATAAGATGACCCAACTGGTCTTTGAAGCTACCTTCGCCGTAAGTGAATCGGACAGGTCGATCTCCTCATTCCACTCGCTGTGTCATTTACTCTAAGTAACCCTCGGCTACCTGCACACTCCAGCAACGAAGACTAGATGATATGGTGGAAGAAGTAAGTTACTGTTGCTCGATCATTCGTCTGGCATTCGCAACCATATTCAATAAATTAATTGATCTGCTTTAAACAAGAACGTCTCTTGAAGCGTATCCTCATGGTTAAGCGAGCCCTACTGTCTCCCACACAGCCCATGTAGTCAGAACCGCGAAAGAGGGGTTTCCATCTTGCGGGGCTATTTGTCCCTTGTGTCCTCTTTTTCAAGTCAACTACCCTGACTGATCCTTGCCAACCGATATTTGACTGGCAAATTGTTTACCTCGTGTTTTTATTTGGTTGCATAAATACCAGAGTTGGCCTAATGAGACACTTTACTGTTCATATTGAGAGTTGCCTTGTTATCATAACACACTTCGATGACAATAAAATTATTTTTTGATTGATTGATTGATTTGTTGATGACAACAACAACAACAACAACAATAATAATAGTAATAATAATAATAATAATAATAATAATAATAACGTCTATCAATATGTTCACGACGTTTTAATGCAGTGGCATTCAGTGACTCTTTTATTCAGCCCGACGGGGACGAAAACCTTTAACGCACTTCTGTATTCTCATTGAACATGAACCTTTTGAACCTTTTCCATAATAACAACAACGACAACAACAACAACAGCAATAAATAATTTTGGAAAAGTTATAATAGTAATAAATAAATAATTATGATAATAATTGTAATAATAATAATTATAATTATTATAATAATAATAGCAATAATAATAAAACATGTTACTTTATCCATGACATCTTGCTATCACTATTAATCACGTGAGTGGCTTTGTTTTACATATATAAAAGTAATTAAATATAATTCTCGGTGATGAGCGTTTACGCCTCGCAAATTTTATTGTTTCTGAGAGATCTTTTCAGCCTCGGAAAATTATAATAGAAAATTTAAAAAATTGCAATGATACGATACAATGACGCTATGGTTGTAGTGAGCCTTGTATCAGAATGGGTCGTGTTTTATTCTGCACATTACTCCACGCCGTGCATTTAGGTCCTTATCGCTGATCTTCTGCACATTTTCCAATATCCTCATAGTGCCCAAGGGAAGGAGGCGATGCCGAGTGGTAATAACCCCATTCGTCTAAGCGCCCTGCCACACCCACTCCATCCGATCCTTACGAATGCCGCTTGCCATAAAATCTGGCGCTGAATCTGACCTAATTTAGCAGAATGCCCCGCGGCGGAAGCGACCTAGCGCTGGTCTCCGTAATAAACATCGAAATGCTTCCGTTGCTTCTTACTAGACTGCCCACTGTGAACCTAACGAACCAAGCGGAAAACTTCAAAGCTCAGATCCACCGCAGAGTATACAACACATGACGGGAGAAAGCCTTCGACGACGACGAAGCACCCCTACGCCCAATAACGTCACTGCATGCCCTCTCACCACCGTCACCCCTCCCCCCCCCAGGAAGCTATCGGTCCGTCCGTCCGTCTTTCTGCCCGTCCGTTATTCTATTCTTCCATCCGTCCGTCCTTCCGTCTGTACGTCATTTTCCCTTCCGTCCGTTCATTACGCGATGTCTCTTGTCTCAATCCAGAATGGAATTCTGACTATTAGTCGTCCTCAACTCAACGTGGTCTTTGCGAAGGTTAGGCTTGCGTCTGTACCTCTGTCTAGAAGAGCCTTACTACCGAAACACTCGTCGTTATTGGCAACTGGTCTGTCTGATTGCCTGGCTTAGACTCCAAGTTAATACTGAGTCATTCTGATACGATCGTCCGAAATGTTTGGAGCATAGAAATAGCCATCGGATCGGAGT